>BSBK01003577.1:0-370000 GCA_027943335.1 Chamaecyparis obtusa
TTAAAGTATCAAACTTATACTTTAAGTTATATTTGTATAAAGAAATTAGGTACCTTCTGGGATGTTTGAGATAGGTTTCAACTTCATAGGAGTTAAGATGCAACTTCTAGATTTTGAATTTTCAATTTAATTTAGACTTAGTTAAATTTTAGGCACATGAGATTTCCCTAGACTTTTGAAATAAGCTATGGAATGTTGTGTAAATGCTAGTGGGAAGTTTTATGTTGCATCTTATGAATGTCTATACTTGGTTTTGTTGGAATTATAATATTCTGTTCATACTTGTCTTATGATAGAGTCCATAATATGAGGCTAGGACTCATTCAGGTGGCTTGAGTGCACCGGAGGGCTCCCTAGACCTATGAGATGGATCTTTTCAAAGTACTTGATGTTTTTCATGGTTTGTGTGTGTGTGGGTAGGGGACTAGGTACCCTAGGTGAGTGGCTCACCATAGGTGTTGGAACCCTAAAGTGGTTACCAGATGATCCTATGTGTCACTAAGTAAAAAGTGATAACCTAATAATGAATCTGGAAAGGGGGGAAATAAAAGATAATGAAAGAAAACATGTTAATGGACACATAGTCCTATTGGAGTACCTAGACCATGGGTAACTACCAGGGTGGATCCTTATTCATAAAGGGGGGGACCGGAGTTACATGGTTGCCAGGGTGGATCCCAATACATAGGTTGTGTGATGACACTCACTTAGGTGGTATCCTAGAACCTTGACCTCTATGTTATAGTATGATGATATTTTATGCTCTTTTTGAGTCTTGGATTTCTTTATCCTTCTAAGCCTTATATTTCTTAGGGCCTTCTTAGTATCTTGGTTCTATCTCCTAGCAAAGGGGGTGGAACTTCACTAGTTTCACATGGTTGGGTGGAAAAAATCTTTTGAGGTCCTATTCATGGTTCATGACTTGGATGCATTCAAATTTATGCATTGATGTAGATATTTGTATTTTTTATTATGTATTATTCAAAGGAAAGATGAAAAGATATGTTTGTAATACCTTTGGGCCATTCATGTACTTGTTATTGTAATGATATCTATTATTAGAAAGATGTAATTGAAAAGCAAAGCCATGTAATTGGGAGGGATAGTTTTAGGTTTTGTTTCAAGGGTTTTTATTTGAAAGATCAAAGTTGGAAATATATTATGTAATGTTGAAAATATCTTTTCTATCTCTCCTATGTTGCAATGAAAGAAAATGTTTATTATGCTAAGGTTAAAATGTAGTGGTAAGGAATAGTTATTCAATGTGTAGGAAGGAGAAGTGAAATTAGTATATAAAGGAATATAATTGTAAATTAAATATTATTTTCTTACCCTATCTCTTAAGTTCTAAAATGTGAAAGTAAAGAATGGAAATGTAATTCAATTTGGATAAGTAATGTAAATATGTTAGCAAATGAATTCATTAAGGGAACCTTAAGGAATGTAAATTTGAAGTAGTAATGATGTAATATAAGGAAAAAAAATTGTTAGTTGCAATTTTTGGTCATAAGACCCGATTCCTTATGGGTTCCCTAGCGGGGATGTTACAGAACCTTCTTCAATTCATTTACCTAGTATTCCTACTTATACCCCTCCTTTGGTGAATACAATGGTTTCCTCTCTTACTATGAGTGTTCCTCCTATATCCCTTCCTACATCACAACATTATTACCATAATGTTCCTTTTACTTATTCTAATCCTCTTCCAACTATGGTCCCAAGTGTTCCTCCAGTTACGTCTTATATTCTTATAGCTTCATACACTTGACCTAGTGTTTCTATGTTGTTATACCTCCTATTTTATCTAATGATTCAACAATCATCAGTTTGGCTCAAACTATGTAATCTTTACAACAACAACTTGTATCCTTAACTCAAAACAAGTTAAGCATTCCTACATGTGACATGGGAAGTCCTTTATCCCTAGACATCATTCATGCTCCTATTTCTCAGCAAGCCGATATGCCTCATCTTGAGAATTACAATGGTAAGGGAGACCCTCTTACTCATGTTAAAACATTTCAAATCCTTTCTAGTGACTATGCTCATGATCATAGGATTTTAGCCAATTTGTTTGCTAGAAATTTTCATGAAAAGGCCTTACAATGGTATTGTTCCTTGTCTCCTTATTCTATTGACTCTTTTCCAAAACTTGCCAATGCTTTTATTCAACAATTTTCAAAATAACATTGGTCTACAAGTGTCTTTAACTGATTTGATGCATTGTGATGCAGGAGAATCTTGGGTCCTTGGCAATCTTGTGTCAACAAAAACATTTTGGAGTTTGTCTATCTTGCTTGGTTCCTTCTTTGATTGAGTTGGTTGGTAGTTGGTTAGTTTCCTTTGGTTACCAAGTGTGCTCAGTTATCTCCTAGGAAGTCAGTTATTTCACTGGCACTCGGTGATGCTTGTCTTTTGCTTGGTCATCATTTCTTACCGAGTAGCTTCTATTGAGTTCCCATTGAGATGACTTGTGCATTTATGTTGGGTCATAAATTTAATGTTGGATTCCATAATTAGGAAGCGTGGTGGTCCTAAATATGACCATTCCTTCTATTGATAATGGATCTAACGACTAACTCAGTTCGTTAGACTCTTGTATAAATGCAGTTATTTGGTTGTAGTTTAGGAGGTAGTTTTAATTAGAGATAAGAAGATAATAGTTGGGAGATCATTGATAGATCCTCACATGTTTGAGGACTTCTATATTTGATTGTAATAGCTGGCCCTAACTAGGAAATCCTTACAGCCTGACATGTATAATTCTATTTGATGAAAATTAATGAAATATCCTGCATTCTCTCTCTCACTATTGTGTGTTGTTGCTTCCATGTGTTATTGAGCAGGCTGGATCATTAGGCTATTCCATTGCTTGGCCCCTCCTATTCTTTCTCTTGTGTCAGGTGGTATCAGAGTGAGGTGAGATCTTGATCTAGGTCTACAGATCTAGGTTTGTAGGTTCCTCTTGAGAAGCCATAGTTGATTGTTATGGGGTAGTAGATTGTGATCTAATCTACAATTGAAGAGGGTTGTCAAGATGGTTCATGGGAGGAAAGATGCAGATCTAGGATTGGTAGATATACTAAGGCAGATTACTACTAGATTAGGAGCTATTGAAACAGCCCAAAGAAGAGGTAGACATTTTGAAGATGTTAATGATGATGAAGTTGAGGAAGAACAGGTCAATGCAGAACCTACACCTATTATGGATCAAGGTGAAGAACAATTTTTGAAGGCTTTGACAAGTCTGAAGTCTACACTACATTTCAATCATATAGAGTATGGGGAAAAATTGGATTCTGATGAGTTAATGAACTAGATCACTGAGATGGAAAAGTATTTTGAGTATGAAAACATTCTTCAAGACAAGAAGGTGAAGATTGTAAGAACAAAGTTAAAAAGTCATCCATCCTTATGGTGGGAACATCTACAGCTAGATAGGAAGAGGAAAGACAAAGATATTAATCAAGGTATGAAATAAAATGGTGAATAAATTGAAAGGAAAGTTCTTACCTTCTGATTATCAGATTAACCTACTTTAGCAAATGCAAAGTTTAAGGTAGAAAGATAGCTCGGTAAAGGAATATAATGAGGAATTCTATAGATTATATATAAGATTTGGACATGATGAAGATGATGTGGAAAGAATTTGTAGATACCTAAATCATTTGAGAGTTTCCATCCAAGAGGAAATTAGTTTTGTGAAATTATAAAACATTGAAGAGGCTTATCAATTTGCATTGAAGGTTGAGGAGAAATTGAACAAAAGCCATGAGCAAAGACAAATAGGTCAAGGTGGTAGATTCCTTAGAGGAAGATGTAGATCTAATGGTGAAAATGGTAGATCTGAACCAGAAAAGACAAATCTATACAAAGACAAGACTGAGTGGAAAGGTGGAAGTTCATCTAGAGGTAGAGGCAGTACCTACCGAGGTGGTTATAGTAGAAGTAATTTCCAAGGAACTTGTTACAATTGTGGAGAAGAAGGACATAGATCTTTTGAATGTACACATGTTAGTAAGAAGGCTAGTAGCAGTAGAAATGCTTTGGTGCAAGAAGAGTCACCGAATGAACTTGAGAAAGAAAATAACTTGATGGTAAGGAGAGCACTATGGAATGAAAGAAAAAAGGAAGATCTGGTAATAAGTTTTTTGTTCAAAACTAGATGTAGAGTTTGTAATAAAGTTTGGAAGGTAATCATTGATAGTGCTAGCTTAGATAATCTTGCATCTGAGGAGATGGTCACCAAGTTGTAGTTGGAAAGGTTGACACATCTGAAGCCCTATTAGATTTCATGGATCAAAGATGAGCATACACTCCTAGTAAGTGAACAGTGTTATGTGAATTTGAAGATTGGAAAGTACTATGATAAGCTGTTATGTGATATCATTCCTATAGATTGTTGTCATATTTTGTTGGGTAGAGCTTGGCAATATGATAGACATGCTATATATGATGGGAGATTGCATAAGTATACTATTGTGGCTGATGAAAAGAAACAAATCTTGTTTCCATTGATAGAAGAACCTATTAGTAATGTTTGGAAATCTATGAAAGTCTACTTGATGCAGGGAAGAAAGTTTGTTAACTCTTTGAAGAAGAATGATATATGTTTTGCTATGATTCCTTACAAACTCAGTAAGAAAATAGAGGATAAAGTCCCTGAGGAGATTGATAAGTTACTCACCAAGTACAATGATATCATTTCTGATAATGTACCTAATGGATTGCCACTGAAAAGAAGCATTGATCATTGCATGGATCTAATGCTTGGGGATAGTTTACCGAATAAGGCACCTCATTGGTTGACACCTATCAAGAATTAGGAATTGAACCAACATATTCAAGAATTCCTATAGAAAGGTTTGATTAGAGAAAGTTTGAGTCCTTGTGTAGTACCAACTATATTGGCACCTAAAAATAATGGAGAATGGAGAATGTGTACTGATTCTAGAGAAATCAATAATATACCAGTGAAGTACAGGTTTCCTATACTGAGAATAGATAATATAATGGACAGTTTGACTAGAGAAAATTATTTTAGAAAAATTGATTTGAAAAGTGTATATCATCATATCAAAATTAGATAAGGTGATGAATGCAAGACTACTTTCAAAACAAAAGAAGGTTTTTATGAGTGGTTGGTTATGCCCTTTGGTTTAACTAATGCACCAAGTACTTTTATGAGGCTGATGAATGAAGTTTTGAAGAAATTCTTGGGTAAGTTTGTGATTGTATATCTTGATGATATTCTAATATTAAGTAAGACCAGAGAAGAACATTTGTTTCATGTTAGACAAGTTTTGTAGAGATTGAAAGAGGAAAAGTTGTTGATGAATCTGAAAAAGTGTTCATCCATGAAAGAGGAGATTATGTATTTGGGATTTGTGATCTCAGCTGATGGTTTGAAGATGGATCTTGAAAAGATTGAAGCTATTTTGAATTGGCCTACACCTGTCAATGCTAGTGAGGTAAGATCATTTCATGATTTGGCAAGTGTTTACCAAAATTTCATAAGGAATTTTAGTTCAATTTGTAATTCTATGACTACGACTATGAGAGGAGATAAAAGGGAATTCAAGTAGACCCATGGAGCTGACAAAAGTTTTGAGACTCTAAAGCAGAAGGTTGTTGAATTACCTATTTTGGAATTACCTAATTTTAGTAAGGTATTTCAAGTGGAATGTGATGCAAGTGGAAGTGCAATTGGAGCTGTGTTGAGTCAAGAAGGTAAACCTATTACTTTCTTTAGTGAAAAGTTGAATGATGCTAGAAGGAAATATTCTATATATGATCAAGAATTCTATGCCATTGTTCAAGCAATGAAGAAATGGAGAAATTATTTGATACTGAGTGAGTTTTTGTTGTATACTAATCATAAGGCTTTACAATATTTGGGTAGTCAAAATAAGGTTAATCAAAGACATATGAAATGGGTTGAGTATTTGCAAAGTTATACATTTGTGATAAAGCATAAGACTGGAGTCACTAACTGAGTTGATGATGGATTGAGTAGAAGAATATCTTTGATGACCGAAATGAAAATTGAAGTTCTTGGTTTGATGGAAAAAGTATAGAGTACCTATTCAAGATCAACAAGATACTAAATGGGATGAATATTTTATTGAGGAAGGTATGTTATTCAAAAGTATTTAGTTGTGTATACTGAGAGGAATAATGAGAACTAATTTGATAAATGAGAAGCATAGTAGCGATTTGGCTGGACATTTTGGTATTGATAAAACATGGAATTTTCTTAAGGAGAAGAACTATTGGCCGTAATTGTATAAAGATGTTAAAAATTTTGTGAAAAGTTGTGGAATTTGTCAAGTTGAAAAAGGAGTAAGTCAGAATATTGGGCTGTATACACTAATTGTTGTACCTGAGAAACCTTGGATTGGCATCGGTATGGATTTTATTCTTAGCTTTCTGAAGACTGTAAGAGGTAATGATTCTATATTTGATGTTGTGGATAGATTTTCTAAGATGGTACATTTTATACCTTGTAGAAATACATTAGATGCAATACATTTAGTAGATCTTTTCTTTAAGGAAGTTATTAGATTGCATGGATTACCTAGGAGTATTATCTCTAACTGAGACATAAATTTGTTGGATACTTTTGGAAAACCCTTTGGAAGAAATTCAAGGCACTTAGTTGAAATATAGTTCTACATTTCACCCTCAAACTGATGGATAGACTGAAGTTGTGAATAGAAGTATGGGAAATCTTTTGAGATGCTTAGTTGGAGACACACTGGGTAATTGGGATTCTATATTGGCACAAGAAGAGTTTGCATGCAATAATTCAATGAATAGGAGTACTGGAAAGACACCATTTGAGGTTGTCAATGGCACACAGATGAGAGGTATATTTGATTTGAGAGACATTACTGATGAAAATAAGAGAAGTGCTGAAGGAGTAAAATTTGTTGAGTACATGAAGACATTGCATGAAGATGTGAAGCTGAAGATGGAAGAGACTAATCAAAAATAAAAAGATAGAGCTGATAGATCAAGGAGACATAAAACCTTTGATATCAGTAATGAAGTGATGGTTCATTTGAAGAAAGGCTGATTTCCTATTGGAACATATGGGAAGCTGAAGATGAAGAAGTTTGTACCTTACAATATTTTGAGGAAATTTGATAGTGGAAATGCATATGAGATAGAGTTACCTGATGACATGGACATATCACTAATTTTCAACATTGCTAATTTGTATGAGTATCATGAACCTGATGAAGACATGATAGTATTGATGGAGTATCCTAAGAAGTAGAATGAAGAAGTTGAGCAGATCCTAAAGTAAAGAATTGGAAAAAGTACAAGGGGAAAACAATATATGGAATTCTGATAAAATGGAAGAATAGACCGATGAAGGATAGTTCATGGATTTTCCAGCCTGAGTTGGATGTAGCTCAGATCATACCTACCAAATGATTCTGAGAATCATTTCAAAATAAACCCAGGTATCTGATGCAAGACCATCTTGGGTCCTTGGCAATCCTGTGTCACCAAAAACATTTTGGAGTTTGTCTATGTTGCTTGGTTCCTTCTTCAACTGAGTTGGTCGGTAGTTGGTTGGTTTCCTTTGGTTACTAAGTGTGGTTAGTTATCTCCCAGGTGGTCAGTTGTTGTACTGGCGCTTGGAAATGCTTATCTATTGCTCCGTCATCCCTTTATATTGTTAAGTCATTATTTTGATAAACAAAATAATCCCTTAACTCTTTACTAGTTCTATCTTCATATTCTATCCTGTCGACTTGACACTATCTTTGGTAAATCTCTATAACTTCTTCTGTACATTCCGTATTGACTTGCGCTATGAGATGGGTGTTGAATAGAAATCATAGATTCTATGTTCAAGTATGCAAGCACTAAACTTACTCAAATCAACATTGCAAACAAAAATTGTGTCCAGGTTCACTGGTAAAAATATTGTCTCACACTTAGACAAATTTGCAATGCACTCTATCATACTTGCTCTCTGACCTATGTGATCTTCATGTGGATCATATGTTTCCATAATGAAAACACCTATGTAATCAACTCAACCAAATTGCCAACAATCTCCCCCTTTGTCATTGGTGGCAACATATGAGAAAATTGGCTAAGTGTACAACTCAAAATCTCAAAATTGTGGCCATAGTATAAAATATATACTATCCTTATAAATCCTCAAAAAATATTGTCTTTAATATATTAATCCCCCTAGGAGTATCAATCCTTATCATATACTATCAATTTTTTGCTATATATCTCTCCCCCTTTGATAACAATGACAAAATAAAGGTAGGGAGGGTTACAAAATTGTATCTCAAAAAAGATTATACCTTAATTCAATTATTGCAAAGCTGGTAGGATTGCAACACAATCTGCAAAATCTATCTTCATAGCTTCTATCTCCTGCTCCCATGATTTCTTAATGGAATCTACCACATTAAGTAGTGTGCTCAGTCCATAAGATTTTATTTCACATGCTTGGAGGTTTTCAAAGTTAAACTTCTGAAAAGATGTCTTAGCTAAAAGACATTCTTCCAACTGCTCTTCAATAATGCTTAACTTCATAGAAGTATGCTCTCTCAAAAGAGTGAATCTTTTCAATTGTATGTCTCTCTCATCTTGCACAACTCTGATTTCATCATATAGCTTCTGAAATTTCTTCTCAACATCACATAGCTTCACATTGGGGCTAGAAAGAAGGTTAGTTTCATTCAAAATTTTTTCTTCCTTGAACTTTATCTGCTAATCTTCTTTTGTTGTCAAGGTCTCTATTCTTGTACACTATATGTACAAAGATTTTCCTATTTCCAAATGCTTCCTCAAATCCTTGATACAAATATCAAGAGTGTTGATATCATTCTTGATATTATGACTGATGTTCAAAAGCATTCTAGCCTCATAGGCTACTTGTGCTTTCACTTTTGCAATATCAGACAAGTTTGTGAATTCATTGTCAAAAGTGCTCATTACATTCTTTTCTTTCTCCATACAGTCTAGTTCTATAATTTGTGTAGTTATAGTGCTTTGTAACTTCTCAGTTAGTTCCTTTAGACACCCTTCAATACTTTTCACTTTCTTATTCTTGCCAATGATTTTATTCAAGGATGTGATCAATTCCAACTGATCATCATCATCTACCTCCTTTCCCAAATGCTCAATCATAGATCCAATTTGATTCTTCTTTCCAATCTTAGGAGTAAGACTGATATATTCTTTGGTGGGAATGGGTACTTGTTTCTCTATTACTGGTGGTTCTACAATTGTTGTCTCTATCATCTCTTCTTCTTTTCTGGCTTCCTGTTCTTCAAAGGCTGAATTGTCAACAATGTTCTCCAAATTCTTGAATACATTATCATCAGTATCCAAGGTGATTTTTGTTCCTTCTACATTCATGGTTTCATCTTCAATATTAATGGCTGGAGGAGAGGGAGTGTCCTCTTGTTCTATCTCACCTACTTTCTCTACTACAACTGATGGTTCTCCAACATTTTTTTTTCATAACCTTGATAATAGCTTGCTCTATCTCAGAATTAATTTCTTCATATCTACCTCCCATGATTTGAATAGTTATCCTTTTGGTTCTCAGATGGGTGCTTAAGGCTTTCATGATTTGACCAAAATGTGTTTCATCTCTTACTTCACAAAGCTTCCTTACAATCTTTTCTCTAATAGATGTGTCCTCTAATGCTCTATTCTTCCTATTTACAAGTTTATTATATAAATCATCAGGTATCTAACCCTGAATTGTATCAAACTTCTTATTAGCCAAAATCATATTCTTTACAACTGCATTTTCCAAATTAATTCTATCTGTATAATCATAAAGATCATAGTACTTGTTCATTCATTTATTTTCACCATCCTCAATGATCTTCTCATTAAGATTTTCAACTTTGGATTTCCAAGCTTTCTTCTTAATAGTAGTGACATCATCTTTTATTTCTGCAATTTTTCTTGGAACTAGTTGCACTAAAGTTTTATGTCTCTTGCCTGGTCCAGTTGCACTTTCCTTTACTCTTTTGCAAGGTGTGGAGGAAGTGGATCTAGTATACATCTTTTCTTCTTTATCATTCTCAGTTTCTTCCACTTTTACCTTCACTTGTGGTTCTTCCTGTTGTACTGCAATTGATGATAAAGGAGGGATAGACAAAAATTCTTTTTGTCCACTCCCTCTGATTGCTACTGCTATTTGCTTTCCTACTAAAAACTCATGCTCTATCATCCCTGTATCTTTTAGGATTTTCTTTATGGTGCTCTCAACTCTTTTCTTAGACTGTTTCTCTTCAATTAAGGTCTTTGTAGAGTTGAAGTTCTCCTCAAAGGTTCCAAACCTATTACACTAAGTGTTCAATTTACACTTAATTAACCTACTAACATACTCTTCAGTCTCTACCTCAGATATCTCATAGCCAAGAGGGTCTATGAACTCTGTTCTAGGCTCTACTACTTCAATATAGGTAAAGTTAGTATCCACCATAAAACATATATCATCTTTATACTTTTCCACAAGAGACTTAGGGATCCTTGATTTTCTAGACACAATATTCTAAAATGTCTTGATTACTAGTACGACACTATCATTTACTTTGTCAATAACATGTTTTCTGTATACTAGGTTAATCCTTTCTATTGTATTTTGTCCATCATTCCAATCATTTCCAATGGTGTAAGGAAATATTCTCAATAGATGAAAAAACATATAGGTGATTAAGGATGAGAACCTAAACTGTGTATACTTAGTTTTCTTAATCTTCTCCAAGTTCTCAAACAATTGAATTCTTAGAATTTCACACATATCAACTTGTACTCTGTCAACACACATTAGATAGGTTGCATGTATCATTCCAACTTCCATGTCATCCTCTCTTGAATTTGCACAAAACTTAGTAGTTAGGATCTTGCATAAGTATCTCACATCATCTTGTTTGATCTTACTAATCACAATTCCTCTACAACTATAGGATGAATTTGTGTTGTCAATGACTGTTTTCCTCATGTTTTTCTCATTTAAAGGAATAGCTCTAGTTTTAGATAATCCAGTGACTTCATGAATCAAATGTGTTGTGACATCTATCACTCTATCTTCTAACCAAAACTTTCCATTATGAATTTTTCTCAAGATAATCTTAGTGCATTCTTCATTATCAAATTCATATTGTAATCCATACTTAACAATTTCATTGTGTTCCAAATATTCAAAACCTTGTTTTAGTGTCATATCCTAATTCTAAATCTTCTGATATTCATTTGTGAAATCACTATCACTAATTGTCTCTAGTTTGCATCCAAGATAACTTCTGACATTTTCTAGGTGTAAAACTTTGTCTGGTACAGATGATAAAGAAAACCTAGGATCATATTCCAAGGCTTCTATTGGTTCCCTTTTCAATTTCGGTCTATTCTTATCTATGACATTGTGTATTAAAGAAACATCCATGATTTCTTCAAATTCCTTTACTGATTTAAAGATCTATCAAGTAAAATTCCTTAATTTCATGATTTTAGGGCTTGCGTAGATTTGACACAAAATTCTTCTCCAAATCCTTGCAAAATGCTTCCAATAACTGCTCTTTGATCTCCTTGACACTTGAATTCTCTTTGATGTTCAAATAGTATTGATCATGACCTTTTATTAATTCAATCTCACTTAGATCTGAAATCACATTCAATTCTTTTGCCACTTCTTTACAAAAAGTTGTTTTTGCTAAACTCCAAAACTTAAAACTTCTTGCCATCTTGCAAAACATAATATTTTTATTTGCATTCTTAACCATAGCATTAGAACATCATAAAATACCTTGCATTAACTGCGCAAGACTCAGCTCATCATATATCTACTTCTATACTAATCTAAGTTCCTATTCTACTGTAATTTTCATAAATTAAGTACTTTGAGATGGGTCAGGTAAAGATTCATTCTTACCTTTCAATACTTCACCTTCCTAAGTACCTTCAATGTTGAATATGTCTCCTTGATCTATGTTTTTGATAAACTTCACTTCATCTAAATTACTACAAAATCCTTTCTGACTATTACTTTCATCTTCATTTCTTCCTGCATGATTTCTAGGATTAGGATGAAAAACTCTATTGTTCATTTTGCAAAACCTTGATGTATGTCCAATCTTGTTGCATATCTGACAAACAATTTCATTGTTTCCATATCTTGGTCCAGGCTGATTGCTTTGTGATCTGTAGTTTCTAGCAATGTGTCCAACCTTATTGCATCTATAACATATTACTCCATTTCTTCTGTTCATATATTCAATAGGTTTTTTATCTTCATTGTTAGTATTCCTAAACATTCTACTACAATCATTATTCTAAATAAATTTAGGTTTCCTACATTCAATAGCTCTATGTTCAAAACCATGACAATTATAACAATAACCATTAAGAGGTTTAAATTTCTTACTTGTGCAATCTCTCTTCATATGACCAATAGTATTACAAGAAAAACATCTACCTTTGAATTCTCTTTGCATACCTTTGGGTGATTCCTCTTGCTTTTGTGATTCTTCTTCTTTAGGTGTATCTTCAAATTTGTTGATCTCATCAGACTTCTTCTCATCTATGTTTTCAGATATTTTCAGATCTGGTTCCTTGCTTTCATCATTTGCTTTAAAAGTGTTGAATCTAAGACTAGTCTTATCATAGAATTGTTTTTGATAAGATATTTGTTCATCAATCTTCTCACTAGTTGAATATAGCCTTTCAAGTTGTTGTTTGGATTGAGTCAGTTCACCTTTCACAATCTTATTGTATTTCTCAAGTTCATCATACCGCAAATTGACTTTCTCAAGTTCAGATGTTACTTTACAAAGTTTAGATTTTAGTCCTTCATTTTCAGTCTTTAGACTTTCATTATCTAATTTCAGATTTTCTTCAATCTTGCCATTTCCATCTTTCAAACTAAGCTTCAAATTTTCTATCTTTAGTTCATGCTTAAGGATCTCATTTTCTTATTCTAAATTATCATCACAATCTTCAAATTCCTTTTCAGATCCTAGATCTTCCAATTTGTTTTTCAATTTCTCAATGAGGTTCTTTGCATCATCATACTTTCTTTTCAAAGTATCCTTTTCAATAGTAAGCAAGTCAATCTGTTCAAGAGCTTCTTCAAGATTCTTCTAAAGTTGATCCATATCCATATAGATCTTACTCAAGCTGCTAGGCTTTCCTTGAATGATTCTTTTCTGAGTAAGTAAGCTCTGATACCAATTGTTAGAAATAGGGAATACTAAGAGGGGGGGCTAAATCAGTATTCTACAAACTTTATCTTTTTTCCCAATTATGGATATAACAGATTATCTTTGTACATGCATAACATAAGAAGCTAAATAACATGCATAACAATAAAACTAAAGAACTCATAACACATTATTTCTTCTCGAAGAAACCCTAGCCAAGGGAAAACCCAGTAGTGATGGTACCCACAAAGATCCACTAATAAAAAGTATCCTGTTAAGGATGTTGACCCTATTAGGAGTCTATTACAAGAATATAGTGTATTAGTCCTGGTTAGGGGACTATAGGCCTTGTTAGAAGCCTCAACCCTATTAGGAGTTGGTATTACAAAATGTGATTACTAGATGAGCCCACTGCCCAAACAATTAATGTAAAATATACACTGATTACAAAAATAGGTTAAGGTACATAACCTTATACTACTTGCACCAATATCTCTTCGCTGCTCTTTCACTATCGCTATTACATATGCATCATATATTTCACATCATATCACTTCTCTATACATCTATATTCCACTATTATTCTCCTTTTACAATTACAATTACATTTACATTTATACCAATAACTTTATCCAAGAGTTAACATCTATGATGTCATCCCTTTATATTGTTAAGTCATTATTTTTATAAACAAAATAATCCCTTAACTCTTTACTAGTTTTGTCTTCATATTTTGTCCTATCAGCTTGACACTGTCTTTGGTAAAACTATCATAACTTCTTTCGTACATTTCATACTGACTTGCACTCTAAGATGACTATTCAATAGACATCATAGAGTCTATGTTCAAGTGTACAAGCATTGAAATTACTCCAATCAACATCGCAAACAAAAACTATGTCCAGGTTCACTAGTAAAAATGTTGTCTCACACTTAGACAAATTTCCAATGCTCTCTGTCATACTTGCTCTCTGACCTGTGTGATCTTCATGTGGATCATATGTTGCCATAATGACAACACCTATGTAATCAACTCAACCAGATTTCCAACACTTATAGCCTGACATGTATGATTATTTATGATGGAAATTAATGAAAGATCCTGCATTCTTTCTCTCTCATTGTTGTGTTGTTGCTTCTGCATGTTGTTAAGAAGGATGGATCATTAGGGTGTTGCATTTCTTGGCCCCTCCTCTTCTTTCTCTTCTGTCACATTGTAAACAAAATACTAAGGAAAAATTGACTGAATTCATTGGTAGATTTAATCATTTGCATGGTCATATTTCTTATCCTATTCCTTATATGGATATTCAATGTATGTTTATTTCAAATTTGCAAAAGGATATTAGAGATAAGATTCTACTTACTGAATTTACCTCTTTTCAAAAAGTTTGTGGAGTGCTTTATCATTATCAATTAAAAGTGAGTCAATTTGAGAGTAACACTCCAATGGCTCATGTTCTAGTTGATAAGAGTGATGCTACTCCTTATCCAAACAAATTTCAAAAACCTAATAACTATGTCAAGATAAAGAAACAAATGAATACAGTTGATGATCAAGTTGTCATTGCATCTCATAATGCCACTTCTGCATCCACTTTTTTTTGTCTAAATTGTACATTTACTCCACTCTCTAAATCTTTACATTCTATTATGAATAGGTTGTTAACTACTAATATGATTACTTTACCTCCTATTTGACCTCTTTTACTTACTATGATAGCGTCTAAATCCTTTGATCCTAAAACTTCTTGTCAATACGATCATCAAAATAACCATGATACTGACAAGTGTTATTCTTTAAAACATAAGGTTCAAGACTTAATTGAGTCTAATGCCTTATTTGTTGATAATTTTTATGGTAGTGGGAATAAATTTGTCTCTCCTCCTAATCAAAACCTTCAAATCTATATGAATCCTTTACCTACACATGATACTAATACCATTGCTCAGCCATCTTATATGGATATTTTTTATGATGCAATGATGGATGATCTTAATCATATTGTTAACCATGTGGAGCATGTTGATTTTTCATAATCTACATCTTGACTTCAATCTCAAACCCAACCTCAAGTTCCACTTCAACCTAAACCAAAACCGTAGCCTAAACTGAAAACTCAACCAAAACTCTGAAAACAACCTAAGAATAAAAGACCTAGGGAGCTCTTGATTACCTTTGATGATTCTAAGACTATTGAAGCTCCTCATGGTCCCCTTTACATTTATGCTAGGATATCTAAGATACCTACATGAGGTTGTGTAGTTGATCCTACATCTTTAGTTAATGTTATTAGTGAAGAAAATATTTTTATGAACAAATTATGACATGATTCTTATGATACGTCTGATGTATGGATTCAAACTTTTAATGGTTTCTTTATCCATCATTTGGTTCTATTGACTTTCCAGTTGAACTTTGTGGTAAAATTGTGAGCACTACTTTTGTTGTTGTTCCTACTTTTGATCAATTTCAAGCTAAGCTTGGTTTTCCTTGGTTGAATTCCATGCATGTTGTTGCTTCTCCTTTCCATAAGTGTCTTAAATTCATTCATGATGAAGAAGTGATGGTAATTAAACATAGTTTATATCAACCTTCTAGGCTTAGGGATTGTGCTACACTTGAATTCTTTTGGCCTTCAATACCTAGTTCATGTCCTTCTCGACTTGATAATTTTTTCGCTCATATCAAGCCTATAAGAATCACAAGATTCTTAAGTTAAGCATGCCACTAATGGATCTTAATTGTGGTATTTTTCCTACACCCTCCATACCTCCTTTATCTATGTTTTCTAGTTCTATTAATCAAGCTCCTAGTGTTTCTTGTCAATCTACTAAGAATCCTACTAATCCTCCTATAGAACCTTTGAAGGATCTGATAGTTGTTCCTACTAGTTATCAACATATTTCAAACAAGACAAAATGTAATCGATATGCTAACGAATGTTTTAAGAAGCATCGTGCTCAAGCTAAGGCCTGTAGTTCTGTAGTTCAAAGTTCTTTACCTTCTTTTGATCAATCTATGCATGATGTGTTAGAAGAAGTTACTGGTAATAATGATGTTAAGGTGCAAGATTATGATGATTCCATTTGTATCTTAGATCCTATTTTGATTAATCTAGATGAAGAAGAAAATCTTGATGATACGAATGATTTTAATGATGAATATGAGACTATTGACATTGACATCGATTTACCTAATATGATTTCATCACAATTATCACTTACACCTTGTATTGAACATTATGATTCTCAAGAGGATGCTTGTTTGGAACTTGCTATCATTCCTAGTGTGTTGGATATATTCCCTCTTATGAGTTACC
Organism: Chamaecyparis obtusa; assembly: GCA_027943335.1. NCBI lineage: Eukaryota > Viridiplantae > Streptophyta > Pinopsida > Cupressales > Cupressaceae > Chamaecyparis > Chamaecyparis obtusa. Next base: position 16,520 of record BSBK01003577.1, read on the forward strand.
CACCTTCCCTAAATGATATATAATGAGATGGGGAGAGTAGGTGGTATGCTTGATTGGTTGGTCCTTCATGGTGGCTTTTTGTGTGTTTGTTAATTGTATTGTGCTTCTCCCATAATGTGTTTTCTAAATATTGTTAGATTCTTTTATATGACCCTTGTTACTTTGTTGGTGCAAGGTGATAAAAGAATCAAACCTATTTTACAATTCATCTGTATTTATCTTTACTCTTCTATATATTGTTTTATATTACATTTTACCTATGCTAGTGTTCATAAATGTTTCCTTGTGTAATCTTCTTGGATTTACGACTTGGTAGCACTGATTCTTTTTGGTCTCTATGTCATGGTCTGAAAATATTCTTCTTTGTAGCTCTCCTATGTTCTTTCCTCCATTTTGATTATAGTTCTACTTTCTTTAGAGAATTATGTGAATTCATTTGAAATAATATATATATATATATATATATATATATATATATATATATATATATATATATATATATATATATATATATATATATATATATATATATATATATATATATATATATATATATATATATATATATATATATATATATATATAATCTTATGATCATACTAACCCCATGATAGGTAGATCCCTTATGTGTTCTCTATATGTTTACATGATATTTCCCTTGATTTGTCTTTGTTTGGGGCCATCTCATAGTGGAAACATAATCAATGGAGTTGTTTATGTTTCTATTAAATCCATTGCTCCTATTAATGTATTAGAAATGAATTTAACATGGGGGCATATGCTCTATTCACATGTTGCACACACAGACTTTCAATATACATATATTTTTTTCAGGGTACTTTTCTCCCTATATGGATTAGTGACTAATCCTTAAAGCATGGATTTTCATTTTATAGGATCTCTTGATCCCTCCAGTTTCCAAATTTTGATCCCTCAAGGTCAAAGGTGTCCTTAAGACTGGATCTATTTTTCTTTTGGTTTTTCTCTTGTGGAATAGAACATTCCAAGGGGTGAATCTTTGATTGCTTTAATAGTGAGTAGCCACATTCACTAGGTGGTTCAATTCCATCTTTCCAGTTGCACTATTTCCTTGTGTGGTTCATAGTGGGACATAAGTTATCATTTGGTAAGATAATCTCTCTCTCTCTCTCTCTCTCTCTCTCTCTCTCTCTCTCTCTCTCTCTCTCTCTCTCTTATTGTGATCTCAGATTTGATGAAGATTTGAGTCCCTAGGGGCTTGAGGATTCTTTTTCCCTTTGATTTCAATAAGATTATCTTTTTCATTATGATCTCCTTTACCAAGAGTTTTCATGAAGTCCATTATCTTGCTAAAGTGGGGGCTAAATGTATCATTGGAAAATGGAAGCACTTCCATTTAGGAGTGCTTTAGCCCTCCATGTGAGTGGTATGGGGTCATGTCAAGTGGCTTTGAGTGGTTCTTTCACTTGATCTAGCTTTTCCCTCTGTCCTGCTTCTCTCTCCACCTGTTTCCAACCTCTTTCTGGCACTCTATCCTGAGAAACTAAGATCTTTGACTTTAAGGTCAAGGATGACCTTTTGGGTCAAGGTCAACCTTGACTTTAACCTAGGTCAAGGATGAACTCAACTTTGATCTAGGTCAGAGTCGACCTTGACCCTGACCCTAGGTCCAAATTTTAGATTCTGGAGGTTTCAGGATGTCAGGCTTCAGAAAGTTTTATTTCCCACTTCCAAGTCGGCTATTTTGGATTTCAGAATGGTAAAATCTTAAATTGTATTTAATCTAGGTCCATTTCTAGGGGTAAGGCTTAATTTGAATTTATTTCTCTTATGTCAGCCTCTCTAGAAGTGTTTTCCCTAGACTAGTATAAAAGGAAGCCTTCCTCTCTCATTTTCATCCATCAACCAAGTGTGAAATCTATCATCTCTCAAGTGCAATCAAGTGATCAAGAAATTATCAAGAAATAAAGGAGAAGAAGGAAAGCATTCAATAATTCATTCATCTTCAAGAATTCAATCATTCAAGCATTCAAGATCCAATTCATCAAGGAAATCCATTGATAGCCATTGAAGGATTCAATCTCTTTGGAGCCCTCTTGTTGAAGATTATGTTGGAGATTTGCCAGTAGGCCAGTACTAACTATATGGTTGTCATTGATGACAACATATGGAAAGTAGCATGCATGGAAGTCTTATGTAGTAAGCTTTTTGTATATGTAGTAAGGACATGATATCATGAGCGCAAAGGTTAACTGTTAGTACAGACAATTATATTATAGTTGGTGTCAGCAGTATTCCTGACAGAGTTACAGGTAGTGTTCCATGTATGGTTGTCCATACAGTTATCATGGAGCCTTGTGCACTTGGATTTATGTTGAACACATGTTAGTGATGTTTCAATTATGGACGCATAGTCTATTGATTAGTAGAAGTGAAGTTATGCAATTGTTATTCACCAGCAGTAGTTTCCATTGTTTATTCAAAAGAGCCCACAAAGATTTTATTGGTTATGTAGTTGCATCTATCTTGTGGGTATGTGCCCTTGGATTTAAGCTTAGAGGAGATTTATTGATGTTTGGTTAAGAGTGCATGAGTTAATTTAGCTTACAGAGAAAGTTCTAGTTGTTTTGGTGGAGCTGATAGTGTGTAGCATGCATCTACAATTATCTTATTAGATAGGTCCTAGATTGTGTTGCGTGCATAATAGAGCTGAAAAAATATTTGTTGGAGTTTTTTATGGTTTCTCTAATATGATTTCAAGGTGGTTCTAATAGGCTGACTTGATTATATCATTTGGAGAAAAGATATTTATAGGCAGTCATTTGTGACTCCTAGAGTGTGGTTGATAGTTGATGAAGCAGAGCAGAGAAGAGTGTGCAAAGTGTTGAGCCATTAGAAGAAGGTCTATGTGACCAAGTAAAGTACTTGTGCTATACATTAGAACTAATCAAGATAAAAGATCACGAAGATCTAGGTATAGTGTGTATCTATTATTCAGAAGGTTGTAGCCTTTGCCCCTTTGAGTAGTGAGCTCTCAGATAGTGTGTCCTCTCCCATAATAGGGACAATTGTAAAAGACTCCTAATAGGGTCCGACCCTTGTCCAGGTCTACTATACTAAATATATTGTAAAGAAACTCCTAACAGGATTAAGGATCTTCTAACAAGGATCATAATACTCTAGTGTAGAATATTAGTGGGTGTCAATTCCCACTAGGGTTTTTACCTAATTGGGTTTCCCCATAACCAAAAGATTGGTGTTGTGTTCTTGTGTTCTTTCATTGTTTTTATGTTATATGTTTAAGTATACTTAATTGGATAAAGAATTGAATCTTGTAGATAACTGATTTGACCCTCCCCTCTTAGTTATCTCTTAGGACTATTCCTAACAATTAGTATCATAGCCAAGTGCCTCAGAGAGAAATTTTAACACCTTGAGGTTGATCAGATGGCATACTTTAGGAAAGAAAGTCCTAAGTTTGGTGGAGAGATTTATCTTCATTGGAAGAACAAGATGGTGACCCATTTGCAGTGCATTACTTTTGAAGTTTTTAATGTAACTATAAAAGAAACCAATATTCATACTTTAGAAGACCTTGCAAAAGATGATGCTACTGACACACAAAAGGAATTTTTTCATTAGAATGCTATTGCTAAAGAAGCCCTTATCAACGTCCTATCTGATGGTGAATTTTCAGAAGTAAAAAAGATAGATACAGCCTACAAAATATGGAAGCACCTAGAGGACATATTTGAAGGAGACAAACAAGAAAAGGATTCTCATAGAAAGACATGGAAGAAAAGATAAAATACATTGGAGATGCTACTTGAAGAAAACATCAGAGCTTACAATCGGAGGATAAATGAAGCAGTAGTTGGAATCAAAAACAATGGTGGAGATATTTCAAAGGAGGACATTATAGACAAGTTGATGACTACTCTTACTCTAGAATATGAAAGAAAGATCAACATCCTTGATGAGACCATGTAGCTTACATCTAATTTCAAGAGAGAGACTTTGATCAGAAAACTCTTAGCCTTTAAGATTTGAAGATTGAAGACAGAACCAAAGAGTTAAACAGCCTTCAAAGCAACAGTTCATGGTAAGAAATCTGCAAACACTTCTGGTAATTTTGATGATGATGATGAAGAGAAAAATCTAGAGGATTTCATTTCTATGATTGCTAAAAGAGAAAAGAAAGGAAAAGGAAAATATGAAGGTCAATTACCATTTAAGTTCTTTTCATGTAATAAGTGATGAAGGGTAATCCCCTTAATACCACAAACACATAAGAGAAATAGAGAAACAACAACAATATGCAAGAACAGAAAATTGGCTTCTTATTATCTCCACAAATGTGGAATTACAAACTTTCAGAATTACAATATGAAAAGCCACATGGGCATTCCCTTACAATATTCTGTAGGAAAAAGCCTTGAATCGATACCCAGATCTACTACCCAGAATTATTCTGAACTGCCTAAGACAATAATACAGCCTTCCTTATATAGACAATTTTCCACCGCTTGGGAAGGTTCCAGAATTTTTAGCCAATAAGGCCGACCAAACATAGAATTATTTTATTTTACATTTTATTACATCATAGTCGGCTCAAGATAACCTTTGAAACCCGAACAGAAATTTTGAAGAAAATTGTTTTTCGCCATTTCAGGTGGCCCAACTTCCGAAGACCATAAGTCATCACCCGTTGACCCGCTCAGCTATTATAACCCCATTTTAGAAATGCCACGAAGCGCTCTACAGGCTTGACCCACGCAAGCACCCATCACCCAAATTTTTGACCTCATCCGAGGCCTCTAAAGCCTTCAAAACTTAGTTCGAAGTTTCTGTACCCTGCTGCCAATACCGAAAATCTTCAATATCTTCCAATATACACTTGATCTGGCAATGAAACTTTACTGGCAGACTTATATGACCAAAATGAACCTCCAAGAAAGAAATCAGATCATTCTGAACACATACAAAAATTACCAAAAATAGTAACTTTCCATAAATAGCAGCTCTGCACAAAATAGCCCTTATTGAATACAAAAATAGAAATATTTTTGGGTGATGCAAGATTGCTCTTACACCCAGGATGCTCTTGCATCAGACACCCGGGTTAATTTGAGAAGTGACCCTGTCACGACTCAGGTGTGCAGAGGAAAACCAAGATGGCTAACCTCCTCCTTTGTCAGCCATGATGAATCTTCAACAGGTCATCCTTTCCACTTGACCAGATATTCTTCATATGTCCTATTCCTTGTGCTTCTGCCAACACGACTATCCAGTATATCTTCGATCTCCTTAGTGTCTGAACTAGTTGCTGGAATACTCCACTGTGCTGCTGTGATCTCATCTTCAACACCTCCTTCATGATACTCTGTCAGATCTGAAATGTTAAAAACTAGTGAAATATTTAGCTCAGTAGGCAATTCTACCTCATATGCATTTTCTGAATCATGTTTCTTCAGTATCCTACATGGTCCAAACTTCTTCATTTTCAGCTTGTTATATGTACCAACTGGAAACCGCTCCTTCCGCAAATGAACCATGACTTCGTCACCAACTTGAAATTCTTTATACCTCCTTTTCTCATCTACCTTAGCCTTATACTGTGCATTCATCTTGGTAATATGCTTCCTCACCTCTTCATGGATGTTTTTCAAGTGTTCGGCAAAATCCTCAGCTTCAACACTACTTATTTCTCCTTTATCTATCTTCCTCAATTCAGATGCATTTCTTGGACTATTTCCATATACAATCTGGAATGGTGATTTACCAGTGCTCCTGTTGACAGAATTATTGTATGCGAATTCCACCTATGGTAAAATCAAATCCCATCCTGTTGGCTTATCTCCAACCAAACATCTTAGCAAATTTCCCAAACTCCTATTCACCACCTCTGTCTGTCCATCAGTCTGTGGATGATGTGATGAACTAAACTTCAAATCTGTCTTCAACTTCTTCCACAATGTACGCCAGAAATATCCAACAAACTTAGTGTCCCGATCTGAAACTATGGTCTTTGGCAAACCATGAAGTCTCACTACTTCTCTGAAAAACAATTCTGCTACATGAACAACATCATTAGTCTTCTTGCATGGAATAAAATGTGCCATCTTTGAAAATCTGTCAACTACCACAAAAATTGAATCGTGTCCCCGCTGTGTCCTCGGTAAACCAAGAACAAAGTCCATACTGATATCCTCCCAAGGCTTCTCTGGTACAGGTAATGGCTGATACAATCCTATATTCTGCTTCACTCCTTTCACCATCTGACATACTCGGCAACTCTGTACAAACTTCTTCACATCTTGCTGCAACTGTGGCCAATAATAATTCTCACTAACCAAACCAAGGGTTTTATCACGACCAAAATGTCCAGCCAATCCTCTGCTATGCTTCTCCTTGATGAGATTCTCTTTCATAGAACTTTGTGGAATGCACAATTGACTCCCTTTGAATAGCATATCATCTTGGATGATGAAATCCAGCCATTTCGTCCTGTCTAGAGTAACAGGTTCTGTACAAGCTTTCCAAGCTTCACCAAAATTAGGATCCTCTGGATACAAATTCTTGAGTTCCTTGAACCCAACCACTTCAATTTGCATTTTTGTCAGCAATATTTTCCTTCTGCTAAGAGCATCTGCAACCCTATTAGACTTTCCACTCCTGTGTTTCAAAACAAATGTATAACTCTGCAAAAACTCAACCCATTTCAAATGCCTTTGATTCAATTTTCCTTGACTATTCAAATATTGCAAAGCTTGATGATCAGTATACAAAACAAACTCCTTAGGGAGCAGATAATGTCTCCACTTCTTTAATGCCTGAACTATAGCATAAAATTCCTGATCATAAATAGAATATTTCCTCTTGGCATCATTTAACTTCTCACTGAAATAAGCAACAGGTTTACCTTCTTGGCTCATAACAGCTCCTATTGCAGTACCACTAGCATCACAATCTACTTGAAACACCTTATTAAAATTTGGAAGTGTTAAAATAGGTTGTTCTGTAACTTTTTGTTTCAACAATTGAAAACTCTTTTCTGCCCCATTAGTCCACTTAAACTTTTTTCTATCCCCTCTCATTGTTTCAGTCAAGGGACCACAAATACTGCTAAAATTTTTGATAAACTTTCTGTAAAAGCTAGCTAGACCATGAAAAGATCTTACCTCAGTAGCACTCCTTGGAGTAGGCCATTCAAGGATAGCCTGTACCTTCTCTGGGTCTATTTTTAGACCTTCTGCTGAAACTACAAATCCCAAATACACTAACTCTTTCTTCACAAAACTGCACTTCTTCAAATTAATCAACAATTTCTCATCTCTCAACTTTTCAAACACCATACGAATATGCATCATATGTTCCTCCAATGTCTTGCTAAAAATCAAAATATCATCTAGGTAAACTATGACAAACTTACCCAGAAATTCTTTCAGAACCTCGTTCATGAGCCGCATGAAAGTGCTCGGTGCATTGGTTAGCCCAAAAGGCATGACTAACCACTCATACAGTCCTTCCTTTGTTTTGAAGGTAGTCTTCTATTCATCTCCTTCTCTGATCTGAATTTGATGATATCCACTTTTCAGATCTATCTTTGAGAAATACACAGCTCCACTCAAACAGTCCATAATATCATCCATTCGTGGCAATGGAAACTTGTACTTGATTGTGATCTTGTTTATTGCCCTAGAATCTGTACACATCCTCCATTCTCCATTCTTCTTTGGTGCTAATACCGCCGGTACAGCACAGGGACTCAGACTCTCATGGATCAATCCTTTCTGTAATAGTTCATGTACTTGTCTGTTCAACTCCTCACTTTCTGCAGGTGTCATTCTGTGTGCTGCCTTATTCGGCAAACTCGCTCCTGGAATCAAGTCCATTTGATGACTAATCTTCCTGACTGGTGGTAATCCATCAGGCACGTTATCGGATACAATATCCTGAAACTCATTCAACAAATCTACAACTTCTACAGGAACATCTTCTACTTCCTCTTTACCAGCTTTTGGAATTAAAGCAAAACATACATGCTCATGCCTCATACCATCTAGGAAATTTCTTCCATCAACAAAAGTTATCCTTGCATTACCACATACCTTTTCTTCAGTCTCCTTCAATGGTTTTAGCTTATGTCGCACTCCATCCTTTGTCAGGGAATAGGTATTCGCACGACCATCATGTACAGCACATCTGTCAAACTGCCATGGTCTACCCAACAACATATGACATGCATCCATAGATATGATATCACACAATACTTCATCTTGGTATCCGCCAATCTTGAACTTCACCAGGCATTGTTCATTGACCATGACCTTGTGGTCATCCTGTACCCAGGCAATCCGATATGGATGTGGGTGTTTTTGTCTCTTGAGCTTCAACTTTGTCACCATCTCTTCTGACACCAAATTGTCAGTGCTTCCACTATCAATAATCACATCACAACATTTACCTTCACACTTGCACCTGGTGCGAAATAGGCTCCTCCTTTGCTCAGGTTCATTCTCACCACTCAACAGGACTCTTCTGTTAATCAACATTTCTCCTCTTTCAGCATCTTTAGAATTTGATGATCTGGCATCTTCATCTACATGTGCAACTCTGGCCTAGCCTTCATTTCTCCTGTCCATTCTGCCTTGGTGCTGAGGACATTCAAATGCCCTATGACCTTCTTCTCCATAGTGAAAACATGTTCCACGGAAGCCACCTCTTCCAGATCCTTGTCCTCTTCCTCTTCCTCTCTAATCTCTATTATTCTGATCCTGGAAGCGATTGGAATTATTTTCTCACTGATTTTGACTGCTACTGGCCTCATCCTTCTTTTTCAAATCCTCATTTTGGCCACCATATGACCGTCCACCAGATCATCCACCGCGACCTCTTCCGTTTTGTCTGCTCTCAAACTTCTTGTTCAGCTTTTCCTCTACTTTTAGGGCAAACTGGTATGCCTCTTCAATACTGTTCATTCGAACCAGATTCAGCTCCTCCTGAATGCTTGGCCTTAACCCATTAAGGTATCAGGCAACTTTCTCCTTATCAGCTTCTGCGTGGCCTATTCTGATGAGAAGTCGATAGAACTCCTCTGTATACTCCTGAACAGATCTTCCTACTTGCTTCAAACTCTGCATTTTCTTCAGTAGGTCAAGCTCATAATCAACAGGAATGAACTGTCACTTCAATTTATCCACCATCCGATCCCATCTCATGATTTTCTCCTTTCCCCTTCTATTTCACTCCAACTGAATCTCTTGCCACCATATCTTCGCATGACCTTTCAGTCTGGCCTTCGCAAATTTGACCCTATCAGGATCCTCAACATCTTCATACTCAAAATATTCCTCACATTCGTTGATCCAGTCGATCAATTCTTCTGGGTTAAGATTTCTAGAAAATGTAGGAACCTCAATCTTAGGTCTTTTCCCAATCTTAGAAATGGCCTGAAAAAGTCTTTCTTCCTCATGGTTCACAATTTTGACTTCTCCTTCTTAATATTCTTCTTCGGCTTCATCCTCGCTTTCATCTCTGACATTAAGATTCATTCCTCTACGAATCTCTTCTTGCAATGCTCGCACTTGTCTTTGCAGCTCTCTAACCTCAGGTGTTACAACACCAGCTCTTCCGCCACGTTCCCTTCGTGGACGCATTTTCGCGATGCGCCCTGAAACCCTAGCCACGGTCCTGGTGCAAACTGCCTCACAGTCGGTGATCTGTTTACACACTCAAGAACTCCTGCTCTGATACCACTTGATGAAGGGTGCTCCCCTTAATACCACAAACACATAACAGAAATAGAGAAACAACAACAATATGCAAGAACAGAAAATTGGCTTCTTATTATCTCCACAAATGTGTTATTACAAACTTTCAGAATTACAATATGCAAAGCCACATGGGCATTCCCTTAAAATATTCTATAGGACAAAGCCTCGAATCAATACCCAGATCTACTACCCAGAATTATTCCGAACTACCTAAGACAATAATACAGCCTTCCTTATATAGGCAATTTTCCACCGCCTGGGAAGGTTCCAGAATTTTTAGCCAATAAGGCCGACCAAACATAGAATTATTTTATTTTACATTTTATTACATCATAGTCGGCTCAAGATAACCTTTGAAACCTGAACAGAAATTTTGAAGAAAATTATTTTTCACCATTTCAGGTGGCCCAACTTTTGAAGACCATAAGTCATCACTCGTTGACCCGCTCGGCTATTATAACCCCATTTCGGAAATGCCACGAAGCGCTCTACAGGCTTGACCCGTGGAAGCGCCCATCACCCAAATTTTTGACCTCATCTGGGGCCTCTAAAGCCTTTAAAACTGAGTTCGAAGTTTCTGTACCCTGCTGTCAATACCAAAAATCTTCAATATCTTCCAATATACACTTGATCTGGCAATGAAACTTTACTGGAAAACTTATATGACCAAAATGAACCTCCAAGAAAGAAATCAGATCATTCTGAACACATACGAAAATTACCAAAAATAGTAACTTTCCATAAATAGCAGCTCTACACAAAATAGCCCTTATTGAATACAAAAACAAAAATATTTTTGGGTGATGCAAGATTGCTCTTACACCCAGGATGCTCCTGCATCAATAAGATAGGTCACTTTGCATCTAAGTGTCCTACTAGAGCTAGAAAGTTCAAAAAGGATTACAAGCCCAAGTATTCTAAGGAATGCTACTATGTTGGAGATGGAGTATCAGATGATGAATCTAGTGAAGATGAAATTAGATTCATTGCTATTATAGACAAAATGAATAGTAAGACAACTTGTGAAGATAAGAAAGGAAATCAAGAGCTTGCATTGATTTCACAAGCTGACATAAGGACAAATTGGATTATAGATAGTGGTTGCTCACATCACATGATAGGTGATAAAGGTAGGTTTGTTCATTTGGACAAATACAATGGAGGTATTGATAGATTTGGAGAAAACACTCCTAAACCAATAGTTGGTAGAGGAGCCATCACCTTAGATGGAAAGAACAGTATTGATGATGTTCTTTATGTTGATGGTTTGAAACATAACCTTCTCAGTGTTGGAAAGTTACTTGGAAAAGGATATTAGTTGGAGTTCAAAGATGATAAATACATCATTAACAAAAAAGATGGTTTTGTGATTGCATCAGGCTCAAAGACAAGAGGTAATGTTTTTCAACCCAATTCAGAAGCAAGTTGTTTTATTGCTAAAGTTGATGATAGTTGGTTGTGGCATAAAAGACTATGTCATACAAATTTTGATAACATAGTAAAGATAAGAAATGTAAAGGAAGTAAGAGATCTCTTGGAAAAATGTTCAGTGGTCCCCTTGGGATTCATGACATGACTTAACCATCTCTTGTGTCTTCTATAAGTCTAGTGGTTGTATCGAGCATTAACAGGTTGATCTTTTGGTGCAACAACAACCACTACTTGTAACAAGTGGTATCAGAGATTGGTCACAAGTTTGAATCCCATTGGGTAATGCTGAGTGGGAGATTGTTGGAAAAATGTTCAACACTCACCTTAGGATTCATGACATGACTTAACCATCTCTTGTGCCTTCTATAAGTCTAGTGGTTGTATCAGGCATTAACAGGTCAATCTTTTGGTGCAACAAAAACCACTAGTAACAAGATCTACCTAGCATAGAAAATCCAGTTGATACTATATGCAGGCAATGTGTGAAGGGAAAGCATGTGAGAAATTCATTTAGGACCAAGCAGAATTTAGAAGAAAACAAGTTAAATCTGATTCATACAGACCTATGTGGTCTAAGAATCAAACCTATGTGGTCTAACTCAAACAAATAATATTATGGTGAAAGGTATTTCATTTTTTTGTTGATGATTATACTAGAATGATGTGGGTTGTGTTCTTGAAAGATAAGTCAGAAGCATTTGAGAAGTTCAAAATATTCAAAGATAAGGTTGAGAATGAATCTAGACTAAAGATAAAATGTTTGAGATCAGATAGAGGAGGAGAAATCACCTCTAACAGATTCTATGAGTACTCCAAAGAACATGGCATAAAGAGATAGTTAAGTGCACCCATAACCCCTTAGCAAAATGGAATTGCAGAGAGAAGGAATAGGATCATCCTTGATATAGCACGCACCATTATGATAGAAGGAAAAGTTTCACACATGTATTGGAGAGATGTGGTCAATACAATAGTCTATACAATCAACATAATTCAATTGAGGCTAGGCACTGACAAAACACCTTATGAGCTATGGTTTGGTAATGTTTCCACTATAAAATACTTCAGAATCTTTGGAAGTAACTGCTACATCAAGAGGGATGAAGCAGTAGGCAAGTTTGATGCAAGAAGTGATGAAGGTATTTTTCTTGGTTACTCTACTAAAAGTAAAGCTTATAGATGTTTTGATTTAAGATTGAAAAAGATCATAGAAAGTGCTCATGTTAAGATTGATGAAAATTTTATGATTTAAGAAAGATATCATGATTACTCACCCATGATTGAGGAAGAACCTAAACCCTCTACTAGTGAGATAGTTATTGAAGAAATGTTTGACAATATTGATGTGTTATTCAGTGACCCTGAGACAAGTGAAGAAGAAACTCCTAAGACTGAGAGGTCAGCATCACCTAAAGTTCTAAAGTTTACATCAAGAAATCATTCCAAGACATACATCATTGGAGATTAGAGCACAAAAGTCTTAACAAGGTCACAAGAAAAGAACTTAGCTAACAGTGAAGTGGTATGTTTACTATCTCAGATTAAACACTTAATTGTTGAAGATGCATGTAATGATTTAGATTGGCATGATGCTATGAAAGAAGAACTTGATCGGATTGTTAAGAATGATACTTGGGAATTGGTCCCAAGACCTAGTGATAAGAATGTGATTGGAACAAAGTGGATATTCAGGAACAAAATGAATAAAGATGGTACTTAAGTAAGAAACAAAGCAAGATTAGTATGTAAAGGATATGCACAAAGAGAAGGCATTGATTAGTTAGACACATTTGCACATGTGAGTATATTAGAAGCTATTAAGTTGTTTCTAGCTTCTGCTACAGTTAAAAACTTCAAATTTTATCAGATGGATGTCAAATCAACATTCCTAAATGGAGACTTGAAAGAAGAAGTATACATTGAGCAGCCAAAAGGATTCACCTTATCAGATAGACCTGAAATGGTATGCAGATTGAAGAAGGCACTCTATGGACTTAAGCAAGCCCCTAGAGCATGGTATGAGAGACTAGATGGATATCTAACTAAGATTGGATTCAAGAAAGGAGCAACATATTGTAATCTATTCATTAGAGAGACATCTGAAGGTTTATTTCTTGTAGCTATATTTTTTTATGACATTATCTTTGGAGGTAATGACAAACTAAGTGCTGAATTTTCCAAAGAAATTCAAAATGAGTTTTAGATAATTATGATTGGTCTTATCAAATACTTTTAAGGACTAAATGTACAATAGATAGAAAAAGGAATTTTTATTAATCAGTCAAAATATGTGAAAGAGATACTAAAGAAATTCAAGATGGATGATTCCAAGCTAGTAGGAACCCCTATGATCACTGGATGCAAGCTTACAAAAGAAGATGACTCACCAATAGTAGATATAACATTGTATAAGTCTATGATTGGTAAACTTATATATCTTGCCAAAACTAGACCTGATATTTCAAATGTAGTTGGCATAGTTGGATGATTTGTAGTAGGACCTAAACAAAGTCACCTCATGGTAGTAAAGAGAATATTCAGATACTTACAAGGCACTATAGATTATGGTCTATGGTATCCTAATTCAAAAAATGTTGAGCTTCATGTGTACACTAATGCAGATTGGGCAGGATGTGTTGATGATAAAAAGAGTACTTCAGGAGGAGCAATGTTTCTTAGTGATAGACTTGTCACTTGGACAAGCAAGAAAAAAAATTATATTTCTCAGTCAATAGTAGAAGCAAAGTATGTTGTAGCAGCCTTGAATTGTTCTAAAATTGTTTGGATCAAGCAGATGATAAAGGATTTTGGAATTTAGATTGATTATCCTATTGTTATTCATTGTGATAACACTAGCACTATCAATATGTCAAAGAACCCTATTATGCATGCAAAGACAAAACACATTGAGATCAAGTATCACTTCCTAAGAGAGAAAGTGGCAAAGAAATAAGTCAATTTGGATTATGTGAGTACTAAAGATTAGTTGGTAGATATATTCACAAAGCCCTTACCTAAGGATACTTTTGAGTATCTCAGGGAGAAGTTGGGAGTAATTCCCTTCCCTGATTCTGCTAAGAAGAAAGAAGGAAATGCATCAGTCCTCTAGGACTGGTGGAAGGTTGACTACTCTACCTCAGGAGTAGTACTAATGCTTAAAATGAATGGTTCCCTTTGCCATTGATTTCAAAGCAGGAGTAATTTATAGTCATGCAAAAAAAAGTAAAAAGAGGAGTAATATATGACAGCAGTTCAATTGAGGAATTGGATGATATTACAAAATATTGCAGGAGATGAAGGATTCATCTTTGGGGGAGTTTTGAAGAGGAAATGGAGAATGTCATAAAAGAATGTTCATTTGGCTTGATGGCTATTTTTCATTCCACATGTTGCCATCAATGCCAAAGGGGGAGATTGTTGGAGATTTTCCAGCAGGTAAGTATTGACTGTATGTTTGTCATTGATGAAAACATATGGAAAGTAGCATGCGTGGAAGGCTTATGTAGTAAGCTTTTTGTATATGTACAATGGACATGATATCAGCATGATATCATGGGTGCATAGATTAACTATTAGTACAGATAATTATAGTGCAGTTGGTGTCAGCAGTGTTCCTGATAGAGTTACATGCAATGTTCTATGTATGTTTGTTCATACAGTTATCATGGAGCCTTGCACACTTGTATTTATGTTGAAGACATGTTAGTGATGTTTCATGTATGGAAACATAGTCTTTTGATGAGTAAAAGTAAAGTTATGCGGTCGCTATTCACAAGCAGCAGTTTCCTGTGTTTATTCAGAAGAGCCGACATAGATTTTATTGGTTATGTAGTTGCATCTATCCTATGTTAGGAATATTCCCAAGAGATAGCTAAGATGGGGGGTTGAATCAATTATCTCCAAGTTTCAATTCTTTATCCAATTAAGTACACTTAAACATAAAGCATAAACACAATGAAAGAACACTTGAACACAACACCAATATTTTAGTTATGGGGAAACCAAATAGGTAAAAACACCAGTGGGACTTGATACCCACTAATATTTTGTACTATTTTATAATGATCCTTGCTAGAAGATCCTTTACCATGTTAGGAGTAGCTTTAAAATATATTAGTTACAGTAGACCTGGTTAAGGGTCAGACCTTGTTAGGAGTCTTTTACAATTGTCACTATTAGGGGAGAGGACGCATTGTCTGAGAGTTCATTGCTCAAATGGGTGAAGGCTACAACCTTCTGAATAATAGATACACACTATATTTGGATCTTGGTAATTCCATTCTGCTTAGGTCTTCTAGGTGCAGTTAACTATCTCTTTATGCCATGTTCTTCACGGTACTCATAGAATCTGTCAGAGGTGAATTCTCCTCCTCTATCTAATCTCAAACATTTTATCTTTAATCCAGATTCATTCTCAACCTTAGCTTTGAATATTTTAAACTTCTCAAAAGCTTATGACTTATCTTTTAAGAATGCAACCCCCATCATCCTAGTATAATCATCAACAAACAAAATGAAATACCTTTCACCATAGTATAATCTTGTTTGAGTTGGTCCACATAGTTCTATATGAATCAGATCCAACTTGTTCTCTGTTGAATTCTACTTTCTCCTAAATGAATTTCTCACATGCTTCTCCATCACACATTCCCTGCATATAGTATCAACTAGCTTTGCTATGCTAGGCATATCTCTTACTAATTTAACATTGCTTATCTTTACTATGTTATCAAAATTGATATAACATAGTCTTTTATGCCACAACCAACTGTCATCAACTTTAGCAACAAAACAACTTGCTTCTGAATTGACTTGAGAAATATTACCTCTTGTCTTTGTGCTTGATACAATCATAACACCATCTTTTTTTTTAATGATGCATTTGTCATCTTTGAACTCCAACTAATAGCCTTTACCAAGTAACTATCCAACATTGAGAAGGTTATGTTTCAAACCATCAACATAAAGAACATCATCAGTACTATTCTTTCCATCCAAAGTGATGGCTCCTCTACCAACTATAGGTTTAGGAGTGTTATCTCCAAATCTAACCATACCTCCATTGTATTTGTCCAAATGAACAAACCTTCCTTTATCACTTTTCATGTGATGTGAGCAACCACTATTTATAATCCAGTCTATTCTTATATCTTCTTGGGAAATCAATGCTAGCTCTTGATTCACTTTCTCATTTTTAGGAACTAATTTAATATTTGTTTTGTCCACAATAGAAATCAATCCAATTTATTCTTCACCTAATTCTTCATCTGAGACTCCATCTCTAGAATAGTAGCATTCTTTAGAATACTTAGGCTTATAATCCTTTTTGAACTTTCTAGCTCTAGTGTTTTATCTTCACCATGATAATCACAATTACCAGAAGTGTTTGTAGATTTCTTACCATGAACTGTTGCTTTGAAAGTTGTCTCACTCTTTGGTTATGTCTTCAAACTTGAAATCTCAAAAGATGAGATTTTGTTGATCAAGGTCTCTCTCTTGAAATTTGATGTAAGCTGCATGGTCTCATCAAGGATGTTGATCTTGCTCTCATATTCTAGAGTTAGAGTAGTAATCAACTTGTCCATAATGTCTTCCTTAGAAATCTCTCCACCATTATTCTTGATTCTAGCAACTACTTCATTAATCCTCTGATTGTAAGCTCTGATATTTTCTTTAGGTAGCATCTCTAATGCATTATATATTTTCTTCAATGTCTTTCTACACGCATCCTTTGATTGTTTGTCTCCTTCAAAAATGTCTTCAAGGTGCTTCCAAATTTTATGTGCTGTATCCATCTTTTTTACTTCTAAAAATTAACCATCAGACAGGGCGCTGATAAGGGCCTCTGTAGCTATAGCATTATGATGAAACAATTCCTTTTCAACATTAGTAGCATCATCTTTTGCAAGGTCTTTTAATGTAGGAATCTTGGCTTCTTGGATGGTTACATTAAAAACTTCAAAAGCAATGCACTGGAAATGGGTCACCATCTTGTTCTTCCAATCAAGATAATTCTCTCCATCAAACTTAGGACTTTCTTTCCTAAAGTATGCCATTTGATCAACCTCAAGCTATTAAACTTTCTCTTCGAGGCACTTGGCTTTGATACCAATTGTTAGGAATAGTCCCAATAGATAACTGAGAGGGGGGGGTGAATTAGTTATCTACAAGTTTCAATTCTTTATCCAATTAAGTATACTTAAACATAATGTATAAACACAATGAAAGAACACTTGAAAACAAAACCAATATTTTAGTTATGGGGAAACCCAAATAGGTAAAAAACCTAGTGGGACTTGATACCAACTAATATTTTGTACTAGTGTATAATGATCTTTGGTAGAATATCCTTTACCCTGTTAGGAGTAGCTTTACAATATATTAAGTACAATAGACCTGGTTAAGGGTTGGACCCTGTTAGGAGTCTTTTACAATTGTCCCTATTAGGGGAGAGGACGCACTATCCCAGAGCTTATTGCTCAAATGGGCGAAGACTAAAACCTTCTGAATAAAAGATACACACTATATCTGGATCTTGGTGAACTAAGCTTTGACATGCTATCTAGATGAGTTCCAAGGAATAGAACACATACTCTACTTGTTCACATAGACCTTCTTCTAATGGTTCAACACTTCGCACAATCTACTCTGCTCTGCTTAATCAACCATGAACCACACTCAATCAATCACAAATGACTACCTATAAATATCTTTCATACAAATGATATAATAAATTCAATCTATTAGAACCACCTTGAAATCATATTAGAGAGACCATAATAAACTCTAACAAACATTTTGTCAGCTTTGTTATGCACACAACTCATTCTGGGACCTGTCTAATAAAATAATTATAGACTCATGCCACACACTATCGGCTCTACCAAAACAATTGGAACTTTCTCTGTAAGCTGAATTAACCTATGCACTCTTAATAGAACATCAATAAAAATTCTCCAAGCTTAAATCCAAGGGTGCATATCCTCAAGATAGGTGCAACTCAAGAAATAATAAACTCTCTGTCGGCTCTTCAGAACAAACACACGAAACTACTATTGGTGAATAGTGACTACTAAACTTCACTTGCATTCATCATTAGACTATGCATTCATAACAAAAACATCACTAACATATCTTCAACATATATCCTAGGGTGCATGCCCATAAGACAATTTTATAGAAAACCATACACAAAACACTGCCTCTAACTCTATCAGGAGCACTGCTTACACAAGCTGCTATATAATTGTCTGTACTTATAGTTAACCTCTGCACCCATGATATCATCCTACTATCATGTCCATGCATCATATACTAAAGACTTAGTGCATAAGACTTCTACACATGCTACTTTCCATATGTTGTCATCAATGACAAACCTACAGTCGGTACTGGCCTGTTGGAAAATCTCCAACATCCTATGGGTATGCACCCTTGGATTTAAGCTTAGAGGAGAGTTATTGATGTTTAGTTAAGAGTGCATGAGTTAATTCAACTTGTAGAGAAATTTTTGGTTCTTCAAAATATTTTACACTCCAAGAGATACTAGTATACTTATGACTGATATTAAGGAGGGGTTAACTCCAAATGTGGGAAATCTATAAGTAAATGGACCAACTATAGGGACAAGACTTCCCTCTTCACTTGTGGCTTTGCAAAACCAAGGTAGGTACACTTGATCCAATAGATACAACTTTATTCCCTACTCAATACTAGATCTTACAATAGATAACAGTGAGAAAGTACTAAATAACAACCTATTATTCATTGATTCTCCATCACTGGGTAGAACTACTATATATAAGTAAAATAAAGTAAAATGACTGGTGTTTGGTGTTTAAATATTTTTTGATTACAATGATTTCAATCATTCCTTATAAAACAAAGATAGGTCCATACAGGCCAGTGCCTTATCCATTGGGCATACAACACTAGAAAATATAAAGAATACAAAGATGTTTCAAGAAGAAATGGTCTCTGAACATAAACAAAAATGCCCCAACTCTCTCCTACTTATGAGAATCCTTCTTACAAACCCAGTGAACACATATTCCACTTTGAGCAGTATTTAATCCAACCCTAGATCAGAACTCAAAGAAAAAATACATATATGCAAGTCTTTGAAAACTTGAGAAATTCAGAGATCAAATGCAAAGGAGAGACAAAGACTTTGATATTTGTATTAAGTATAACCTATTTTCTTTGTATATAGTATGTCTTGAATGGAAAGCTTGCAAGACAATAATAGAAACCTGTACATTTTCTCTATTTCTTTCATAAGAAAGTGATGAAAAATATTACAATCCTTGATTGAGGGATAAGGTTTCAAAGTTTCTATATTTTCAATGCCTAAAACTATCAATGCCTAGAATGATCACATCAAATCCTTTGTATACAAGGAGATGCAACAATCTACTGATCATTCTAGGGTTTGCAAAACTTTTAACCTAAAAAACTTTACAACAACCCTACTGGGTTTACAATAAATGCATTGATCAAATTTGGAGAGATATTATGGAGATAGCCACCTTTCCTTATGTCTTCAATTCTTTTCTTGGTTTACTCAAGAAAATCTGACCACCATCTCTTCCTTGGCATTCCTACAATAAATACCTCTTCATATCTCAACAACCTTTTTAGGACTCAAAAAGTTACAATCTTTAATTGTCTCAAGAGGTAGGTGGAGTGTCTACTTTCTCTGTATGTGGAATATACTGATACCTGCACCTTTTATACACCTCTTCACTTGGGAAATCAAAATTTGCAAACTCTACACCTTTGCTGGATAATTGTTCCCACTTGTCCTCTAGTAGATTGGTTTCTCACTGAATGAAATCAAATTTGGACTTGGCAGAAATTAATGTCTCAATAGTGTGTATAAAAAATAAAGTATTCTCCTAAGTTAAAATGCTAGTCATTCTTGCAGAAAAGTCATCATCTATTTGTGCTCTCAACTTGATCAACTCCTTAAGTTCAACATTCTTCTTGAAAACTCTTGGAATCAAATCACCGCAAGCGAGTGTCAATTCTTTCTCCAAAAGATTTGAATTTCTTTCAAAATCACCCAAAAGTATATCATGCTCTACAAGTCTTTTCACATTCTAATGTAATGGTTTGATCAAAGGGTCAGGATCAATTTGAGACTTGGACAACCATCTGAACAATCTTACATTTGGAGATCTCTCAATCCATTTATTGAAAATTGGTCCTAACTCCTCCTTATGCTTGTCTAATGATGTAAGCAATATCCTTAATCTCCTAGCATGGTCAAACAGAATTGTGGGATTCAGATTTGTAGAAAATTGCATCACAGCCTTTGTTACCTTTTCCTCATACTTCTGATCTAACAAGCTTTTATCTTTCAAATGTTCTTCCCTCATCTTGTCCAACTCTACCCTTTTTCTTCTAAAATGATTTGTTTCTTCAAGCAACTGTTGCTTTTCCCAGCTGACCCTTGCATCTATGTTTGTCTTTGGGTATGGTGATGGTGGAAATTTAGTGATAGGGCTTGATGAAGAAACCACTACAAGCCGATCAGCTATCATCAATTGGGGTGACTTGTGGTCTTGTGGTCTTGACAATTCTACAATCAATTTATCCTTCTAGATCAGCTCTATTTTGAGCTCATGATAGGACTTAAGGATAGTTTCAAATTTAATCCTCATCTCTTCCTTCTCTTGTGCATCCTTTTCAGCCACCTTTACATTAAACTTGGCAGTCTCCAAAATGATATTTGAGGCTTCAACACCTAAAGTCTCACCTACTCATTGCACTAGTAAATTTATAGCATATCCTAAAGAGAGAGACCCTCTGTCCTTTATTTTCTTCCCTCTTTAGGGACCACATTACTAGGGCTGCATGATCATTGGAGAAAGTAATACCCCTAGCAGCTTGTTGTGCCTATTCTGTAGTAGCAAGGGTCTTTACCTTACTCTTCCTAACTTGATAAAAAATTAGTGCATCTACAATATCCCACTCTAGAAGAATTAACACTCCTGCAGTGTGGACCATAGCGCTTCCCTCCTCAGGGGTGACCTTTTCAAACTACTTCATCATCTCCCCCTTGGTTTCATTTTCAATCTCTATTATGTCCCTATCAGGGAAATCCTCTTTCTTCTTTTCACAAATCTCTTTAAATTGGCTTATTTTCATTCTCCACAAAAATTGAAGAAATGCCCTAGTCTTCACAAATTTATCATCAGCAATAAAAGAATCACTAGCCTGTTTCAGAATAAGGTCAATTTTCTTACCCTCAAATTCTAAAATAGTGAGATCCATCACTATTTCTTTGGGTACCTCCAACATTACCTCCTACAACTCATCACTGGAAATGAAAATTTTTTCCTCGTTCCTCATTTTCACTAATTTTTGAGCTACCCCATGTTCATCTAAGTGTAAGGGGGATTGAGAAGGATAATATACATCTTGTTCTAGCCTTGATTCCTCTTGTCTTTGCATCTTAGGAGAGGGTCCCTACATTGTTTGATCATCCATAGGCCTCTTTCCTCTTAAAGTAGAAGGAGGACTCTAATCTCTCTGCTATGTTGGTAGAAAAACACTATAACCACTTCTCCTCTATACAGTGTAAATTCCCCTTGGGGTCAACTTTGTATACCCTCGCTGGCTTAAAATTTGCGTAGCTCTCTCAGGGTCTGTCTTGCTTACCACAACTCTTTTCTCATTTACTGCATGCATGATCCCTTAAAAAAGCTCCATAAGAGCATCTACCTTTCTAACCCAAGGCTCAAAACTCTTCAATGGGTCATAGCCTCTATCAAAATGTCTAATAAAATCTACAGTCTTCTTGTAGATTACCCATTTCTCCTTCTTAATTTCTTGAGTTTGGAGGTCAAACTCATTTCTTACTATGTCTTTAGGAAATTGGAATTGATGCTTTGTGAGGGCACACCTTATCTTGTCCCTAAACATTTCTGACAAGAAACCTTCATTATCTACCCATCTAATTACAATTGTAGCCATCCTGTAAAGCTACAAGACATGATCTAAGTGCACTCATCTTTTCTTGATAATTACATACTGGTGTGCAATGGTGATATCTAGGAACAAAGTTCCCCTTCCTTTACCATCAGTGGAGCCTGGTAAGGCAAAATGTATGGTGCCTTAATGCAACCATATACTCAAAAAACTATAGAAATTGGATACAATATAATGTCACCAAAATTGTGAACAATAGTGATATCTTTGCAATACTCCTTAGGCCTAATCAATCTCAGCAATTCTTTTGGGATTCTGGGATTCTCAAGATATAATAATGTCCTAAGTCTTGAAGCAAAATTTCTATCAAAGACAAGGAATTCGGCCTCTATTCTATCCCAAGAGAAATCTGTTGTCCACAACTAAACTGGAAGGGTTTCTCCATTTTTCTCCTTGATAATATTAACTGTTGAACTAAAAAATTGCTCACCCTTGTACAAGAACATATTCATTAGCATAGAGTACCACCCAAAAGACCTACTTATCTTCATGTTCTTTATCCCCATTAATCCATCATGGATTAAATCAGCAAGGTGAGAGGCAAAATAAAAAATTAGGGCCAATTACAGATGTAAAGACTGTACCATCATAAACATATAGAGAACTGGCATGTGGGTTGCGTCATCATGTCCAAGGATCAAAGTTAGAGACTTGTACATAGCTTGTACCCATAAACTGAATAAATCCAACCTGAAAGGCTCAGGTGTACTAGGGATAATCACACACATTGATCCAATTTGATCAAGGAAGTCCCTTAAAGGCCCTACCCTTAAATAATCTTTCTGTGCTTCATATATTTCAGTGAACTCTTTAAAATCAATCTTTTCTAGTCCAATGGAGGGATCATTTAATGAAAAGACCTCTCTAATCTCATCTTCTATAATTCTTATTAGGTCATTTCCATTTATGTCCTTGATAGATCTAGTCATAGGATCATAACACCTAGCAATATGAATGAGGAGATCTGCATCCATGAACACTCCAGGGACAACTAATTTCCCTATATCAAACTGCCATATATTACTGATGGGGGCACAAGAATTTCTTTGAGAGTACGCTAGCCTAAACAAAATCAAACCATTATGGTCTTTCCCTACTCTAGCATCTCTCATCCAAAGATCTCTATCATAGAGCCCCTCATTTACTGAATCCCTAGGGTTTTTTGGGCTTAATTCCTTTACCTTTGCCGGTCCATTCTTTGAGTGTCAAAGTAGCTACATCAAATGTTTAAAAATGCCCCTATCTTTATACTCTATCTTTCTTGATAATCCCCTCTTAGGTGGCACTTTTTTAACTAGGGTTATGAAATAATGCACAAATACCAGAGAGAACCTCAAATATCATCAGACAACTATAACTAGGAAAAGCAATCTCTTCACACTTCATTCTTCTTAAAATTTTATGCAATGCTTAAGTTAGGATTTTGGCCTACCAGACACTCTAAAAATCCTTGCTTGAAAATGCTCCAGAAAGAAAAATAGTTTTTCTCGCCAAAATATTCTGAAAGAGGTAAAATCTTTAGTAATCAAATTAGGGTATATAATAATTTTCCAACCATTTATGATTCATCCGCATGAAATTCATTAAGTTTGCTATTACTAAGAACTGGCAGCTTCAACATTCACAGGACGCAAGCAACATCATAGAGAAAAAATTCAAATTTGAACCATTGATCCCTTCTATTTTTCAATGCATCAGATGGTTAAAAAGTTTAGTAGCATAACCCCATATTAATTTTCCCTAGATCATTTCTCGACCAATGAGAACACTCTAATTTAAACATGTGGAAAAATTTATAACTTAACTTAACTTTGATCAGAGCAGACATGTGTCATCCTATCGCTAAGGCACAAGCATAAGATCCGAACACTTTTCCTTAGTGGTGTAATAACCATCATAGATCTTTTCCCAACTTATTATGCTTTTACCATTTCCCAAATCAATGACCTCACCTTATCTTTTTGAACCTCTCATTAATCAAAAAATTGCCCTGTTGGACAGACTAGCAGGCGGACCCTACTCTATTCTTTCTTTACACTAGAGATACTGATAGCTGGCAGAATACCATAACTTCAACCAATAAAAAAAAATAGCATATCCTCATGACATGGCATTGGAGGACCCACTACATAGTCCACACCTTGATTATAAGATCAAACGGTCATCTCTATACTGCAAGCTTGTTAGAATAACTGAAAGGGGGGGTGAAACAGTTATCTATTGTCCCAAAACAAAATGTATAATTCAAACCATCTTCTTTAATTTCTGCTCATTGGTAAGCAATAATAACTCTCAATATTTGTGCTTTTACTGATTACCAGTCTAATACTTATAATACTTTACTGATCAATTCTAACATGTAACATGAAAAGTATGATAACAAACAAATATCACAATCAACACATAACACAAGAGATTTAACGTGGAAACCCTGTAAAGGGAAAAACCACCTGGGACTAGCAAACCCAAATTGTTCACTCTTCTGAAGTGAGGTCAGTTAAGACCCAACCCTGTTAAAGGTTAGAAACACATTGTCAGGTGTGACCTTGTTAGAGGATTTTAGACTAGAAGTTATCATCCAGCCAACATTCACTATGGGGTTGATAGGATAACAATGTTCATTCTATGAATGATACATCATAAGGATTTTAGAGTCCACTCGGTTAAGAGATTTAAATTGTATACAATGGTTAAATATGTAATAGTAAAATGACCTGCCTTAATAAAACTTCAATTGCAGACTATAGATCAATATTTAGTCTATACAAATCATTATGATCAATATTTCACTTTAGATTCAATACTATATCAACTTATTGTGCATCAATAATAGCTCTTTGTAGCTCAGTTATTGTTCTGTAGCTTGGTTCTCACTAACCAGTATGATCAGAATGCATGAAAGCTTGTTCATGCAAAATTCCTGTAGCTTCTCCTTCTTCCTGGCATCTTACTAAAGAAACTTTATTATCTTATATAGACAAGTAAATCATTTTCTTCTCCACCATCAGATTTTTCCGCTTAATCACATTCATAGATTTTGCTGCTTAAAACTTTCTTGGTACTTGTGTCAATAACACATTTCAATTTTATCCATTAGATCTTCTTTGAATTTTGTCACTCGTTCATCTGTGTAATAAACTTTATCGATTACCTTGATGTTATACTCTTGCCAGCTCATCAATCTTATTGGCTAAACTAATCATTTAATTAATTTTGTTCCACTCAGTTAACAAAGAATGCATCGGTGAAAACTGCTCGGTTAATACCGCAGTCAGTATACACTACACTCCATCGGTGTATAGTAAAAATGCTTCATTTATCGACAGCACTGGTTTGTGTCTTTCTGCTCTATACTTCATTAGAGATGAATGTAACATAATGAAGTCAATATCATCAAGTCATAGACTCATCAACAAGTTACTCAATGTGTTACTTATCCTCATCTATCATGTACACCTTTCCTCATGTAGATTTCTCTAATATTCATCTCTTTTCCACTTTTCCTCAGATGTCTCAGTATAGTAACTTACAAGATAAGTGTTGTCAAACTAGTTGACATCAATGAAAACATAATAATAATTTAATCATATTACATATCTAATCAACAACTTCTCAGTGATCTTGCAATCACAGACCCTTCAATCAAATTGAAAATCAGTTGTAGTCCAACAATCTCTCCCTTTGGCATTGATGGAAACTCAAGTAATATGAAATGTACCATACACATACCAAACATACATTCTATAGCTTTGTGAACAAATTTTGTAAGTCGAATAGAATTAATATGTTTAATCACTATGTTACTAAACCAACATTAAGTAATACAACTTTACCATTTTGTAGTTGTAATCTTTTCAGTTCTCTTGTTCCTGCTTCTGTTCTCTGTAATTGATCTTCAATACTCTATCTCATTCAGATTGTCTCTCCCTTAGATAATTTTCATCAGTGCTTGTTCCTTTTCATATTGTGTTTATCTCTCCCCTTTTCATTTCATATTGTTTATCTCTCCCTTTGACAGCAATGCCAAATACACAAATAAACAATCAACTTTGTAGTAGCCAAGTAAATCTCTGTGGTGTTTAGTACTTCCTCTATATCTCTATATACTGATATCTCATCGGTTCAAGTTCTCAACTTTAATCACAACCTTGAACATGATTCAAAGTGTGAGCCTTGCTACATCAACATGAATGATCTTCTGATAAAAGTAGGCTAATGCAACAACCAGATCACCTTAGTGACCGATAGACAGGGGACAAACCCCAAGTCTAGTCCTCAAGTATTCAAATGTGTCCTTTGGTAGGGGCTTTGTAAAAATATCAGCAAGTTATTCTTTAGATGTAACAAATTCTAACTTAACTTGCTTTTCTTGCACTTTTTCTCTTAAGTAATGATACTTAATAGATATATGCTTTGTCTTAGAGTACATAACATGACTCTTTGAAATATTAATAGCACTAGTGTTGTCACAGTATATAATCACTGGGTTAGTGATTACCTCATTCATTCCTTCCAACACTTGTTTGATATATGCAATGTTTGAATAGTTAGTAGCAATAGAAACATACTCTACTTTAGCTGTAGACTGAGAAATACAAGCCTTCTTTTTACTTGTCCAGGTTACAAGTCTATCACCAAAGAAAAATGCTCCTCCGATGGTGCTTTTTCTATCATCCACATTTCCAGCCCAATCAACATCGCTGTAAACTTTCAGTTCAAACTTCCCTTCCTTAGGATACCAAAGTCCATAATTCTCTATTTTCTTTAGGTATCTTAAGATCCTTTTCATAGCTATCATATGTGATTCTCTAGGATTGGAAAAAAATCTTGCAACAATTCCTATAGCATGTGCTATATCTGGCCTACTGTGAACTAATTACATTATCTTACCAATCATGGATTAGTAAAGTGTCTAATTTACCTCAGTAGTTTCATCCTCCTTTATCAATTTTCATCTAGTATCCATTGGTGTTCCCATAGGTTTAGCATCTTCCATGCCAAATGTCTTCAGTACTTCCTTTATGTATTTAGATTGTGTGATGAATATCCCATCACTCTGCTGAATCACTTGTAGTCCAAGAAAGAACTTAATCTCTTTGAACATAGACATTTCAAATTCCTTTTGCATTTCATCAGAAAATGCCTTGCAGAAAAGATTTGAGCCTCCAAAGATAATGTCATCAACAAATATTTTAGCAATGATAATAGTATCATCAGTATCACCTTTCACATATAAATTATTGTTTTCACTTGTTCTCACAAATCCAATACTTAACAAATATGTATGTAGTCTTTCATACCATGCTCTCAATGCTTGCTTTAGTCCATATAAAGCTTTATGTAATCTACATACCATGTCTTTATTGTCGGGATCAACAAATCCTTTAGGTTGTTCAATGTAGACCAATTCTTCAAGTATACCATTTAAAAATGCTGACTTCACATCCATTTGATAGACT
Source organism: Chamaecyparis obtusa (assembly GCA_027943335.1). Taxonomy (NCBI): domain Eukaryota; kingdom Viridiplantae; phylum Streptophyta; class Pinopsida; order Cupressales; family Cupressaceae; genus Chamaecyparis; species Chamaecyparis obtusa. The sequence continues at coordinate 44,160 of BSBK01003577.1, forward strand.
TTGAATTTCTTATGTGCAGCATATGCAAGTAGAATTATAACTCCTTCTAATCTAGAAATAGGTGCAAATGTCTCACCATAGTCAATGCCTTCTTCCTGTGCATATCCCTTGCATACTAATCTAGCTTTATTTCTTGTGACTTCACCATTTTCATTCAATTTATTCCTGTATATCCACTCAGTACCGATAACATTCTTATCTTTTGGTTAGGGTACTAAGGACTAGGTTTTGTTCTTTTCAATTTTTTCAATTTCCTCTTTCATTTCATTAACCCATTCTTCATCCTCTAATGCAACTTTCATAGTTTTAGGTTCAAATTCACAAATTAAACATGTACCTTGTCTTGTTTTGCTTCTGGTTTGCATTCCAGCATGTTTGTCTCCAATGATTTGTGTTTTAGGATGATGTCTCCTAACAAAACTAGCCAAAGATTGATTTCTCCTTTCTTGTTCATCCTGGTTAGGGTCATTTTCTTGCTCGGTGGCTTCTTCATGTTCATCGGTTTGTGGTGCCTGTTGTACTGCATTGATTCCCTTTTGACTGATTGTCACTATCTGTGGTGTCGGTAGATACTCTAGATATTCAATGTAAGTGAATCTACCATAGTCTTCTGGTTCCTTTGTACTTTCCTTAGTGTACTTATCATCAAATTCATCAACACGAACATTAGTACTTTCAACAATCTTATTTGTAGCCTTATTCAAACATTTGTATGCTTTACTTATAGTGGAATATCCCAAAAATATCCCTTCATCTCCTTTAGAATCAAAATTTCTATTTCTTTCATCTTTCAAGATAAAGAATTTACTTCCAAAAATTCTAAAATAACTTATAGTAGGTTTGTGTGCAAACCATAGTTCATAAGGTGTTTGGTTTTAGTCCTTCTTCAGTTGTACTTAGTTAAGAACATATACAGCTGTGTTGATAGCTTCCCTCCAATATGTCTGAGAAACATTCTTTTGTATCATCAATGTTCTAGCATAGTCAATTATAGACCTATTCCTTCTTTTAGCAATGCCATTTTTCTGAGGTGTCCTCAGTGCAGATACCTACCTCTTGATTCCATGCTCATTGCAAAATTTAGTAAATTCATCAGAGATAAATTCACCTCCTCTATCAAATCTTAAGCATTTTATTTTTTTTCTAGTTTCTTTCTCTACCTTAGCTTTATACCATTTAAACATTTTGAAAGCTTCAGATTTCTCTTTCAAGAACATAATAGTCATTAGTCTAGTGTAATCATGAACAAAAAGAATAAAATATTTATCACCATAATAACTCTAAGTTCTCATAGGACCACACAGATTGGTATGAACCAACTCAAGTATCTTCTTTGATGAGTAGTCTTTGCTTTTAAAACTAGACTTGGTCATCTTACCTTTCTGACATTCATGGCACATAGCATGATCGGGTTTTGTCAAGTTAGGCAATCCTCTAACTCTTTTCTTTCTACTAATCTTGATCATGTTGTCAAAGTTCACATGGCATAAGCTTTGGTGCCACAACCAAGCACCTTCATCCTTAATTAACAAACAAGAAGACTAATCCATATCAAGATAGAATAGATTACCTCTGGATTGTGTACCAATTCTAACAAGTCTTCTTCCATCATTATAGATCCTCACATTTTTGCTCTCAAAAGCCAATCGGTGGCCTGAGTTGTTCAACTAAGCCACACTTATCAAATTATAGTTTAGTCCATCTACCTAGTATGCATTTTCACATTGTAATCTATCATTGATCATCAGTGAGCCTTTACCTCTTACCATACAAGGTGCATCATTTCCCATTCTCATAGATCCTCCATTATATTCAATAAGATGATCAATCTTCTCTACATCACTAGTCATATGATGTGTGTAGCCACTATCTATGATCCATGTATCATTTCTGCTTACTTTAGAGATCAGGGTTGTCTCTTCATGTTTCTCTTCCTCTTCTATGTCATCTTTCATAGCAACAAATACAACTTCTATATCATCATTAGAATCAGATTCAGTTTCAATATCTTCAACTATGTAACATACCTTTTTGCCTTTTTCATCTTAGTTGTCTCTATTGTTGTGTCAGTAACCTCTATTGACTCTTCTCCCATAGCTTCCATTAGATCGGTCTTTGGATCTATCATCATCTTTCTTCTGAGGACATCTAGCAGCAATGTGACCAACTTCTTTACAATTAAAGCATGCTAAAGGTAGCTTGCCTCTATACCTTCCTTTTCCTTTGGGAAATCTTTTGGCCATAAGTGCTTCAAGCTCATCAATTTCATCATCGGTATTGTCATCACTATCACAATTCTTACCATTCCTACTAGACTTTCCAATCTTTAGAGAAGACATGAAAGTGGATTCAACAAAAGGAACAACACTGTTATCAAAGTTGTTTAATTCAAAGGTTGTAATTTTACCAATTAGAGTGTCCAGAATAAGGTTGGATGTAGCTCTTGTTTCATGAATTGTAGAAATCATGATCGCATAAATTGGTAGCAAAGTTCTGAGAATCTTGCTTATCATAGTTTCATCATCAATCACTCCATTAGATGCTCTAATAGCATGTACTACCTCTTTTAGTCTATTTGAATATTGGACAATATTCTCACCTTTTTTCATTCTCATATCATTGAATCTGCCTCTTAGACATTCAGCTCGGGCTCTTTTGACATTCCACTGTAGATTTGTGCTAATTTATCCCACATTCCTTTGGTAGTTGTGCATGTCTTGATATCTTCAAATTCAGTGTCGGTATAGGTAGTAACAAGTTCCATCATAGTAACATTGTGTTCATGCTTATCCTTTAGTTGATCAATAGTTAGGGGACCAGTGGGTGGTTGCATAGCCATTCTCCATCAGTTCTAGTGCAGAGTTCCTAATTCTAGATATGTGCAGCTTCATTCTACTTTTCCATACTATGAAGTTCTCTTTGTTCAGTTTCGGTACTTCCCTCTTATGCTTAAGTCCTTGAAACTCTGTTCTAAGCAACTTGGCTCTGATACCAATTGTTAGAATAACTGAGAGGGGGGGTGAATCAATTATCCAGTGTCCCAAAACAAAATGTATAATTCAAACCATCTTCTTTAATTTCTGCTCATCGGTAAGCAATAATAACTCTCACTGTCTGTGTTTTTACCGATTACCAGTCTAATACTTATAATAGTTTACCAATCAAATCTAACATGTAACATGCAAAGTATGATAACAAACAAATATCACAATTGTGATGCCCAAAAGTTGGGACAAAACACAACCAACAATTTTTTTTTAAAGTGATAAGTTTCAACACACAAGATGTGGGTTAATGAGTTCAACGACGAGGCTAAAATGAATCAGGTGAATAACCTCGACAATGTTGTCTATAAAGGATGCTAGAGGAAAATAAAAAAACTATAAGTCTTAATCAATAATTATATTTAATTATTATATAATATTAATTAATAATTATAAAATATTAATTATGTAATATAGATATTAATTAATTAATAAATTATAATTTATTAACTAATATTTAATACATGTCTAAAATTATCATTATAGAACAAAATGGAAATTACCACTATCTAAGCAACTTGGCTCTGATACCAATTGTTAGAATAACTGAGAGGGGGGGTGAATCAGTTATCCAGTGTCCCAAAACAAAATGTATAATTCAAACCATCTTCTTTAATTTCTGCTCATCGGTAAGCAATAATAACTCTCACTATCTGTGTTTTTACCGATTACCAGTCTAATACTTATAATAGTTTACCAATCAAATCTAACATGTAACATGCAAAGTATGATAACAAACAAATATCACAATCAACACATAACACAAGAGATTTAACATGGAAACCCTGTAAAGGGAAAAACCACCTAGGACCGGCAACCCAAAATTGTTAACTCTTCTAAAGTGAGGTCAGTTAAGACCCAACCTTGTTAAAGGTTACAAACACACTGTCAGGTGTGACCTTGTTAGAGGATTTTAGACTAGAATTTATCTTCCAACTAGCATTCACTATGGGTTTGATAGGATAACAATGTTCATTCTATGAATGATACATCATAAGACTTTCATATTCCACTCGATTAAGAGATTTAAACTATATATAATGGTTAAATATGTAACATTAAAATGACCTGGCTTAATACAACTTCAATTGCAGATTACAGATCAATATTTAGTCCATACAAATCCTTCAGATCAATATTTCACATCAGATTCAATACTGTATCAACTTACTATCTATCGGTAATAGCTCTCTCTAGCTCGGTTATTGTTCTGCAGCTCATTTCTCACTAACCAGTATGATCAGAATGCATGAAAGCTTGTTGACACAAAATTCCTATAGCTTCTCCTTCTTCCTGGCATCTTACTAAAGAAATTTTGTTCTCTTATATAGACAAGTAAATCATTTTCTTCTCCACCATCAGATTTTGCCACTTAATCACATTCATACATTTTTCCACTTAAAAATTTCTTTGTACTTGTGTCAATAACATGTTTCAATTTTCTCCGTTAGATGTTCTTTGAATTTTTTCAGCCATTGATCTTTGTAACAAACTTTATCTGTTACCTTGATGTTATACTCTTGCTAGCTCATCAATCTTATCGGCTAAACTAATCATTTAATTCATTTTGTTTCACTTGGTTAACAAAGAATGCATTGGTGAACACTACTCAGTTAATACTATGGTCAGTATACACTACACTCCATCGATGTATACTAAAAATGCTTCATTTACCGATAGCACTGCTTTGTGTCTTTTAGCTCTATACTTTATTATAGATGAATGCAACATAATGAAGTCAATATCATCAAGTCATAGACTCATCAAGAAGTTACTCAATGTGTTTGTTATCCTCATCTATTATGTACACCTTTCCTCATGTAGATTTCTCTATTCTTCATCTCTTTTCCACTTTTCTTTAGATGTCTTGGTATAGTAACTTACAAGATAAGTGTTGTCAAACTAGTTGACATCAATGACAATATAATACTGATTTAATCATATTGCATATCTAATCAACAACTTCTCTGTGATCTTGCTATCATAGATCCTTCAATCAAATTCCAAATTAGTTGTAGTCCAACAAAACTTTAAACATCACACATCTTACCTCAGTGGTATAATGACAATCGTAAGATCAACACATCACTAATTCTTCATCAAGTTAGAAACTGCCACGTTACAAAAACCAGTGGGCGAGCCCTTCTCTTTTTATTTCTCAGTACCAAAAACCCTCATGAATTCCACATCACAACTCATTTCAACCAATAGAAAATAACCATATCAGTGTGACATTGCAATTTAGGGCCCACTTCATATCACATCCTTCATACAGAATCAGACAGTCGTCGCTATACCGCAAAGCTTAAACACCATACATCTTTCTTCAATGGTATAATGACAACCATAAGATTCATCTAAGCTTTACCCTTTGAAAAATATGACCCCATAGCTACTACGTCACTCAAGACAAGTTTCAATACAAAGAACTTCCATGGAAGAAGAACTGTCAGAATGCTACAATGTCATAAAAGGTCTTGATTGGATGCCTATCGCTAAAGCGTGATGACTAAAGGAATGTCATCTTGGCCCAATGGTATAACAACAACTGTAGATTGATCTTAATGTTTAATTGATAGTAGACCCATGAAGATGGGCCCTCTTGGATAGTTGTCATCTTGTCGCCAAAGCGCATGTCAGAAAATCTGACAACAGGGAGCTCAAGATTTAATGACAGCCACAAGTTTTAAAAGGTTAGTCATATGGAGATTTTAATGGGAAAACTTAGGCTTTTAAAGGAAATATTAAAAAGGGGACCCCTCTCAACAACCTAGTGACATAACAACTGAAGTGATCATTTCAAAGGGGTCAATACTACACATGCATCATTAGGAAATGTTAGTGAGAAAAAAGTAACGCTCAAACATAATAGAGCTTAGATCAAGCTAGGGTTTTAGCCATAATACTTTACAATTAGGTCTAAGGACCTCAATTTAGATACCCTTTAAGCATGAGGATGAAAAATTTCATAATGGTGCTAACAGAAAGTTCCAATTGTTTTGGTAGAGCTAATAATGTGTAGTGTGCATCTACAATTATCTTATTAGATAGGTCCCAGATTGTGTTGCATGCATAATAGAGCCGACATAATGTTTGTTGGAGTTTTTTATGGTCTCTCTGATATGATTTCAAGGTGGTTCTAATAGGCTAACTTTATTATATCATTTGGAGAAAAGATATTTATAGGAAGTCATTTGTGATTGTTGGAGTGTGGTTCATAGTTGATGAAGTAGAGCAGAGCAGAGTGTGCGAAGTGTTGAGCCATCAGAAGAAGGTCTATGTGACCAAGTAAAGTACTTGTGCTATACATTGGAACTGATCAAGACAATAAGTCAATGTGCAGTTCACCAAGATCTAGATATAGTGTGTATCTATTATTCAGAAGGTTGTAGCCTTCGCCTCTTTGAGCAATGAGCTCTTGGATAGTGTGTCCTCTCCCCTAATAGGGACAATTGTAAAAGACTCCTAATAGGGTTTGACCCTTGACCAATTCTACTATACTAAATATATTGTAAAGCAACTCCTAATAGGGTTAAGGATCTTCTAACAAGGATCATAATACTCTAGTGTAGAATATTAGTGGGTGTCAATTCCCACTGGGGTTTCTACCTATTTGGGTTTCCCCGTAACCAAAAGATTGGTGTTGTGTTCTTGTGTTATTTCATTGTGTTTATGCTTTATGTTTAAGTATACTTAGTTGGATAAAGAATTGAATCTTGTAGATAACTGATTCACCCCCCCCCCTCCCCTCTCAGTTATCTCTTGGGACTATTCCTAATAGATTCTTCCACCCTCATTGATCGAAGCTTCTTTTTATTCCAAGATCCACTCAAGATTGGTGTTGAAGATCTAATGAAATTGATTTTAGACATCCTACATTCAACTCTACATTCATTTGGAGCATACATACTCGTGTATTCAAGGATTCAAATCCTCCACAATAACTTCAACATAAGAAAGGTGAATAGTTCTATTTGCTTTGTTTATATATTGCAATTGCAATTATATTTCAAGGTTGATTATAAACCGGGGTTTGAAAAAGGAAAACCCCTCATCCAAACAATAAAAACCTTCTTTTTATTGTAGGTACAGGTACAAGACAACAAATTATAATTCAGATCTAAGTACCCTTTTCGGTGATCTTTCAGGATCCATGTACATAATTTACATCAAAACTATGAAGGTCCATGATGACCTTTTGGGGTAAGATTGTACCCTGGGGTAAGATCTTACCCTTGGTTTAGGTCAAGCATGACCTCTCTTAGAAAATAAAAAGGTTTCAGGGTTTTCTCTTTCTACATTTCTAGGCCAGATCCAGTTGCATAATTCTCTAAAACTGAGCATAGACATCAGAAAACAACATTTTCTAGATCTATCATACTTGAGGTTAGTAATTGTTTTCAATTCAATTAAGATTCGAATACATACATACCATAAAAAAATATAAGGTTATCCTCTTTCTTCATATTCCTCATTGATTGATTCATCTATGTATTAACCATCCTCTAGTGATTAATCATTTTGGATCTTCCTTTGGGAATTTTGGGTTAAGAAGTATATCTTATATTCCCATCCTCACCATATGATCACATCACACTTCCATTCTTCTTGGGAGAGCACTCTTTGTTCATCTACATTTTGGTGACCACTATTTGTTCTCCTACATTATGTTATGTTTTTAATGACCTAAAATTGGGCTAATAGAGCCTAAGGCCCTATTTTCCCTAATTTGGGATAAAATATTAATTATGTTAATTTGATCCTTGATTATTGACATAATTCATTAAATTCAATAAAATCAATTAAATATCATAATTCAATCATTTATCATCAAAGCATGAAGCAAAATGAATTCAATTATCTCTATGCCTAATTAATTAAATCAATCTCATAAAATTCATGGCTAGAATAATTAATTAAAAGAAATGAATTAAAATCTCTAAAATTACATGTCACCTTAAAGGGGACTGTTAGGAATGGGAACATTGAGAGGGGGGGGTGTCAATGAGTGTTCAATAGATTTAATCTTTTTCTTAACTATCGAAACTTAACTTGAATGCTTAAGTACTGAAATGAATCTTAACATAAATATAATATGTTGATGTATGTAGCATCGGTCAGATAAATAAAATTGATTATATAATTATTATAAGAATTGATTAATTATATATATATATATATATATATATATATATATATATATATATATATATATATATATATATATATATATATGAAGTTAATATTTTATTTATTCTTATAATGATTATATAGTTAAATTCATAAATTAGATTAATGAATAGACTTGTCCCATGAAGGGACATGTCTCTTCTTGTCTTTACCATGTATTTATAGAAGAGATCAATGCATTTGGAAAGAACATAGTTGTATAGGAGTGCTATTAAATTTACAACTGTATCATCTTAAAATGGAAGCACTTCCATTTGGATAAGTTTAGCACCCTCTTTCTATGCATTTCTCATGATAAACCTACATTTAGGAAGTATTTGTATGTCCTGGGTGAAATTAGGGTTAGGATCCTGAGGATTCTCCTTAATTCCCCTCTTTTATGACTCTAATTTCTACGTAGGATACCAAAATGGGTCCTCCTAGCCTTCATCATTTCAATCACATGATCTCTTATCTATCACAGACATTCTATTCTCATCATACTTCATTTCTAAGTTTCTAGGTATCCTCAAGGCCTTTAAACTGCATCCTGGCAAAAGTTAGGGTTTTAGGTCAAGGTCGACCTCAACCCTGACTAGGTCAGGGATGACCTCGACCCTGACCTCATCTTGTCAGGATTTCAAATTTTCAATTCCCGCTAATTTAGCTTTCGAGATTATTAATTTCTCACCTCCGGGTCAGCTGTTTCAGGCTCTAAAATGGTATATCCTTTAATTACATTTAATTTAGATCCATTCTCTAAAGGTTAGGACCTAATTGGGATTTAATTCTTCAAGGTGGCCCTTCTAGAGGAGTGTGATCTAATTCACTATAAAAGGAGGCCTTCCTCTCTCATTTTCATATCTCATCTCAAGCAATCAAGCTCTCAAGTTCTCAAGGTGGTCACGCAAGCATTTCAAGTCTTCAAGCATCTTCAAGCATTCATATTTGGGGCAAGAGAGAATCATTCTTCCTTGATCCATCATCATCAACATTTCAAGCATTCAAACATGGAGTAACAACTATGGATTGTGAGAATGGTAGAGGTACTTTAGCCTTGGGGGTTTGGTATGATTTTCTATCACATTCAAATCTATGCATTGTTATTTCATACATATTCATGCTAGGGTTTTAATCTAGAGGATTAGATCTTAGCTTTACACTTTCAATATACACACACACATACTATTTCAATCGGCTATTCGTGTAGGTGGGAATCATCAGAAAAGGGATTTGACTAATGCAAAACCCTATATAGCCACCTCAAAAACCCCTTTTTCAGATATTTGGAGGTGTTGTTTTGGGAATCAAAGGCTAGATCAGAGTACCCTTTTCGCTAAACTTTTAGAATCTGTGAATAGAATTGGAATCAGACTTTAGAATAAAAATGTGGTCTTTGACCTTTTAAAAGGTCAAAGTTGACCTATGTGAATCTAGAGAAAATTTTTTTGGGTTTTGTCCGCCTCGACATTTCCAATCCAAAACATGTGATGAAATTTTTTGAAACTTCATACAGACTTCAGAAAATAGGTATTTCTATACTAATATCATGATGAGGTATGTACTTTAATCTAATTAATTTCCAAGCATTTTTAGATCTATTTATGCTTCTAAACATCCTTTCTAAATGAATAGGTGATGAATGTCATGTATGTTACTATGCTTCCATTTTCACTTTATTCATTTTGGTGAACCCATTTATGATAACTCTTTCTTTTATGGTGTTAGATTTAAATCTTGTAGATTTCTTTCTTGCATTTATATTTCAAAAATACAAAAATATTTTTCATGCTTTTAGTACTTTCTTTGTATTCAACATGTATGATTCTTGTTTTGGGTACTTTGATGATGCTTTTATTATACAAGAGGATAGAATCCCTAATGAGGAACATGGTAGTGAGGATGAAAATGGTTCTAATATGGTCTCCATGGATCCTATTCCTATTTCACTCTCCTCCACAACCTCTCCAATTGACCTTTACCATAGGGTGTGTGCATGGTTACCTTCATGTCCCTCTATTTGCAACATTGATAAACAAAAAATGATATTTCCTAAACCTTTGATGATGGTAAAAGGATGTCCTCCTATAAAAGTTAAGGGTAAACCTAGAGATCCCTTGGATTTCTTTGATAACATTGATTCCATTTCACATGCTTATCACACACAGAATAATCCTCAGCCTACTATTCCAGTTTCTTTACCTCCTTCTCAACCCTCACTTGCCCAAGCACCTAGGTATTCTTCTAACTTTAAGGAGTACAACTTAGTTGATCAATTACATGCTACTCCTGCCAAAATATCTCTATGGGAATTACTTCAAACCTCCCTAACATATTATGAAGCTTTGCAAAAGGCTTTATCTACTCTTCCTACTACGCCTCCTAACCAAGAAAACATTCATTCAATTTTGGATTCCATCCATGCTATGCCTTCTATACCTCCTATTGTCTTTTCTGATGATGATTTACCTTCATTAGAGGTGCAGAATCAATATGATGCTCTTATGGTGGCTGTCTCTATTAAAAAGAGCAACATTTGAAGAACCTTAATTGATAATGGATCTGGACTTAATGTTTGTAGCATGGACATGCTCAAAGTAATTAAGGCTGATTTATCTACCATTCAACCTGATAATGTTCCTATATGTGGATTTGATAATATTGCAAATAAAACTTTGGGTATTATTACCTTACCTATTAAGGTGGTCCAATTATTCTACATACTCCTATTCATGTTATGCCTGGACCACTTAACTATAACCTTCTTTTAGGAAGACTATGGTTACATACTATGCATGTAGTTCCTTCTAATCTCCATCACAAGGTTCAATTCATCTATAAAAATCTAATGTATACATTACATGAGAATGATGCTCCAAATCCTTTCTGAAATGTAGAATATGCTAAAATCTCTGAACCTATTCAACCTATTAAAGAGATTGAAAAACAATTTCCAATACAACAATCTGAGATAAAATAACTTGAAATTCAACAAGAAGAAGACCCATCTTCTTCCTCTTCCTTGACTGAAGATGATTGGGGAACATTGGATTTTAATCCCACATTTATTGGTGAATATAAGGTCTCTGATTTAGACTTTATGAAGCAACAGAATGAATTTGAGGAAAAAGTTTTTATTTGTTCTCCATTATTTGAAGAATTAAAAATTAATTGTGTTGTTGCTTCAAGCAATGAAACACTTGACACTATAAAAATTGATTGTTATGATATTGTGACATATGCTGCTCGTTGGACTCCTTCTGATATGACTAATCAATATGGTCCTGGTTATCATTTGCTTAAGAAATCATGATTCAATGGGAAAGGATGTGGTAAATATGAACAAGGTATACAAGTACCCTTGGATAATGACATTTACGACCATACGTATGGATTAGGATTTAATCCTTACCGATAACCATCTACTTTTCCTCTTAATGTTAATAATATTTGCAGTGGATAGTTGAAGTTGGTTAATCCATTGCTTATTGATCGTAATCAACAACCTTCTTTGGATATCTTCCCTAAAGAAGAGGCTTTAATGGAATATTTAGGGGTTTATGAGGACTTACCTAAGTTTTATAATAAGCGAGGAAAGCCTTATTGCTTAAAAATTGATGCTTATTTTGGAGAACATGAAAAACAAGATATTGCTCCTTTACCAATGGATTCTTCGATAAGAAGTGATTTATTAATCACCGAGACTATTGATATTCAAATGGATGAAACTAATTCTGAAAGGGTGATAAAACTTGGGACATGTTTGACTCATGATGAACGTGACTAGTTAGCTTCCCTTTTGCTTGAATTCAAGGATATCTTTGCTTGGACATATTTTGATATGCCAGGTATCGATTCTAAGATTGTTACTCATAAAATTGTTGTAAAGCCTAATATGAAACCTGTAAAATAGAAAATTTGAAAGATGAATCCACAAATTTCTTTGTTAGTCAAAGGTGAAATTGAAAAACTATTAGATTCTAGATTTATCTATCCTATTGATTATTCCAATTGGATTTCAAACATTGTGCTTGTGTCAAAAGGAGAAAATAAGATAAGGATTTGCACTAATTTTTGCAATTTAAATAAGGCATCCTTGAAAGATGATTTCCCACTACCTAATATCGATATGATTGTGGCTTCCATAGTGGGCCATGCTTTGTTATCCTTTATGGATGGCTTTTCAGGATATAATCAAATTTTTATCCCTCCTGAAGATCAATTTAAAACAGCATTTATAACACGCTAGGGAACCTTTTGTTGGGTCATGATGCCCTTTGGATTAAAAAATGTAGGAGCAACTTATCAACGGGCTATGACTTTAATTTTTCATGATTACATCCATAATATTCTTGAAGATTTTGTGGATGACATCTTGGCAAAATCCATACAAAGAGAAGATCATGTTACTATTTTACGACAAATATTTGAAAGAATTCAAAGTTATAATATGAGATTGAATCTTAAGAAGTGTGTCTTTGGAGTTGATTCTGGTAAATTATTAGGATTTATAATCTCTAAGCGAGGCATCAAGGTAGATACTAAAAAGATTGACACTATTGTTAATATGCCTCCTAAAAATATTTCTCAATTATGAAATTTGCAAGGAAAAATACAAGCTATCCGTCGCTTTGTTTCTAACTTGGCAGACCGAACCATCCCTTTTACTTCCTTGCTTAGAAAGGATGCCACTTTCTCTTGGAATGAGGACTGTAAATAGACTTTCGAGCAATTTAAGGAGTATCTTGCAAATCCTCCTATCTTGTAGCCTGCTAAGTTTGATAAACCTTTTCAATTATACACTTTAGCAACCCAACAAGTTGTGACTGCATTATTAGCTCAAATTGATGACAATGGTAATGAAAGGCCTATCTATTACATCAGTCAAACTTTATTGGATTATGAAACAAGATACACACCTCTAGAAAGACAATGCTTAGTGGTGGTTTATGCATGTCAAAAACTTAGGCATTATCTCATAAATGCTAAAGTTAACATGATTGTCAAATTTGATCCCTTGAAACATCTTTTCTCGCAAACTAATCTCTCAGGCCGCTTGGCAAAATGGGTAATGTTACTTACTGAATTTGATCTTAATTTTATTCTTCAAAAATCAATTAAGGGACAAGTGTTGACTAATCATTTAGTTGAAGCTCCTTGTCCTCACTCTATTGAAGGTTCTACTCCTATCAAATTTCTTGATGATGATATTTTAGCTATTCAACAGGATGATATTTGGGAATTATATTTTGATGGGTCTAAGTGTAAGACAAGATCTAGTGTGGGTATCATCTTGATTCCCCCTATAAAGAAACCCATCCCTTTATCATATAAATTTACCTTTCCTTGTACTAATAACATTGTAGAATATGAAGCTCTTATAGTTGGCTTATAAGCTGCTTCATCTCTCAATATCAAACATTTACATATATATGGAGATTCACAATTGATTGTTGAAAAAATTAAAGGTGGATATCAGACTAAAAACAATAGGATGACACAGTATAGAGATTTAGGTCTTGATGTCCTTTCACAATTTTCCTCTTACACAATCTAGACATTACCAAGGAAAGATAATCAGCAAATAGATGCTATGGCAAGTGCGGCATCCTTGGTTTGTCTCAAGAACAATGCTAAAAATTTCCAATTTACAATACAAACTCTTAAAAGTCCTGCAATTTTTGATAAGATTACCTTTGATTGTTTCAACTTGCATTTGGATGAATGGTACTCACACATTTTTCATTTTTTGAAGGATGGTACCTTTCCTGAATTAGCAACAAGGAACATGCGTAATCGCATTCAAAAACTTGCAGTACACTATATCATTTTAGGAGATGCGCTATACAAACGCTCTTATGAAGGTTTATTATTATGGTGTCTCAATCGAACCAAGATTCCTGTAGCTTTAGTAGAAGCTCATTTTGGTTCTTGTGGAGGACACTTTGTTGGAAAATCTTTAGTTCATAAGTTACTTTGAATGGGGTATTATTGGAAAACTATGGAACAAGATTCTTTTATGTTTGTTAAAAAATGCTTTCATTGTCAATAGCATATTAATTTTATTCATGCTCCTACTCATGAGCTTCGTAATCAAGTTTCTCCATGGCCTTTTAGTATTTGGGGTTTTGATCTTATCGAAAAAATCTCACCAACTTCTTCTCAAGGGCATACTTACATTCTCACTACTATGGATTATTTCATGAAATGGGTTGAAGATGTCCCTCTTCATTCTACAATAGTAGATGTTATTTGTGATTTCATCCTTAATAACATTATAGCAAGATTCAGTATTCCCTCGACAATAGTTTCAGATAATGCAACATCTTTTAAGAATAAAGAAATTTCAAAATTCTTGGAGAAATATAGGATTCAACATAGATTTTCAACTCCTTATTATCCTCAATCTAATGGACAAGCTGAAGCATCAAATAAAATTATTGAACAAATTTTGCAAAAAATAGTTAGTAAGCATGCCAAAGACTAGCATACTCAACTGACTTATGCTTTATGGGCCTATAGGACTAGTGTTTGTACTGCTACAGGTACTTCTCCTTATAATATTGTTTATGGTACTGATGCTATTATGCCTTTGGAACTAGAAATACCATCCTTATGTGTTTCATTTCATGGGATAATTGATAAAGATACTTTTCATGAACAATGTTTACAAGAATTAGAAATGTTGGATGAACAATGAATACATGCATTAGATCATATAAAAGCTTATCATAAATATCTCCAAAAATAATACAATCATAAGGTAATTGAAAAAACATTTGCAGTTGGTGATTTAGTTCTTTATGAGCATCAACAAAATGTGAATGCTTTACTGGGTGAAAAAGGAAAATTTAGCCCTAATTGGCTTGGACCTTTTGTTGTTATTGAAAACTTTGGTTCGGGTGCTTACAAACTTGCTGATATGAATGGTGTTTCTTTTAAGGAACCCATTAATATTATGCATCTTAAATGTTATTACCCTTAATTTCATTTGTTCCATGTGCATTTATGTGTTCCTTATAATGATTTCCTTTATAGGTTATGTAGTTTTAGTAGAAATTACATATTGAACATGTTTATGCACGCACTTTATTTCTTTCTTTCTATGAAGTTTTATATTGATGAAAACATAATATTCAAGTATAGAACTAATCAGTAAAGAAAGTTTTTCATTTATCAACAATACATAGTTTTACAAAGTTCTGATACATATGAGGCCAATGGCCCTATCTATCACTACACCTATCACCATGCCACTCTGATGGTCGATGACTCCAAGATCTCTCTCTTGTATGATAGGAAGATGAAGATTTGTGTGTCCATGTATGGCTCCTAGATATGCTCATGGCCTAAACACATTCTCAGAGACTCTATATCTCTATCATCATCTTCTCCTCCCTCTCTCTACACATCCTCAACTCCCGCTAGATGCATATGAAGATATCAGCATGTCTGCCTGGATCTCTGTGCCCAATGGAAGACTCTCGCTCATAAGCTAGAAGTTGGTAGGAAATAATGTTATCCTTGAGAACCTCAGATGCAAAACTCCTCCATTTCACTACATTAGCTATAGAGGAAACATAATTTTATCATGCTAATATCATATTTTCATCAAATCATATTTGTAATCAAAAAATTCATAGTCCATACCTAGGTCTCCCTCTTGGACATCACTAAAGTGTCTAGATGGTGGGGGCATGGAGTGACTACTCTCTCCATGCTCACTATGTCTAGGCTATGGAGGTGGTGTCTCTGTGTGAGGCCATGGGGGCCATCATGATCTCAATGATGATGCAAGAGTGATAGGTATATTTGCACCAGTATCACCAGCTGGGGGCATGTCCTCAGCTCTATCATCTGCTCTCTCCTCCTCCTCCATTGGTTCCCCCTTAGAGATGTGTTCCTCCTCATTTCTAATATTCTCATCTTCCCCACTATTTGCACTATCCTAGTGTGTCCTCTATCTATAGTCTGGATCACCTGTAGGATAATCCTCAGGGAAGATAGGGAGGGTCCCCTCTAAGCTCTGATACTAGATGTAATCTTGGCTAACCCCTGCATAGGATACATCTAATGGTACCTCAATATCCTCTATCTCCTCTACATCACTATCCTCTATGTCTACCGTTGAAGGTCAGCACATGGCACTGGGTCTCTGATGGTATCTTGTTAGATGTGCATAGTGAGGTACTACATTAGGAACTCCTTGTGGTAGACTAAACTATCTCATCACTCGATCATAATAATATGGCATCACTATATGGCTCTGGTGACCTTCTAGTAGCTTACACTGCTAAGAGTGTCTCATCTAGAATCAAGTGTTTGGCTACTTTGTCATCTGGCAGTAGGGTCTCCATATCACATCAGCACTAGCAATTCGGTCAAGATGTACTCTCTAGTAGAGCATATCTCCAAGTTTCTAGATATCTCTCATAGGATATTCAAAGGCTCTTGTCATACTTGCATCTACCATCACTGGCACTCCCTGTGGACGTGTACATGTGAAGTGCTAAAAAATCAAAATCTATAGAATGGTGCATGTTGATAAAATCTCTCACCGATACCTCACTAGCTGACTCAACTCATGGTATAGCTGACAGAGCATGCTATGACCCCATGAGAACACAATCCTCTCTCTCTATCCATCCTCTGAATCAAATGTGTCATAGGTGAACAAAATATAGTACCCTTTGAGTTGGGTAACACAACCAAGGCTACTATACATAGCATCACCTTCCATACTAAGGGAGTACGACTCGATACTATGGACAATAGTGAGATGTGATTTGAACAAGTCTACATCACTAGATGCCCACCTATATAGTACTCTGTATCTACATGAATCTCCTCCCAACCTCTATGTGTCCTGGGTCTGATAGTCTCTCCTTAGACCAGAAGCCTCATAATCCTATATACATCCTCTAATGTCATTGTAATCTCATGGGTAGGAAGATGGAAGGAGCATGTATCCTCATCCCATCTCTCTATTAGTGTGGATAACATCTCTCAATGCAGCCTGATTTGTGGAAGGATTGATATCCAATATATTCCTACATCCCTCAGTAGCTATAAACCCTCATCATCCAAATCAGATAGTCTCTCCTTGACCTACACTAGTAGTTCCCCAAAGGGATTCTCTCAAAAGTAAACAAGGTCTTGCAATCACAAACCAGCATCATATCAGTCATCTACATCATCAAATTTGAAAGTACAACTAATCTAGGTCAAAGTTGACCTTAGTTAGGCCAAGGTCGACCTTACTGGGTCAGGGTAAACTTTTCTGGGTCAGGGTCAACCTTTTTGGGTCAAGGTTGACCTAAATGGGTCAAGGTTAACCTAATTGGGTCAAGGTTGACCTCAAGGGGCTAAAATCAATCTTGCATAGCAAAAACATGAATTTGGAGAGAATCTTACCTCAAGGAGTGCTCATCTAGTAGCTAGACGGTGTCTTACAGTCTCCAGGCATGTTGCTCACAATTCCTCTCTTCTCGGCATCTTGCTTCTAATTTCAAATCTATAAATGGTAAAAATGAGTAAGTATTACCTTTTTCATCTCTTTTATAGGTTTACAATTAGGGTTAGGGTAAGAATTTCCTTTTATGCATTATGATAGACATCCATTCTTTTCATCATAACTTGAGTTAGATAACTCTGTTTTCCATGCCGTTAGTGGCATTGGAATCATGATTTAGATATCTAACTCCCTGAACTAGTTTGAGAAGGGTAGGAATCCTTCTAATAGGTTTAGGAATGAACTTTTCAACACTTTGCATATCCAGTATCTAGAGTTTTCTTATCACCCTGTTTCACCCTTCCAAAGTAGAAAGCCGAAATAGGGGGGGGCATAAGGGGCTCTACATACTTCTCAGACTATCATATAGTAAGCTCTAGGTGATTATATATTTTCATTAACCTAGTGTATTATAGGTTCTAATAGTTTTCTATAGGTCTTTACATCAAGGACTTTGCTATATCCTTTTTCATCTTTATGATATTTTCATACTTTAGCTGGCATATTCACGTAGTGTCATATCTAAGCTAAAGTGGGGGCTAAATGTATCATCTTAAAATGGAAGCACTTCCATTTGGATAGGTTTAGCACCCTCTTTTAGTGCATTTATAATGATAAACCTCCATTTAGGAAGCATTTGTATGTCCTGGGTGAAATTAGGGTTAGGATCCTGAGGATTCTCTTTAATTCCCCTCTTCTATGACTCTAATTTCTAGGTAGGATATAGAAATGGGTCCTCCTATCCTTCATCATGTCAATAACATGATCTTTTATCTATCAAAGACATTCTATTCTCATCAGACTTCATTTCTAAGTTTCTGGGTATCCTCGGGGCCTTTAAACTACATCCTGGAAATTGTTAGGGTTTTTGGTCAGGGTCGACCTCGACCCTGACTAGGTTAGGGTCAAACTTGACCTTGACCTCATCTTGCTGGGATTTCAAATTTTCAATTCCTGCTAATTTAGCTTTTGGGATTATTAATTTCCCACCTCCGGGTCAGCTATTTCGGGCTCCGAAATGGTAAATTCTTTAATTACATTTAATTTAGATCCATTCTCTAAATGTTAGGACCTAATTGGGATTTAATTATTCAAGGTGGCCCTTCTAGAGGAGTGTGACCTAATTCACTATAAAAGGAGGCCTTCCTCTCTCATTTTCACATCTCATCTCAAGAAATCAAGCTCTCAAGTTCTCAAGGTGTTCAGGAAAGCATTTCAAGTCTTCAAGCATCTTCAAGCATTCATATTTGGGGCAAGAGAGAATCATTCTTCCTTGATCCATCATCATCAAAATTTCAAGCATTCAAACATGGAGTAATAACTACATATTGTGAGAATGGTAGAAGTACTTTAGCCTTGGGGGCTTGGTATGATTTTCTATCACATTCAAATCTATGCATTGTTATTTCATACATATTCATGCTAGGGTTTTAATCTAGAGGATTAGATCTTAGCTTTACACTTTCAATATACACACACACATACTATTTCAATCGGCTATTTGTGGAGGTGGGAATCACCAAAATGGGGGTTTGACTAAGGTAGAACCATATATAGCCACCCCAAAAACCCCTTTTTCAGATATCTACAGGTGTTGTTTTGGGAATCAAATGCCAGATTAGAGTACCCTTTTCACTGAACTTTCAGGATTTGCAAATAGAATCAAAATTAGACTTTAGAATAAAAATGTGGTCTATGACCTTTTAAAAGGTCAAAGTTGACCTGTGTGAATCTGGAGAAAATATTTTTGGGTTTTGTCTGCCTCGACATTTCCAGTCTAGAATAGGTGACAAAATTTTCTGAAACTTCATACAAACTTCAGAAAATAGGTATTTCTAGACTAATATCATGATGAGGTATGTACTTTAATCTAATTAATTTCCAAGCATTTTCAGATCTATTTATGCTTGTAAACATTCTTTCTAAATGAATAGGTGATGAATGTTATGTATGTTACTATGCTTCCATTTTCACTTTATTCAACAATGATCTTAAAGTCAATATGGTATCAGAGAACTTTGATCAAATACTATGATGTACATTTTGATTATCTCTACTCGAGCATTAGAAATTGTTAGGTTGCTTCTATGTAATGAAGAGAAAGAAATTTTAAATGTGGAGAGAGAAACAATGCGTGATATTGAATAGCATAGAAAATAATATTATTGTAGATGTCTCTTCGATATAGCATGTGGCGTATCTTCATTAGATTTTTCACATTAAAATATTTCTAGCACAGTGAATATTACCATGACCACCATGAATGATATTTGGGTATTGAACTTCTTTTCTATTTTGGAGCCATGTCTATATCACTAACATGAGCTTACTTTTTGGAGTTGATTGTCTCAAATTCTTGAATGGAAGTCTAGGTATGACAGTTGTGCTCTCTTTACATGAAAATTATAAGGATGCAGAGACCCCACTGGATGTACTTTTCATTGGGGTGGCTTAGAGGCTTAGAGGCATGGTGAGAAACTCGAAGAATTGGTGCAAATCTCTTGTCTTGCTGAGGTGAGTTTCTATTTCTAGCATATGGGATTTTTTCTTGAGCTATAGGCTATCTTTAATGGGATTTAAGCCTAGGTTTTCAAACACAAGCAAAAGAAATGGCACGAGCTACATCTGTATACTAGAAGGCTTTTATGTGGACATCTAGGACATGATGTTGGACATATAGATACATGTTGGATCTATTACTTTCATGTCACATATGGATCATGATAGATAATATGAAGCAACTAGAGGATTTGTTAAATTGACTATCAAGGATTATATTGGTTTAGAGGGAGAATCATCTCAAGATGACTTCTCTAGTGACTAGGGAACTGTAGCAATCTAGGGTAGATCATAGATATGCAATACATGGTTGTGACATTCTTGGTGCTTTTCAAGCTAGAAAAGAAATATCCTTTCAGTAGTCTTGTTGATGCAGGACCTTCTGTAGGTCATAATCTAATACAGAAACCTTCAGAGGTCTTAACTTTTGACTCAGGTCTGGGTTTTTGCTGAAATTTTTTAGGTGCATGCCTCACGAGGTGGCATTTGTTTTACCAATAATCTCAAATTTATTGGGGTCCATTTTAGCACATTTTTGGGCGCTAAAAGTTTCATCTAGAGCTCTAAAATCAACTTTTACTATTTTTTTCTATAGTTTTTACAAAGTTATGTTTTTGTAATAAATCCAAATTTATGTTTCAAATCTTGGATATTAGTTGGAAATTCATTTTAACTTAGTCGAGGGCATGTTTAGGGAAAAAATCAGCTTTTTAGGTTTTGTTTTGAAAATTACCAAAAATGGCAAAAAAAACAAGTTTGGAAAAAATTGCCATAAAGGGTAATTTTTTGATTTCTTGATTTTCTAGGGTTTGTGGTTACTTAAGAGTTTGCAGAAAATTGTAGAGGCAGTCAGTGATGAATGGACAATTATTGAAGGTTTCACATCTGTGTTATTTGTCTCGTGAGTGGATTTATTGTTAACAAAGAGTGTTGTGCTACATCATTTGGTATCAGACCAGGAAGATGGCTAGGAGAGGAAGAGGAAGAGGAAGAGGAGGTGTCACGCTGATGCAAAGATTGATAAAGGACATGTAATGATATGGTGGGATCACCTACAAAAGGAATGAACTGGAAAGGGGAAAGAAAAGATTAAAACATGGAGCAAGATGGAGAAAAGCTTAAAGAAAAATTCTTACCCATGGATTATTCACAAACCCTCTTTTGTAGGTTCCAAAATTTGAAGTAGAACTTGTCTTTAGTGCAAGACTATACAAATGAATTCTACAAGCTATCCATGTGCATAGAGCATCAAGAAAATAATGAGCAGATGGCTGCTAGATATATGAATGGCCTAAAACTCTCCATCCAGGATGAATTCAGCATGCATCATGTTAGTAGCATGGAGGAAACCTACCAACTAGCCCTAAAGGCTGAAGAAAAGAAGAATAGTGAATATATCCTAAGGAATAGAGGTGGTTAAAGGGGTACCTCAACTCCATTTCAAGGAAGTTCTAATAATGGTCGGGGAGATTCTTTTCAAGGGTTTGAAAAAAATATAGACACTAGGCAAGATCCTCCAAATCAAGAAAGAGGAAGGGGGTTTCAAAGAGGATGAGGCTACAAAGGTGGAAGAGGTTGGGAAATCCAAAGGAGGCCTTTCAATTGTTTTAGGTGTGGAGAAGAAGGACACAGAGTCTTTGAATGCTCAAATTATAACATGCCAAAAAGAAATCAAGGAGGACAACCTAGAGTAAACCTAGTTCAGCCAGAATTCATAGAAGTAGGAATAGAACAAGAAGTCCTACCAGATGTGGGAGAAACTCTCATGATGAGGAGATTGATGATCATTCTAGAGAAGGAAGAAGTCCCTATAAAGAACTTTTCTAATTCGTGGCTTCGAACCAACATCTTCAGAACTAGATGCACTTCAGGCGAAAA
This sequence comes from Chamaecyparis obtusa, assembly GCA_027943335.1. Lineage (NCBI taxonomy): Eukaryota > Viridiplantae > Streptophyta > Pinopsida > Cupressales > Cupressaceae > Chamaecyparis > Chamaecyparis obtusa. The sequence continues at coordinate 66,321 of BSBK01003577.1, forward strand.
GGTATGCCAAGTTATTATTGATGGAGGTAGTTGTGAGAATATGGTAGCTAATGAAATGGTAGAGAAATTAAATCTTCAATGTGAGAAACATCCTTGTCCTTATTGTATTGCATGGTTTAAGAAAGGAAATGAGGTTACTATTGATAAAAGATGTTTCATTAGGTTTACTATAGGAAAAATCTATAAGGATGAGATATGGTGTGATGTTATTCCTATGGATGCTTATCATATTTTGTTGGGAAGGCCATGGCAGTATGATAGGAATATCATGCACGATGGAGAGAAAAATACATATACCTTCTGGAAGGATGGCTCTAAAGTGACTCTCTTACCACTTAAGGATGAAAGGAAGGATGAGACCATGTTGTCTACAAAGGATGTTGTCAAAGAAATGAAGGTGACAGGTTGCTACTATGCATTGGTAGTAAAAAGGGGAGAAGAACCAGAAGACATAATACCACATGATGCAATAAAGATACTAGAAGAATTTTCTCATGTTATTCCAAATGAGCTACCTAACAGTCTCCCACCAAAAAGGGTTATACAACACCACATTGATCTAATTCCTGGACCAACTCTTCTTAATCAAGAAGCCTATCGACTGAACCCAACACAACATGCAGAGCTCAACAAACAAGTAACAGAACTAGTTGAGAAAGGCTTGGTTAGAGAAAGCATGAGCCCATGTGTTGTGCCTAAATTGTTGACCCCGAAGAAGGATGTAACATGGAGGATGTGTAATGATAGTAGAGTAATTAATAAGATTACTATCAAGTATCAGTTTCCTATTCCTCATATAGAGGATATGATGGATGAATTAGCAGGGGCCAAATACTTTAGTAAGATTGATCTACAAAGTGGATACCACCATATTCAAATTCATGAAGGAGATGAGTGGAAGACAACTTTTAAGACTAGGGATGGCTTGTATGAATGGATGGTTATGCCATTTGGGCTTTCTAATGCACCAAGTACATTCATGAGATTGATGAATACTATCTTACGACCCTACATTGGTAAGTTTGTTGTAGTTTATTTTGATGATATCCTAATTTACAAAAAAAATAAAGGAGAACACCTATAGCACTTGAGGATAATCCTGAGTGTACTAAGGAAAGAGAACCTTTGTGCAAATTTAAAGAAGTGTAGATTCATGCAAAATAGTTTGACTTTTCTGGGCTTTGTCATTTCTAAAGATGGTGTTCAGATGGACCCAAAAAAGGTCAGGGTAATCCTAGAATGGTCTAGTCCATCTAGCATAACATGGGTAAGAAGTTTTCATCAACTGGAAACCTTCTATAGAAAGTTCATTTGGAATTTTAACAATATTGTAGTGCCCATAATAGATTGTACAAAAGGAAGGGAATTCACATGGACAAAAGATGCTGAACAGAGTTTCCAATTCTTGAAGAAAAAGGTAACTGAAGCTCCTATATTGGCACTTTCAAATTTGGTTCAAGTATTTGAAGTAGAGTGTGATGCTTCTCATGTTGGGATAGGTGTTTTTCATAGTTAGATAGGTAAACCAATAGTCTTTTCTAGTGAAAAGTTGAATGATGTGAGGAAGAACTATTCTACCTATGATTTAGAATTTTATGCTATTGTTCAAGCCTTAAGGCATTGGAGGCATTATCTAGTCCCACAAGAATTTGTACTATTTACAGATCATTTGGCCTTGAAATATGTGAACACACAAAATAAATTGAATAGTAGGCATGCTAAATGGGTGTCTTTTTTGCAAGGGTATAATTTTGTTTTGAAGCATAAGTCAGGAAAGTAGAATGAGGTTGTTGATGCCCTAAGTCGGTGTGTCACACTCCTAACTACAATGGAAAAAAAGGTCATTAGTTTTGATGGTATTAAAGTTTTGTATGAGGTTGATAATGATTTTTGGGAAATTATAGAGAAGATTAAAGAACTAGGAACTAATCTTTTAGATCACATGAGAGGAGAATACTTTATGCAGGATGGTTACCTCTTTAGAGGAAAACAACTTTTTATACCAGTTGGCTCCATGAGGGGAAATATTATTCAAGAATTTCATAGTGATGGTTTGGCTGGTCACTTTGGGAAGGACAAAAAAATAGCCTTGGTTGAAGACAAATACTATTGGCCAAAACTGAAAAGGGACATTACTAAGTATGTAGCAAGGTGTAGAATCTGTCAAGTGGCTAAGGGTCACTCACAAAACATGGGATTGTATACACCTCTACCTGTACCCATCGAGCCATGGATAGATGTGAGTATGGATTTTGTATTGGGGCTTCCCCACACCCAATGAGGTATAGATTCTATATTTGTAGTTGTTGATACTTTCTAGCTCTAGTGGGACACTTAGATGCAAAGTGACCAATCTTATTACATAAAAAGCACTTAAATGGTAATTGACCTTCATATTTTCCTTTCTTTTCTCTTTTGGAAATCATAGCAGTAAAATCATCTAGTGTTTTATCTTCATCATCATAATCAAAATTACCATAAGTGTTTGCAGATTTCTTACCATGAACTCTTACTTTGAAAGTTGTCTCCCTCTTTGGTTATGTCTTCAATCTTGAAATCTCAAAAGATGAGATTTTTTTGATCAAGGTCTCTCTCTTCAAATTTGATGTAAGTTGCATGGTCTCATCAAGGATGTTGATCTTGCTCTCATATTCTAGAGTTATAGTAGTCATCAACTTGTCCATAATGTCTTTCTCAGAAATCTCTCCACCATTGTTCCTAATTCCAGCAACTACTTCATTAATCCTTTGATTGTAAGCTCTGATGTTTTCTTTAGGAAGCATCTCTAATGCATTGTATCTTTTCTTCCATGTCTTTCTACATGCATCGTTTTCTTGTTTGTCTCCTTCAAAATTGTCTTCAAGGTGCTTCCAAATTTTATGGGCTGTATCCATCTTTTTTACTTCTAAAAATTCACCATTAGATAGGGCACTGATAAGGGCCTCTTTAGCTATATAATTATGATGAAACAATTTCTTTTGAGCATCAGTAGCATCATCTTTTTCAAGGTCTTCTAATGTAGGAATCTTGGCTGCTTGGATGGTTACATTAAAAACTTCAAAAGCAATGCACTGGAAATGGGTCACCATCTTGTTCTTCCAATCAAGATAATTCTCTCCATCAAACTTAGGACTTTCTTTCCTGAAGTATGCCATCTGATCAACCTCAAGCTATTAAAATTTCTCTCTGAGGCACTTGGCTCTGATACCAATTGTTAGGAATAGTCCCAATAGATAACTAAGAGGGGGGGGTGAATTAGTTATCTACAAGTTTCAATTATTTATCCAATTAAGTATACTTAAACATAATGGATAAACAAAATGAAAGAACACTTGAACACAAAACCAATATTTTGGTTATGGGGAAACCCAAATAGGTAAAAAGCCTAGTGGGACTTGATACCAACTAATATTCTATACTAGTGTATAATGATCTTTGCTAGAATATCCTTTACCTTATTAGGAGTAGCTTTACAATATATTAAGTACAGTAGACCTGGTTAAGGGTCAGACCTTGTTAGGAGTCTTTTACAATTTTCCTTGTTAGGGGAGAGGATGCACTATCCGAGAGCTCATTGCTCAAATGGATGAAGGCTACAACCTTCTGAATAACAGATAGACACTATATCTAGATCTTGGTGAAGTGAGCTTTGACCTCTTGTCTGGATCAATTCCAATAAATAGCACACATACTCTTCTTGGTCACATAGACCTTCTTCTAATGGTTCAACACTTCACACACTCTTCTTTGCTCTACTTAATCAACCATGAACCACGCTCAAGAAATCACAAATGACTGCCTATAAATATATTTCCTCCAAATGATATAATCAAGTTGACCTATTAGAACCACCTCAAAATCATATTAGAGAAACTATAATAAACTCCAACAAACATTCTGTCATCTTTGTTATGCACGTAACTCATTCTGGGTCCTATCTAATAAAATAATTATAGACTCATGCCACACATTGTCGGCTCTACCAAAACAATTGGAACTTTCTTTGTAAGCTGAATTAACTTATGCACTCTTAATAAAACATCAGTAACACTTCTCCAAGCTTAACTCCAAGGGTGCATATCCTCAAGATAGGTGCAACTCAAGAAACAATAAACTCTCTATCGGCTCTTCAAAACAAACATAGGAAACTACTATTGGTGAATAGCGACTACATAACTTCACTTGCGTTCATCATTAGACTATGCATTCATAACTAAAACATCACTAACATGTCTTCAACATATATCTTAAGGTGCATACCCATAAGACAATTGTACAGACAACCATACAGAGAACACTGCCTGTAACTCTGTCGGGAGCACTGTTGACACAAGCTGCTATATAATTGTTTGTACTTATAGTTAACCTCTACACCCATGATATCATCCTAATATCATGTCCATGCATCATATACTAAAGTATTAGTGCATAAGACTTCTACGCATGCTACTTTCCATATGTTGTCATTAATGACAAACATACAGTCAGTACAGTCCTCCTGGAAAATCTCCAACATCATGTGGGTATGGGCCCTTGGATTTAAGCTTAGAGGAGAGTTATTGATGTTTAATTAAGAGTTCATGAGTTAATTCAGCTTGTAGAGAAAGTGTTGGTTCTTCAAAATATTTTACACTCCAAGAGTTACCAATATATTTATGACTAATATTAGGGAGGGGTTAACTCCAAATGTGGGAAATCTATAAGTAACTGGACCAACTATAGGGACAAGACTTCCCTCTTCACTTGTGGCTCTACAAAACCAAGGTAGGTACACTTGATCCAATAGATAAAATTTTATTCCTTACTCAATATTGGATCTTACAATAGATGATAGTGAGAAAGTACTAAATAACAACCTATTATTCATTGACTCTCCATCACTGGGTAGAACTACTATATATAAGTAAAATAAAGTAAAATGAATGGTGTTTAAATATTTTTAGATTACAATTATTTCAATCATTCCTTATAAAACAAAGATAGGTCCATATAGGCTAGAGCCTTATGCTTTAGGCATACAACACCAAAAAATAAAAAGAATACAAAGATGTTTCAAGAAGAAATGGTCTCTGAACATAAACACAAATACCCCAACTCTTTCCTACTTATGAGAATCCTTCATACAAATCCAATGAACACATATTCTACTTTGTGTAGTATTTAATCCAACACTAGATCAGAACTCAAAGCAAATATACATATATGCAAGTCTTTGAAAACTTGAGAAATTCAGAGATCAAATGCAAAGGAGAGACAAAGACTTTGATATTTGTATTAAGTATAACCTATTTTCTTTGTATACAATATGTCCTAAATGGCAAGATTGCAAGAGAATATCAACAACCTATACATTTTCTCTATTGCTTTCATAAGAAAGTGATGCAAAATATTACAATCCTTGACTAATGGTTAGGGTTTCAAAGTTTCTATATTTTCAGCACCTAAAACTCTCAATTCCTAGAATGATCATGGGAAATCCTTTATATACAAGGAGATGCAACAATCTACTAATCATTCTAGGGTTTGCAAAATTTTTAACCTAAAAAACTTTACAACAACCCTATTGGGTTTACAATAAATGCATTGATCAAATTTGGAGAGATATTCTACAAATAGTCATCTTGCTTTATGTCTTCAATTCTTTTCTTGGTTTACTCAAGCAAATCTGACCACCATCTCTTCATTGTCATTCCTGCAATAAATATCTCTTCATATCTCAACAGCTTTTTTAGGACTCAAAAAGTTACAATCTTCAATTGTCTCAAGAGGTAGGTGGAGTGTCTACTTTCTTTGCATGTGGAATATAATGATACCTCCACCTATTATACACCTCTTCACTTGGGAAATCAAAATTTGCAAACTTTGCACCTTTTCTAGATATCTATTCCCACTTGTCCTCTAGCTGATTGGTTTCTTGCTGAATGAAATCAAATTTGGACTTGGCAGAAATTAATGTCTCATTCGTGTGTATAAAAAATAAAGTATTCTCCAAAGTTAAAATGCAAGTCATTCTTGCAGAAAAGTCATCACCTATTTGTGCTCTCAACTTGATCAACTCCTTAAGTTCACCATTCTCCCTGAAAACTCCTGGAATCTGTTGGTTTTCTTTTCTTTCTACTTGTAGGTTTACACTAAGATTGAAAAACTAATGTCACTGACTCTATCACCACTCCAAAGTCTACAAGGAAAAGGGCCAATTAACAAGGATCAACAAGGATCCTCCTACACTTTGAGCCTAGATGCTCAAGCGGGTGTACCTTTGACTCACCTCTTCAAAGGAGTCACAAAATGTTATGCATTTATACCATTTACAAACTAGTTTTAAAGATTTATCTTTTAAATGTGTGGTGGATGATGATGAACTGCTTCTAGAGAATGGATCAGTGCCTTAACCTACGGCATAGAGTCACCCAATAACACATATCAATTGAAAATCCTAAATCAAATACTCCTGGACTCAGGATAAGTGTTTTTCCTATTATCCCTCTCACTCCTAAACCCAATCATCAAATTCCTATCCAACCATGAAATCACTGAAATCACCTTAAAGACTTTAATCTTAACTTTGTTAGGAACTCAAAGATAATTCCACAATACTCTTTGTTTACCATATGCTAACTCACTTTGTGACATTAACATATATGAGCCCAAGATCAAAATAAGAAGACAAACATGAATTTGAGATTGGAATCCAAGTGTATTCTCATTAAAATTTGCATAATCAATACATTAGCAAAACAAAAAAATGCTAGGAAATAGACCCAAAATCCAGGCTCTCCTTGTTCAGTCCTTTACATTGATTTTCAACATAACATCAACAACCCTAAAAAATACAAACTACTACAATATATACCACCAGCCATCTTGGAATCCCAAAAAGTTCAGTATGCAACAAGCTACGGATGACTAAGGTAAGGGATAGGGTTTCAACCACCAAATCAATCAGATTCAATCAGAATTTAATACATGGGAAGAAAAGCAAGCAACTTGGAGAAAGAAGATCCCAAAAAGATCCTCATTAATGAAAAATTTCCTGATTTGTATCGAGGATCATGAATTTACCAAGCCTATTAATCTGATTGTCCTCCTACAACATGCCTCGAGTAACCCAGTTACCCACTTTTCATTGTACAAACTCCCTACAATCAATCATCAGACTCCCTGGATCACACTGCAATAGCAAAAAAAATCAAATCCACCTGATCCAGCTACTCCAGCATTAAAAAGCAGTCCCTCTGTCATTAAAAAACCCTTTAAAAATTTGAATTTGGAAGTAATGGCTAGATCAAGGTGCGAGACACCATATCGACAGTTAGAATTCAAACTGAGATCAACTTTAAAACATGACTATCAGATCCCTGACTTTTCCCGAGCATGATAGATTAACCTTAGTAGGAATCTCGGTTTACATTTATGCTTTAGTCATGAAAATACCAAACTTTAGTTCTAACCATAGTTACAATTAGAGACCACATGACTAAGACCAAACCCAAGCCCACCTAGATCCACGTGTCATCAAAACATTTGCCCATATCATAATGAGTTAGCAATAGAGGACCCACCGCACAGTTCCATCTCTTAAACAAGATCAACGGTTGTCACTCTACCACTACCCTAAATATCATGCATCTTACCCCAATGGTATAATGACAACCACATGATCAATCTATTGTTTAACATCCCTAAACACTTAAAAAACTAGTCCCACCGATGTCTGCCACATCACCACCGAGCTCAGCCAATCAGAAAAGAACAACTCTGTAACACTTGGCAAATGGTCCCACTACCTTCCCTTATGGTCTGATACCAAATCAATGGCTAGTGTATGATCTGATAGAGGAAGAATATTCCATGTGCTTTTACGTTAGCCATTAGATCTTAAGTCTGATGTATATCAGGCCCCACTGAATCATCTTACTCACCATCTAGTGTGACCAATGAAAAGCTGCCATTTATGCATACTTGGCAGTGGACCCACTAAGAAATACCATATTACCTAGAAGATATAATGGCCATTGCATGATCTCATAGCCCACTAAGATTTCATGAGATCATGTGCCCAACATAGGATTAAAGATAGATTGAGATGCTGGACCCACCGTCACACAAACTAGCGACTGAAGAAAAGATAAACTGCCACGCTAGGTCCCAAAATATTTTGGGTGTAACCACTAGGAAAAAGAGACTATGTGACTGATTGTATTCACTAAATCATTGAGGGTTAGCATTAAACTCTGAGGAAACTAGTGAATAAGAAATGACATAGTCACCAAATTGCATGAAGTTTTAAGAAAGAGGAAACACATGGCACAATTCAACGAAGACCTGGAAAATAACCACGTGCAAAAAGGGAACCTAAGTGGCCCAAAAAAGTAACAAAGAAATAGAATCTGGCCAAGATAAACTAAGGTTTTTCCTCCGAATGGCTAAAAATATGAATAAAGACCTAGGGTTTTAAGCCAAAAATAAGGAAAAACATGCAGAGACCAAGGAAAACTTTTATACAGCCATGAATTTTTTGCAAGTGCTAATAGAATCAAATCACAGTAGGTGAGTGTCAATTATTTCTTCAGCAAATTTGATTTTCTTTCAAAATCACCCAAAAGTATTGGCCAAAACAATAGCCTTGGTTGAAGACAAATACTATTGGCCAAAATTGAAAAGGGACATTACTAAGTACGTGGCAAGTTGCAGAATCTGTCAAGTGGCTAAGGGTAGCTCCCAAAACATAGGATTTTATACACCTCTACCTGAACCCATCGAGCCATGGATAGATGTGAGTATGGATTTTGTATTGGGGCTTCCCCACACCCAATGAGGTACATATTATATCTTTGTAGTTGTTGATAGATTCTCTAAGATGGCTCATTTTATTGCTTGTAAAAAAACTAATGATGCCACAAGTATAGCCAACTTATTTTTCTCAAAAGTTGTTAGACTCCATGGCATTCCAAAGACTATCACTTCTGACAGGGATACTAAGTTTTTGAGTCATTTTTGGAGGAGCTTATGGAAGAAGATGGGAACAAAGTTGCAGTTTAGTAGTGCCTATCATCCCCAAATTGATGGGAAAACTAATGTAGTCAATCAGAGTTTGGGAAAACTGTTACGGTGTATTTTTGGTGAAAAGCCCAAGCAGTGGGACTTGAAATTGCCCTAGGTAGAGCTTGCTTACAATAGTTATGTTAATAGATCAACTGGAAAATCTCCTTTTTAGATCATATATGGTAAGAATCCTCAGGGTGTTTTGGGCCTTGTAAAACTCCCTGTGCAAGATCGAAGTAGCGATGATGGGGAAGTATTTTTTGAACACCTTCAACAACTTCAACAAGATGTGAGGAGTAAATTGTAGGCTAGCAATGAGCACTATAAGGCTATTGCAGATGCCAGTAGAAAGAGATAGATATTTAATGTAGGTAATTTAGTGGTGTACTTGAGGCATGAGAGATTTCCCACTAGCACATATCATAAGCTAAAATAAAAAAAGATAGGTCCTTGCCAAATTTTGAAGATCAATGATAATACTTATGAGGTTTGTCTACCAGATGATCTGGATATTTCTCCTATCTTTAATGTTTTTGATTTATATGTATTTCATGGAGAACTATCTGATCTAGACAATATAGATGAGGTGGATTGGCATCACCACCTTCCAAGCAAAAAGAAGGAAAAGATTTCCCACATTTTGGACAAGCAGTCTATAGTCACCTAGAATGGTCATTACAATAGGTACTTGATTCAGTGGGAGGGATTACCAGCAATAGATAGCACCTAGATCTTAGAATGGGAAGTGATAAAATTGGACCCCACAAAGTTGTAGAAGTTCACAGACAACCACTTGCAGGAGCTGTGTTCCTTTAAATAAGGGGAGAATGATGCAAGACCTTCTGTAGGTCATAATCTAATACAAAAACTTCCAGAGGTCATAACTTTTGACTCAGGTCTAGGTTTTTGCTGAAATTTTTTAGGTGCGTGCCTTAAGAGGTGGCATTTGTTTTTGCAAGATCTTAGATCAATTGGGGTCCATTTTAGCACATTTTTGAGAGCTGAAAGTTTCATCTAGGGTTTCAAAATCAGCTTTTAGTGTTTTTTTCTATAGTTTTTAGAAAGTTATGTTTTTTTAATAAATCTAAATTTATGTTTCAAATCTTAGATATTAGTTGGAAATTCATTCTAACTTAGTCAAGGGCATGTCTAGGGAAAAACTCAGCTTTTTAGGTGTTGTTTTGAAAATTACCAAAAATGGCAAAAAAAACAAGTTTGGAAAAAAAACTGCCAAAAAGGGTAATTTTTGGATTTCTTGATTTTCTAGGGTTTTTCGTTACTTAAGAGTTTGCAGCGAATTGTAGAGGTAGTCAGTGATGAATGGAAAATTATTGAAGGTTTCAAATCTGTGTTATTTGTCTTGTGAGTGGATTTATTGTTAATAGAGAGTGTTGTGCTACATCACTTGTGACCTAGCTCTGGACTAGCTCTATCGTGTACCAACATAAGAGATAAGTATTTCATACCCTTGAATATTGTTTATAAATTTTAAGTCATTAATTCATGCCATAAGATCGGGATAGAAAATCTTTTATACTTTTATAATTGATATTTTCCTTCACGATAGTTGAGTTTTATGAACTAATTGTAATCTCTCTTTGAAGTGCATTGAGGAAAAATATAGAAGCATATGAGATTGCATTCAAGGGAGGAAGAACTTAATGTCTATAGTTATGGAACTGAGTTGAGATTTGATATCAGACTGAGAGGGAGTCTGACAATCCATTAGAAGCGACCTTGGATGAGAAGGTCAGAAGGTTTATATCACATTCAAAAGAAGTCTGATGAACCATCAGAGGAAACCTTGGACAAAAAGGTTAAATGTTGATGTTAGTACTCAAAGATTCCAAGGGAGTAAACCATATCAAGATGGTTTCGAAACCTAGTGACCAGGAAACTATAAAAGGAAAAAGAATTATGATTCAAATGATGAAATTCCATGTATGTAAACTAGAAGGCTTTTATGCAGATATCTACATCATGATATTCCTAGATAGATGGTTGGGAATTCAAGGAAAGAGCTTAATATAGACTAAAGAACAAAGACACTATGTTCTTACAGAAGGTTGATATTAGATTCAGAGGGAGTATGATAGTTCATCTAAAACAACCTTGGATGAGGAGGTGAAGAGGTTGTTACAAGACCTTAAAGGAAGCATCCAAAGGACTATGATCATGAGATTGAGTCTCATGTGTGTTTGCTGAAATTCCTTTATGCTATCTCCTACATAACTTGGGCTTCACCTAGAGTGAAGCAAACTATATAAGAGATATAGTACAGAAGTATTCTATTCAAGGTACATTTTCCCTATAGAACATACGATTGATATTCTCACCAAGTTTCTTCCTAGAGCTAAGGTTTTGTACCTTCAAGATAAAATTGGCATGTTGGAGAATTAAGCCTTAGATGAAAAGGAGTTTCAATATATGTGATCTATTATCTTGTATTGGATTGCATTATTCTCCTTGAGAGAGAAGTCTAAGGTGAAAGCCCTTGTTTCACCACTTGGGATGAGTCATGATGGATCCACCCTCTGAGATGAGTCAATGTGGATTTCATGTGTGCGACTCTAGAAATTATGGGCCCTCCTGTGAACATGGGAGAAAGGTGAAGAATTTTTGACAATGAACACTTGTATTTGATGTTACAAGGCAATGATCTTGTAATAAAGATTCATTATGGTAGATAGTTATATGTCTATGCACATACCATATTAGGGTTATATGTAAATGGAATGTAATGTTGTTATTTATTATATCCTTGTATCACCATCTAAGGTGATATGAAAATTATGTATCATGATCTAAGGTGATTCCTCATATCAAGGCGATATGAAAATTAGGTATCATGATCTAAGGTGATTCTGCATATCAAGGTGGTATGAAAATTAGGTATCATGATCTAAGGTGATTCCTCATATCAAGGTGGTATGAAAATTAGGTATCATGATCTAAGGTGATTCCTCATATTACATGTTAGGTTATATGTAAAACTAGGTATCACATGTCAGGTGATTCCGCATATCACATGTTATGTGATCTATAAAACTAGGTATCACATGTCAGGTGATTCCTCATATCACATGTTAGGTGATATGTAAAACTAGGTATCACATGTCAAGTGATTCCTCATATCACATGCTAGGTGATATGTAAAACTGTGTATCACATGTTAGGTGATATGTAAAACTAGGTATCATGTGATAGGTGATTCCTTAAATCACATGTTAGGTGATATATATAACAAAAAGGGTATCACATGTTAGGTGACTCCTCATCTCATGAGTTAATTGATACTTATCATCATGTGTTATGTGATATTTGTGTTCACAAGATATGTGAGATTTCTTATCACAAGAAATGTGATATATGATTTTATCTTCCCTAGCTAAGAGGGAGTGTTGATGTATGTAGCAACAATCAGATAAATAAAACTGATTATATAATTATTATGAGAATTGATTAATTATATATACATATATATATATATATATATATATATATATATGAAGTTAATATTTTATTTATTCTTATAATGATTATATTGTTAAATTCATAAATTAGATTAATAAATAGACATGTCCCATGAAGGGACATGTCTCTCCTTGTCTTGACCATGTATATATAGAAGAGATAGATGCATTTGGAAAGAACATACTTGTATAATAGTGCTATTACATTTGCAGCAATCTTAAACTCAATACAACACATAACACCAATATGATTACAAGGAAACCCAAATAGGTAAAAGCCCTGGTGGGAATTGACACCCACTAAGAACTGCACTAGTGTCTTGTGATCCTTGTTAGAAGATCTTCAACCCTGTTAGGAGTTGTTCTTTACAATGCTTTTAGTACAGTGACCTTGTCAAGGGTCAGACCCTATTAGGAGTCTTTTACAATAACCCTATTAGGGGTGGGGAAACATTGTCCTAGAGCTCATTACTCAAGTGGTGAATGCTACAACCTTCTAATGTTAGATACACACTATATCTTCTAGATGAATTGGTGTTGTGACACTGCTTGTTTGATTATTTCCTTTGATACACTGATTCTTTGAGCTCTTGCAAAGATATAATAAATTTTATTTTCTCTTTGCATACATCTTCTCTTCTAATCTTGTCTCTATATTGTTGGTTAATAGTTTGTCCTCTTCTAAGATTTTCAATCTTTGACTCCCAAATCACCAAAGGTAAGAGAACAAAAGGATGTTACCAACAATTGGGTTAGTCCATATCTTCAATCACTACCCTCTAAATTAACAGGTGTAGCTCCCTAATTATGTATGATGTTCAATGAATATGTTTTTAAACTGATCACCAAGTTGTCTCTGATGTGTTTTAACCGAATTGCTCATCGACATAAACAATTCAGGCAAGGGTATATATTCTATCTCCTAACTTTAATCTAACTACTCTAATCATGCAAATTCTACTTAGAGAGAACAAGAGCAGAATCATATATGAACAACAAATGGAATTTCCCTCACTGCAACCTTTGACATGAAATGGAATCCAAGCAAAAATCATAGCTTCATACACAATTGTACTTTCTATCCAGAATGAATCTAACAAACAGGATGAATAGGAGAAGAGTTACATATGACAAGCAAATGGAATTACTTACTGCAACCACAGACATGAAATGGAATTCAATATGTAATCACAGCTTCATACATAACCGTCCTTTCTATTCAAATGTAGATGATTCACTAAAATGGAAAAAAACTAGAAATAAAGCTCAGTAAATGGAATCATGTTTGCTCCAATATCTAGTTTGCCCACCCCCATACTAAATCTCTTTACATAATATATAGATTTTACAATACATCAGGCTCATAGGAGCCAATGCCCTTCCCTCTCCTTTGAATACAAAGAGACAAAGCACAAAGAGATAAACTCTTCCAATTTGAGAACTCGAAAAGTCACTATGAGACTCTTCATCTTCTTTTTAATAGTATCTGTCAAGTCAAATCCATTGGGCTTCTCAGAGTCAAGTCATCATTCAAATTTAGGAAGAATAAATAACCCAATCTCCAATTGGCATTGATCCTCTCCTTCAGATGCTTTAAAACATTCGGCATGATCTCATGACTTTGTCTGCTATTGAGATGCACTCATCTTCTTGTTTCGCTAACTTATAGAACCCACTGTTCTAGTGTGAAAATCATTTAGAAGTAGCAGTAAACTCACTATCCCATATGAGGCAAGAATCATCAAATGATGAAGACTTTATAATCTATACACATTCAATATCCTTCATAACACATAAGGAAGAAAATTTATCCCTTGACGTTTTGGTTTTCCTTCATAACTCAAACTCTGCAGAAAACACACCTGAAACTCAATTCTCTGCTTTGTCATAACTTTGTGATTTTAACACCAAATCACATTATGTTTTCACCAATGAGATCCTTGAAGTTCAAGGAACCTCTCCATGCATTCATATCATGAAAAGCACTAACTTTTCTCAACTATCGAAAATGCATCAAAGGAGTACAAATTCGGCTTTGTTACATCACATCTGATTGCAACACTCATCCATATGTTCATCACTACGATGGAAATCGACCCCATATTTAGGCAATTATAACTCATCCCCGAGTTGTCATGACTACACATATTGTCCCTCAATTCCATAGACTAGTTGCCATTTTCTCAAAATCCACAAGCACGGCCATGTGCTGAAACTTCCATCCATCTGAATTTTCTTGTCGCATGATCGTATGACTCTTTTTCAACTCTTATGATCATGCGACAACTTTATCATTATCACATCTGCACTGCTAGTGTATATAGGTTTCCTTTTTGCCTTGTCACAGATCGCATGAGGAAAGAATTTTCCTCGTGATCATGCACCAATCATAGATCCCACATCTCAGAAGATTACCACTGCAAGAAACTTTCCTCAGACCCACAGGGACACGTGGATTCATCTCACAAGTTCACTAAGCATCTTCGGTGACTTACATTGTCGAATGATTGCATAGCAATATTTTAATCCATGCGATCATGCAACCACTTTATCATCAGCGCATCTATGCTATCAGAGTATGTGGGTCCCACTACCTTTAGTGACTTTACATCTAGAGAATCAGATGGATGGCATGTGATCTGATGGGCTCACAAGATTCTATGAGATCATATGCCATCTGTTGATCTGGAATCTTAGCTAATGTCATAAAAATTTGACCCCACCTTACTGCATGAAATACTATAATGAATTAGGAGCTGCCACATCAATTATTTGACCAGTCACACTCATCACCATCTCAGAATCACACTTGTGCTATTGGCCTATGTGGGTCCCAGTAGAGCGTATTCATTGGCCCGAGTTCCCATTATCGCATGATCGCATAGCAATATTTTAATTCATGCGATCATGCAACTGCTGTATGATTGGTGCCCATGGGTCTGCTGAGAGAGGTGGCACCTTGTCATTATTTCACATGGAATAAACATCATGTAACTTTTTTATGTGAAATAATGACAGTCATAGATTTTGACTAAAGATAGAAAAAGGAACCGAGCCCACATCTGCTAAGGAGTACTTGTGTCTTAATCCCACTTTCCCGCTAAGAAAGAGTGACATCATCATGGGGAAGCGGTGATCGTTGATCTATGCTACATAATAAAAGCTTGCGGACCCACCAGTACATGTGTCTTCATCCCGCCAAGCATGATGACTTACGTTGTCACATGATCTCATGGTAATATTTTAATCCATGCGATCATGTGACCACCCTATGATTGGCTTGTGGGGATCCAGCATA
Source organism: Chamaecyparis obtusa (assembly GCA_027943335.1). NCBI lineage: Eukaryota > Viridiplantae > Streptophyta > Pinopsida > Cupressales > Cupressaceae > Chamaecyparis > Chamaecyparis obtusa. The sequence continues at coordinate 82,137 of BSBK01003577.1, forward strand.
TTTTTTATTTAACCTTTCCTATCTTTCCATTGACTTTCCTTATCTGCATGGGCTACCATTGTCACATGATCTCATGGTGTTTTTTAACCTCATGTGATCATGTGACCGCTCTATCATTCATGACTACACAACACTGTTCTTCAATCCCATTATATTTTTAGTACCTGATTCATTGCTATCTCTAATCAATATAAGTAATCCGGTACTTATTTTGGTTTGACACATGTTCAAGAGCCAGAAATGTAATATTTGTGATAGCTGTTTGATGCACAATGTAGAACATAATACAATGATCAAGCTTCTTGTTATTGCAAAGTCTTCAAATTTAGTAATGTGCTGAAATCTTGATTTTCCTACCAACATTGCTTATGTGTAATGTACCAAACTGTAACATTCCCCATATTCAAGATGCCACATCTTTATTTTGATCATAATACAACCTATGGATTAATGAGTCACAACATAAAGGCTGACAGGATTATGTGACCGAATCATTCACCATTTTAATTATTTCATCTTCAAAAAACACTGAATACAACCAGATCTTTGACTGTCCCAAATTTTGCTATTATCATCAAATCATACAATGCAATGCTATCACCTTCTTGATATTGGGATAAATAGTATGTCCTTCCGAGGTGATTACCTTAATTATTTTTCATTAGGAGGCTTTCAAAAATTGAATCTAAGTTCATGTCTATCCAAACTTTACTTCTAAAAATTGAATCAACCTTCTTCTGATTCCTTGCAAGTGCCTGAAGATCATGACTTGGAATCATCATTTCTCCTGAGAAAAATTACCAATAAAATCATGTTATTCTTGCCAGGTAGGTATCTATCACTTACCCATGATGACAAGGTTTTCAAGGCAACCCACCTGGCTTAAAGCAAGAAGGCAAGGAACCCTGGCAAGAATAGCCTATCTTAGAAAAGTTAGACCTAGACACCAAACTTGACAAGACCACATGACTCTAGCATTACCAAAAAATGGGTGATTGAAAGTTAGACAACAGTTGGCTCTAACTGGGGGATCATGTACTGCAAGGTGCATGAAGAATTCAGCTTCTCTAGTGAGATAGGTGCCTTATCCATTGGGTTGCAGAATCTAGACCAAAGAGAACAATGAGTAGCTGCATACAGGGAGGGCGGAGGGGAGTAGGGCAAACTGAAACAAAGCATGAGAAAACAACAACTAACTAAGCAAGGAAAGGCTACACTAAACACACCAAAATTAAAAAGAAAAACTATCTACAAAAGGTGAGGAGACCTCACCAATAGGACCATAAACAAAGAAAGATTCATATGTGGCCATTTATAGGAAGAGAGAAGTATGAACCTTTCCTGAATAGAGGAAGATGCTCCACCAATTTGAAACAAAATTGGTAACTTCTGGCTACTCCTTCATTGTTGAACTTGAGTCCAAAAGCTATCTACAACATGATGACCCATAGGAAATTTCCAAACAGCCATGCCTCATCATAGATCTCTAATTTTTCTATACTATCCTGCACACCACTTTTCACATGCTCAACCATCTTTTGTGGAGAGGAAAGAAATTCACCAGATTATGTATATGCTCCTTGAAAAAACTCACATATGTTTATTTTATTGCCGACAATATCACCTTTATCAAAAATACCAGCATCAAAACCAAGATTGAGAACATCAAAAAGTTCAAGAGATTCTAGAAATGAACTGCTATCATACTGGTTGCAAGCATTATCATCAACAACTTCAGGTTCCAAATCAAGATTGAAACAAAAAGCATCTTCATTACACATAGGGTCCACCAGAATTGAAACATCTTCTTCACCTACTGCAATTGTCGATTCTGCAAGATGTTTATCTGAATTCAAAATTTAAATACCTGAATTGACTGTGGAAGAAGATTCAAATGTGACTAGCACCATGAATTGATCAATTTTTATTTCAAGGCTGGAAAAATCTTCATCTAATTCCTTGTCTTCTACAGGATGCTACAGTACTTCATTAATATCTGATACCTCTTGTTTAAAATCTGTTGTTGCACTAGTCTCTTCATCAACATCTTCAGTAGGATAATTGTCAGAATATATTTCAACCTTTTCATCTATACATATTTGATCAGGAACATTCAGTATTGTATTATCTTCAAAGCAAAATGTTTCTGATATCTAATCTTTATCAGCTATAGTGAATGAAGGATCAACCTTATTATGTTCTTCAATAACATTAGGAATTTCATCTTTTGATAGCCCATCATCCTTAGGATGATCTTCAGAAGAAAAATAGTTTGAAACATTATCCCCATTCTTTTCACCCAATCTACAACTTTCATCAACACAAGAAAAAGGAAACATGGATAAATCTTCTTTTTCAATTTTGTTTACCTTTTCTTCTTGATCTTCAAGAATCTCCCTGTTAGCCAAATTTTTTTCTTGTAGAATTCTAGGGCTTTTCTTGCTCTTTAGAAACTAGGCAACTTGTAGATTCTTTACTTACCAGTTCTTCTTCAAGTATAGTCAAAAGAACAAATTTCTTCTTTCTCCTTTGGGCTTGGACCTCAAAATACTTCTGATGCACATGTTTTAACAATAGGGCAGACTGATGTTCTTCAGACACACACAATCCTTTCTTCAAATCCTCAGTCAAAATTAGTTTATATGCTTCCCAAAGGAATTGGAAGTTGGGATCATCTTCAGCATTTATCTCCTCAATTTTGGGTTTCCTTCTGATTTGTTTTCTTGGTTTAACCTCTTTTTCACTCAAGACTAAAAAATTTAATGAGGCGTGATCTTGAGGGGCTTCTAAAATTTCACCATCATCCATATTGAGCTCTTTCTTTAACTTCTGCAACAACTTTGTTTCCTCTTCCACTTCTTTCAGCAAATGATAGCTGGCACATATACTCATCCACAATAGAGCAGTTACATGATCCTCTTCAATACTCAGGTTCATCTTTCTTCCATGAGTAATGCTTTCTCTCCAAGCATCAAACATATCATCCAATACAAAATTAGTGGTGTGATGAAGTTCTATAAGGGAAGGATCTGGCCTCCTTCCTTTCTCCATTTTAGAAGGCATGGTCCTTTTACAATAGAGTCTCCAATCTCCTGCAAGTTTTGAGATACTACATTTTGAAAATATAAAACACTAGACTCTTCAACCAAAGTTATGAGGACCAGAGTGGAGTCGCCAATCTCTGAGAAGTAGAGATAACTATCAAACTAAGGAAACCAATATCAGCATCAATCTTCTCTTCTTCCTCAATTGGGTGCTTTCCAGTCTTCAACTTTAAGCTAGTTCTTCCTTTAGCATGTGGGACTAGAAACCTAATTCCTATGGCAAGCACCTTTCTCCACAAGAATAGCTATAAAAGGGGAAACCAAAAATATGTCTATTTACAAATTCTCCCCAGCAGAGTCACCAAAAACTATTGGTTAACAGTTTGTCCTCTTCTAAGATTTTCAATCTTTGAGTCCCAAATCACCCAAGGTAAGAGAACAAAAGGATGTTACTAACAATTGGGTCAGTGTATATCTTCAATCACTACCCTCTAAATTAATAGATACAGCTCCCTGATTGTGTATGGTGTTCAATGAATATGTTTTTAAACTGATCACTAGGTTGTCTCTGATGTGTTTTAACCGAATTGCTCATAGACACAAACAATTCAGGCAAGGGTATATATGCTATCTCCTAACTTTAATCTAACTACTCTAATCATGCAAATTCTACTTAGAGAGAACAGGAGCAGAATCATATACGAACAACAAATGGAATTTCCCTCACTGCAACCTCTGACATGAAATGGAATCCAAGAGAAAATCATAGCTTCATACACAATTGTACTTTCTATCCAAAATGAATCTAACAAATAGGATGAATAGGATAAGAGTTACATATGACAAGAAAATGGAATTACTTACTGCAACCACAAACATGAAATGGAATTCAATATGTAATCACAGCTTCATACATAACTATCCTTTCTATTCAAATGCAGATGATTCACTAAAATTGAACAAAACCAGAAATAAAGCTCAGTAAATGGAATCACTTTTGCTCCAATATCCAATTTTCCCACCCCCATACTGAATCTCTTTACAGAATCTATAGATTTTACAATACATCAGCCTCGTAGGAGCCAATGACCTTCCCTCTCCTTTGAATAAAAAGAGACGAAGCATAAAGAGATAAACTCTTCCAATCTAAGAACTTGAAAAGTCACTATGAGACTCTTCATCTTCTTTTTAATAGTATCTATCAAGTCAAATCCATTGGGCTTCTCAGAGTCAAGTCATCATTCAAATTCAAGCAGAATAACTAACCCGATCTCCAACTGGCATTGATCCTCTCCTTCAGATGCTTTAAAACATTCGGCATGATCTCATGACTTTGTCTGCTATTGAGATGCACTCATCTTCTTGTTCCGCTAACTTACAGAACCCACTATTCTAGTGTGAAAATCATTTTGAAGTAGCAGTAAACTCACTATCCCGTATGAGGCAAGAATCATCGAATGATGAAGACTTTATAATCTATACATGTTCAATATCCTTCACAACACATAAGGAAGAAAATTTATTCCTCAAATTTTTGGTTTTCCTTCATAACTCAAACTCTATGGAAAACACACATGAAATTCAATTCTCCGCTTTGTCATAACTTTGTGATTTTAACACCAAATCACGTTCCATTTTCACCAATGAGATCCTTGAAGTTCAAGGAACCTCTCCATGCAATCATATCATGAAAAGTACTAACTTTTCTCAACTATGGAAAATGCATCAAAGGAGTACAAACTCAGCTTTGTTACATCACATCCGATTGCAACACTCATCCATATGTTCATCACTGTGATGGAAATCAACCCCATATTTAGGCAATTATAACTCATCCCCGAGTCATCATGACTACACATATTGTCCCTCAATTCCATAGACTCGTTGCCATTTTCTCAAAATCCACAAGCATGGCCATGTGTTGAAACTTCCATCCATCTGGCTTTTCTTGTCGCATGATCATATGACTCTTTTTCAAATCTTGTGATCATGCGACAACTTTATCCTTATCGCATTTGTGTTGTTAGCGTATATAGGTTTCCTTTTTGCCTTGTCACATGATCACATGAGGAAAGAATATTCCTCATGATCATGCGCCAGTCATAGATCCTACATCTCAAAAGGTTACCACCGCAAGTAACTTTCCTCGGACCCACAGGGACATGTGGACTCATCTCGTAAGTTCAAAAACCATCTTCAATGACTTTCGTTGTTGCATGATCGCATAGCAATATTTTAATCCATGTGATCATGCGACCACTTTATCATTGGCACATCTACGCTATCAGAGTACGTGGTTCCCACTGCCTTTAGTGACTTTACATCTAGAGAATTAGATAGATGGTGTGTGATCTGATGGGCTCACAAGATTCTATGAGATCATATGCCATCTGTTGATCTGGAATCTTAGCCAATGTCATAAAAATCTGACCCCACCTTACTGCATGAAATACTACGATGAATCAGGAGCTGCCACATCAATTATTTGACCAGTGACACTCATCACCATCTCATCATCGCACTTGCATTATTGGCCTACATGGGTCCTAGTAGAGCATATTCACCAGCCCGAGTTCCCATTGTCGCATGATCGCATAGCAATATTTTAATTCATGCGATCATGTGACCGCTCTATGATTGGTGCCTGTGGGTCTACTAAGACAGGTGGCACCTTGTCATTATTTCACATGGAATAAACATCATGTAACTTTTTTATGTTAAATAATGAAAGCCATAGATTCTAACTGAAGATAGAAAAAGGAATCGAGCCCGCATCCGCTAAGGAGTACTCATGTCTTAATCCTACTTTCTCGCTAAGAAAGAGTGATGTCATCGCGGGGAAGTGGTGATCGTTGATCTGTGCTACACAATAAAAGCTTGCAGACCCACTGGTACATGTGTCTACATTGTGCCAAGCATGATGACTTACGCTGTCGCATGATCTCATGGTAAGATTTTAATCCATGTGATCATGCAACCGCCCTATGATTGGCTCGCGGGGATCCAGCATATTTTTTATTTAACCTTTCCTATCTTTCCATTGACTTTCCTTATCTACACGGGCTACCATTGTCGCATGATCTCATGGTTTTTTTTAACCTCATGTGATCATGTGACCACTCTATCATTCATGACTACCCAACACTGTTCTTCGATCCCATTATATTTTTAGTACCTGATTCATTGCTATCTCTGATCAATATAAGTAATCGGGTACTTAGTTTGGTTTGACACATGTTCAAGAGCCAAAAATGTAATATATGTGATAGCTGTTTGATGCACAATGTAGAACATAATACAATGATCGAGGTTCTTTTTATTGCAAAGTCTTCAAATTTAGTAATGTGCTAAAATCTTGATTTTCCTACCAACATTGCTTATGTGTAATGTACCGAACTATAACATTCCCCATATTCAAGATGCCACATCTTCATTTTGATCATAATGAAACCTATGGATTAATGAGTCACAACATAAAGGCTGATAGGATTATGTGACCAAATCATTCACTATTTTATTTATTTCATCTTCAAAAGACACTGAATACAACCAGATCTTTGACTGTCCTAAATTCTGCTATTATCCTCAAATCATACAATGCAATGCTATCACCTTCTTGATACTGGGATAAACAATATGTCCTTCCGAGGTGATTACCTTAATTATTTTGCATTAGGAGGCTTTCAAAAACTGAATCTAAGTTCATGTCTGTCCAAACTTTACTTCTAAAAATTGAATCAACCTTCTTCTGATTCCTTGCAAGTGCCTGAAGATCATGACTTGGAATCATCATTTCTCCTGAGAAAAATTACCAATCAAATCATGTTATTCTTGCCAAGTAGGTATCTATCACTTACCCATGATGACAAGGTTTTCAAGGCAACCCACCCAAGTTGAAGCGAGAAGGCAAGGAACCCTGGCAAGAATAGCCTATCTTAGAAAAGTTAGACCTAGACACTAGACTTGACAGGACCACATGACTCCAACATTGCCAAAAAATGGGTGACTGAAAGTCAGACAACATATATCAACTTCCATTCTTATTGCAAAGTGTGCAACTCATATTTATATGCACCTACCAAAACAATTAACTAGGTCAGCTTACAACCGATTACATACAATGCTTCCAAGTGAATTGGCTCAAGTGTGTTTACAAAAAACACATTACATGTATACAACTTAATTACAATAGGTGCATAGCCTTTATAAAACAATAATATCATCACTAATCAATTTACCAATAGTCAGCTACATACATTGTTCTGTTATAGCATTTACTGTCCATGCTACTTCAACTATCTATATCTTTTCCATACTATATCTTTTGATCATGCGCTCTTAGACTTATCATTAGTACACTCTTACCAATTTATCTACTATGGTGCATGCCATAATTCTTTTTTATGTACGTGCACTATTGTTCTAATCTACTGGTGCTTTTTTAACTATCCAGTCTTCTATACTTAACCAAATTTTGATCTTCTGATAATTTGCACTGACTCCAAAACACTATTTGACTTTGTTTCCATAATGAGAAGACTATATTTAGTCATATACAATAGTATAGTCAACTTGACAACAATCTCCCCCTTTTTTATTGATGGAAAAAAAGGAATATGGAAAAGTTACTAACTGTACACTTATACTAAAAACTTTTTAACATACTTTGTCTTATATCTCCCTTAGACTCTGTACTATACATCTTCTTTACATATAAGACTCCAAGACTCCATATTATATACACAATACTCCCCCTTTGACATTGATGAGAAAGGTGCTTCAAAAAATGTATCTTTGCAAGTAATTACAAAGAAAGTACATCTAGATATGCAATCTACAAATTGTGGATCTCTTGTTTCCAAAATGCAATCTTGTTTCTAGTATTATGTACCTCATCTACATTTTGATTCTGAATATTTTCAATTCTAGCTCCATTTAATCCTCCAATGAACTATCAGTAGATGTCTTAAGAGAAAATTATTTCATTGTAGATAAACTCTTGTCTAGATACAAATGTGAGACCTTTCCAAGTATATGAAAGTACATGTAAATGATTAAAGACCCAAACCTAAATATTTTGGTCTTATCATGTTTGATATCTTTAATGTTTTGAATTAGCTATGTGTGCAAGCTTTCACACAGATTAAACTCAACATTTTCTCTCAAAAGTCTTATTGTTGCAAGAATAGTGGCCGTTGACACACTATTCACTCTGCTGGTGTGTTGAAACCTATATCCTAATATCGTAGACATCAATTTGATGTCTTTCTCCTCTATTGGCTCAATTGTTATTCTACGTCTATCATTTCTTGACTTACATGCTTGTTCAACTAGTTTTCTTACATCCTTGCCTATTGGAAGAATGATTCCTATCCTTGAAAGGCTTGTCATTTCATGAATTAGGTCTCCTATGATTCTCACTAGTACTTCACCTATCCATAATAGCTCATCGTGGATTCTTCTTAACAAGATCTTGATCCAATCTAATTTGTAGAAATCATGTGCCATAGAAAAATCAATAATGGGATGATTCTCTAATTGTGTGAACTCATCTAGGAAGGTTTTATCTAGTTTCATCATAGTCTTGATGTGTGCTCTAATTCTATCAAGACCTACTAGTTCCTTCTTCTAGTAAATGTATGCACAAATATCTTCAACATGCATAACACCCATAGGGTTTCAGGAGAATACTCCTTCTAGGTCATCCAAAGTAGATTTGAAGGGGTGCCTCTTAAAAATGTATCTCTTCTTCTCTGCAACATCAAACACAACAAGAGTAGCCATAACTTACTTGTATATTGCTTCACAATCAGTTTCTGAGAACTTCTAAATTATCACAACATATTAGGGCTTCCACAAATAATTAAACACACTTCTTCGCTGGTGACTCAAGCTTCAATCCTTCACAATCAACTACTAGGGCTTATGTGCTCTCCAATCTCTCAAAATAGTATGCAATGAGTGATCTGTGAGTCTCTGAGTACTTTAAAGTGATAAATTCCACCATTAATGCTTTCTACATAAACTGGACCTTCACTGAAAATCTCCAACTTTCATTCGTCAATAAATTAGGTAGTACACTCTTGCACATAGCTTCTACTAGTCTCCAAAAGGTTAAATCCAAAGGTTCATACTCTGAGGGTGAGTATATCAGTCACACAGGGGCTAGAGATAAATTAGCTCTCCCTATGACCCTAAGGGTTATTCATCTAGATGTAGAGGGTGCATCCACTATGGATGCATCCAATACATACTCATAAACCTTATCCTTCTTTGTCTATGACCAAATCAAGATTGCATCTTCTAAAGCTTTCACAAACTTGACTTCTCCTTTGGTATCTAGTATTGATTCTTTTGGCTTTTTAGGGCTTTCCTAGCTTTACGTTCTTGATCTACAAAACTTTGAGATGTGTCTAGCCTTGTTACAAGAGTGACAAATAACTGGAGGCCTTAAATTCCTTGGCGCATTGATATGGGTTACCATTTTACATTGTCTAGCTGAGTGACCATTATAATTACATATCTGACATGTAATGCTCTAAGAACTTCTTGCATTTGTTTTATTCTAATTTCTCTGATTATGCTGAGTCTTGTTCTTCTGACTTGTTGTACAATTCATAGCTCTATGACAAAATTTATTGCATGAATAATAGTAACCATTGAAAGGTCTTACCTCTTTACAATTCCTTGCTATATGTCCATGCTTGTTACATGCATAACAAGTTCAGTCTACTGGCTTGAGCTCATCCTTATATTGTTCAATATTGTCTTTAGTCTAATTTCTAGTCTCGTTAGCATCTTTGCTGACTTTTGGTGCTTTCATTCTTGTTTGCATGTCATCAATCTGATTTTGTGCTTCATTGAATCCAATGTCGCTAGTATCTTCTTTAAGCTTCTGAGCATATAACTGAGATTCTATCAGATCCTTGCTTGTGTGTAATTTGTTAATGTGATTCTTTTCTTCAATCAATTTAGATTTTATCTTTTCTTTGTTGTTTCTTAGCTCCAAGATTTCCATGTTTTCTTACCTCGATTCTTCATTCAGTTGAAGGTTCTATTTGACCTATTCTTCATACACTTCTTGATTGTTAGTTATCTTATCATCCAATTCTTTAATCTAATCTTTTAGAGATGTGTTCTCTTCATTTAGATTTTTGACCATTATCCCTAAATCACTGAGCAATGCTTTAAGTCCTTTTTTAGTCTTTTGATGACTGCTTGAGAATCACTGACTTTTTCTTTAAGTTCTTCAATTTCTTTTTTAGATCTATCAAGGTCTTCAAGAGAAACTTCAAGATTCTTTTTCAGATGTTTCATTTCTCCCTTATCCATGATCTTCTGAAGTGGTTAAAATTCTTTGCTAAGGACAAAAGCTCTGATACCAATTGTTAGGAATGGGAACACTAAGAGAGGGGGTGAATCAATGTTCACTAGATTTAATATTTTTCTTAACTCTTGAAACTTAACTTGAATGATTAAGTGCTAAAATGAATCTTCACATAAATAAGAAACATAAACACAAAAAATAACACCAATATGATTATGGGGAAACCCAAATAGGTAAAAATCCCCGTGGGAATTGACACCCACTAATAACTGCACTAGTGTCTTGTGATCCTTGTTAGAAAATCTTCAACCCTGTTAGGAGTTGTTCTTTAACATGCTTTTAGTACAATGACCTCATCAAGGGTTAGACCCTATTAGGAATATTTTATATTAATCCTATTAGGGTTGAGGACACACTATCCTAGAGCTCACTACTCAAGTGGTGAAGGCTACAACCTTTTGATGTTAGATAGACACTAAATCTGTTGGATGAACTGGTGCTGTGACACTGCATGTCTAATCAGTTCCTTTGATGTGTTGATGCTTTGACCTCTTTCAAAGCTCTAATACATTATATTTTCTCTTTGCATCCCTCTTCTCTACTTATCTTGTCTCTATATCAACTTCAATGCTTATTACAAAGGGTGCATCTCATATTTATATGCGCTTACCAAAAAAATTAACTAGGTCGACCAACAACTGATCACATACAACTCTTCCAAGTGAATTGGCTCAAGAATGTTTACAAACAAACATAATTACATGTCTAAAACTTAATTACAATAGGCACATAGCCTTTATAAAACAATAATATCATTTCTAATCAATTTACCAACAGTCGGCTGCATACTCTATTATGTTCTAGCATTCACTGTCTGTGCTACTTCAATTGTTTGTATCTTCACCATACTATATCTTTTGATCACATGCTCTTAGACTTAGCATTAGTACACTATTATCTTCTAGGGAACATACCATAGTTTTGTCATATGCACGTGCATTGATGTTCTGATCTACTAGTTCTCTGTTAACTTTCTAGCCTTCTATACTTAACCAAATTTTGATCTTTTGATAATGTGCGTTGACTCCAAAACACTATATGACTTTGTTTCCATAATGAAAACACTATATTTAGTCATATACAATAGTATAGTCAACTTTCCAATAGGAAAAACAAGAACATTTTCAACCAATGAAAGGTAATCATATGGATTACTCATGTGGATCAAGCTTGGGAGCATCTCAACCACTCATCATGGATGCATCCTAAACATTAAAAATCTTAAAATTCTAAAAAAGAGAATTTTCAAATCTTCATTTCTCTCCTAATGCTTTTGATTTTGATAATATAGTTAATTTGAATTTTACATGCATGCTATTATTTTGATTTCCTAGCTAATTAGCAAAACACATTTCAATTTGGTAATAGTAATTTGAATCCATGTTATAATGGCTAATTTGAATGAATTCATATTTTTAGCTTCATTTGTGCATTGAATCTCTCATCCTAGTATTACATTATCACTTCTTAACATTGAACCTCGGGGAAATTGATAAATCCTTTTCATACTCATACTAGTTAGAGAGAAATAGGAAGGTTTCAATTGTTTATTTCATTGATTGATTTTATGTGCTAATAATTGATGTAATTTTCTATTGAAGTGTTTTTTTGTAGATAATAGCTACCAAAATTCACACACACATTTCTAGAACCCACCATGGGGCCAAAGTGCTAGATTTATACCATTTTATATTAATTTTTACCATATTTTCAATTGTAGGGGATCACATCTAGAGATTTGGATCGCATATGGGAAGAATTGTTGCATCCTGAATTTCTTGGATCATACTCGGTATTTCTCATATTGCATCTGACAGGTATCACATCCATTCAAATCTTGGATTGCATTTAGTTTTATTTATCACATTTTGGAAATGGGATCACATGTGGGAAAGGGGATCACATTTAGTTAAATTCAAGATCGCATATAGGGATATTTGTTCAATTTCTCAAGTAGCTAACCCCTAATGATTTTATTTCTTGTGTTTTGTGATTTTAAACAACATAACAGTGGTTTACAAGATGAATGATAGAGACACAAATATGCCAAACTACTAATGATTGTTTTTAGGTTGCCTTGGAGAAAAATAACAAGACTTCATGATTGATTTTTAGGAATTTAATGCAATTTAAATTCATCTTGAAAATTAATTAGAGGATTATACATTTTGAGGTTAAATTGGGGAAATAAATGTTAAATCTTGCATGATGTGTCTTTGATTTACAATTTGAGTTAGGATATTATGCTCTTCTCCTTTATGGAAAATAAAAAATCCATACCTTAAGTTGTTTATCTACTTTCTTTTAAACCATTACCTTTAAAGGGCTTTCTAGTTGAGGAAAAAATCTCCTGAGAATGACCCAAGTGGGGACAAGTCTTAAGTCGAATCTTCCACCCCACTATAAACTTTGATGCTTCCTTGAGGTTAAAGCCTCAAAAGACATAATCTATCTTGTCTTGGTAGATTGATGATCAATCCCAATGGCACACTTGGATTTTGTGTAGAGCGGAGTCACTTAAATCATGCTTGAGAGACTACATATTTTCAAGTTCCTATAGAGCTTAGGGCCTAAATCTTTCTTGCAGGACTATGGGAGATGGTTATGAGCATATGCCTTTATTAGACACCTTATGTTATATGCTACCCGAATCACCACCGAAAGGTTTTTATCACTTGTGTGAGAAAAATACTAATTGCCCCAAGATATTCACCATACCAAGCCCTCATTCACATTAATCCTAGGCTAATATGGGCTCCAATATCTATTGCATGTTATTGGATTACCATATTTTGAGGAGTTTTTGAGTGTGTTCCTAAGTCAATGAACAAGTGGTACTAATCTCTACCTAGCATAGGGAAGGATAGGGGTGTCTTCTTAAAAATGATTGCTTCATATGTTTTTATTACAAATCTAAGATAATTCCCTTCAAATGAACAAACACAGGGCATTTGCAAGTACCTACAAACACCTGAAAGTCATTGGAATCCGACAAAGATGACCTATTTTCCAAGAATTCACTCAAACTAAAAACTTCTTGACATCATAATATCACATCTGGGGTTCTTGTATCGCATCGCATATTTTAGATCACATCCATTTAAATTTGGATTGCATAAGGTGAACACACCATTTCCTCTGTCATATATGGTAACCACTAAATTTCCTGAATCGAATCCCATATTTCTTGGATCACATCTGGGGTCCAAAAGTTTGATAGTCACCTGTAAAAGATCGCATCTAGGATGGAGATATTTTTTTTAACTTTCCATAACCTAATTTTTTGCATTTCTAGATACCCTTTTGGCCCAATAGTAAGGTTTTGTTGTCAAAACACATCCATCTAATAGCCTAAGAGAGTCATTTTTTAGAAATTCTTGTTATCTTGCATGGTCCAACTACATTTGTCCAAATTGTGGAGTCACATTATCCTAATCAGCTATAATCAAGTTCCAAGCTCATTATCAAGGCATTCTAACACCCTCTAATGCTGGAGCTTTTAGACACAAACATAAACACCTTATATTTTTGGTTCCTAACTCATTATCAAGGCACCTTGACACCCTTTGATGTTGGATCCATAAAACAAATTCAAACCCACTTTTTCATCCTTGGACTCACAATCAGACATTTGCAGACATTCATACCCCTTTAAATACAAGATCACTTTAAAAATTCCTTAATCTAAGCTTTCATGGTTAACACAAGACACAAATCTTACCATTTTGAAAAAAATATGTTCTCAAATGAAGTACCATTGCTCACATTTTAAAAAGGGGAAACTTCAAGACTCAATACCTTATTTGGAACTACACCTAGCATGACTTATACAACAACACCTAAGAAAACAAACATGAATAACAAGGAATATTTCCATTGGGATGAAATACATGATAAACACGACAACCAAGATGAACAAGATAATCAAGCAAGAAACAAAAAAGATGGAGCATGACAGCATGAAGAACACTATGATTCTAATGATGATAAAGACCCTATGGATCAAGAATACCAAAGGGCTTTGAGAAGAAAATGATTTAACAAGATTCTTGAAAAAACTTTCAAAGAAAACAAAGAGAAATACTTCCTAGAACCTGCCTCTTAAGGTATAAAATTACCAAAGGACTACGATGTAAATTAACGTAATAAAAAAGATCTTGTTCCTATGTCCATTCTAACAAGATAATTACTTTCCATGCAAACATAAATCCAAGAACTCAAGAAAGAAAAGGACAAACTGATGAAACAATACTCTTTGGATCACATTTGTCCTTTCCCTTTTGACAAATGACTAAAGATGTTTCCACTTCCTAAAAATGTCACAATTCCAAAATATGACAAGTATACTGGAAATTCTAACCCTCAAGATAATGTGAGGGAATTTTTCACAACTAGTATGGAGATCATGCATGAACAAACATACCTCGTGAGGTTATTTACATGGAGTCTAGGTGGACAAGCTATGGATTGGTTCTCAAAATTACCTATATGAATCAAGACATTTGATGAACTAGTGCAAAAGATTATACAACAATACTCCTATAACATCCAACACACTATGACAATGTTGGACTTGTACAATACGAAATAGAAAACAAGAGAATCATTCTTAAATTTCCTACAATGATGGATGAAAACATTTGCACAATATGCTAGGTAGATACTAAAAAATGAAAAATAAGGACATCTTAATTAAAAACTTGGTTCCTGAAATGAACTTTCCAATACAATTGCAAGGACCACCAAGTTTTGATAAGATGATATATAGTGTCATGAAGATTGAAGAGGTCTTGATCAAGAAAGGGGAAATCACTATCAACAAAGAAAAGAAAGGCAAGTACTATCCCACCAAAGATAAGTACAACTATGGAAACAAACACAAGAATGTCATCAATAAGGGACTAGTCAATGCTCCTAACATGAAACTAAAATCAGATGTCTTCAATCTTATGATGAGCATTCAAGCGAGTAAGAATTCGAATTCTATGGTGACCCCAATGGCTAACAAGAATTTAATCAAGATGTGTATGCATAGAATTCAAATTCTACAATGACCCCAATGTATGCATAGTAACAAGATCAACTATGCATACATTGATGATGATAATGTAATCCATATGGTGGAACCATGCAAACCTTTCATCAATGTAATCACTCTAAGAGGAGTCCAAAGCAAAATTGAATCTTCTAATGTTGTAACAAGAAATCAAGCTAAGATCAATCTCAAAGGAGCTTCAACATTTAACACATGACCTACAACAACATCATCTAAGAAAGTTGCATTACCTCTTGAGTTTAATATTGTGGATGAGCTGCAAAGAACAACCGCTCAAATATCCATCCTAGAGTTGTTGAAAATCTCTCCTAGTCATAGAGAAGTTCTTTATCAAGCCTTGCTTAATACTAATGTGCTAAAAGATCTAGATGTGGATATATTCTAAACTATGGTTGGTCACATGAGTTCCCCACATTACCTATATTTCTTTGAGGAAGATGAAAAGTCATTGAACCAGCCACAATCAACCTTTGCATCTAGAATTCCTTATTCATAAACACTATGTGAAGTGTGTCTTGATAGATTCAGTCACTAGTTTGAACATTTGTACATACAATTTGGTGAAACAATTGGGATTCTCAGAACATGCTATTAATCCTAGAAGAAAGATAACAATCAAAGCTTATGATGAAGAAGAAAGATCCTCCAAAGGTTTGTTTGTCTTACCTATCAGAGTGGGACCAATATAACAAGATGCGATATGCCAAGTCCTTGATTTACCACTTGCATACAATATTATTCTTGGAAGACCATGGATACACTCAATCCAAGATATGCCTTCTACATACCATCAAAGGATACTACATAATAGAGTTGAGGTAACTATTCCAGCTGATACTACATATCCTTGCAAATATCTAAAATAAACAAAGAGTATGTTTCCACATAACAAAGAAATTTCCAACAAGAAAGAGACATCTAAAGAAATGGTCTTGTGGAGATTTTCTAAGAAGATTAATATTCAAGAAACTGACATGGGTGAGTATAAAATAGATTTTACAATGTCTTTGACAAATCTCCCCATATCTCCTAGGTCTCAAGGAAGACCTTCATCAACATTTACACCTTCTAATGGAAACACCCTAAAAATCCATGAAGGAACAGGAATGGTCAAACAAAAAGTACCCCTTGAAGAAGAAAATGAAGAGAAAGTTGTCTTGCAATGGCTCTACAAAGAAAGTGAATAATAAGAGACTATAAAAAATATTAAGATAGCCACTGATAAGTATGGAAAAGGCTATGAGATTATGAAACAAATGGGTTACAAAGGAAAAGGACCCTTAGGTCAAAACAAAAAGGGACCTGTTGAACTGATACATATGGATTTTAGAAATCCTAAAGTCAGGACTAGATTTGGTTTCAAGGAGGCAATATCTCATCCCATTGCATAAAGTGGTCCTATATTTGATAGGTCAGGAGATTCAGATGATGAGGAGGAAGTAGAAGGACATCCTATGTATTATGAAAGATTATTACTTTTAAAATGAGATCCCTTATCACAACTTGGAACAAACATTGAACATGAACAAGATCCATAAGAAGATCCAGAACAAGATCTAGAAGAAGAATCAGCAAAAGAACCTAACATAGAACAAGAGTAAGAAGTTCCTACTAATGATGTACCTCATTTTGATAAACAACCTTTAGAAGAACCATTGCAAGAAGGAGAGAATAGTGCTAATGAATAAGATGAAGTACCTATGACTATTTCCCACTTCTTGGGAGTATCAGATTATAGTCACATAGACTCACATAAATATGAATGGGATATCCTTTCTGATGCTACCATCGATATAGAGGTAGATGTGATACATAAATTTTCTCCTAGAGTCTTGATTGATGAAGGAGAGAGTTCTAATGCTAGATCACTAGAGTTAGATTTACATAACATTAACACAAACTCTAATAATAATGAACATGACTCTAATGATACTAACACTTATTTAGAATGTCTTGCATGTTAATAACATTGATAATAATGTGGTACTATCTCTTGAACCTACTAAATCCTTATCCTTACTACATCCTTAATTGATAGACTGGAATGAGCCTACATCCACAAGCTTACTATCCTTTGATAATGACTATTCCATATCCTATTATTTGAATTCTTTTGAACCCTTCCTTTCTTCCACCAGTGTAAAGAGTGAAACCATGATTGAGGAGGATATCAAGTTTCTTATTCTCAAAATGAAAAACAAAAAGAACAAGAGATCTGATTGTGAAAACCACCTAGTGGAAGTGTTAGATCCTAAAAGAGAAAAAGAAAAAGAAAAAGACATATCCAATGGTGAAAACCTCTTAAAGGAACTAAAGGATGGGATTCTTGATATCCTCCCAGATCACTTTCAGGAAAGATCTTCAGTTCTTATTGAACCAACACAACCCATTAACTTGGGAACAATAGAAGCTCCTCAGCTAGTACACATTGCACAGTCATTGATAGAAGAAGAAAAGATTCAATTCACCAATTTCTTCAAAGAAAATAAGATCAAATCTTCTTGTTCTTACTTAGACATGCTTGGATTGGATACAAATTTGATTATGCATCACTTGTCCATCTCTCCTAATATAAAACTAGTCAAAAAAAAACATAGAAAAAATAATCCACATGTGGCATTGCTAGTCAAAGCAAAAATGTAAAATACTATTGAAAGATGGATTCATTAGAGAAATTAATTATGCAGAATGGATTTCAAACATAGTTCCTATTTCTAAGGCAGATAATTCTATAAGAGATTGTACGAACTTCAAAGATTTAAACAAGGCTTTCTCTAAAGATAAATTTCCACTTTCGAATATAGATATGATTATAGACTTGGCAACAGGATATGAGATGAATTCATTGATGGATGGATTTTCTAGCTACAATCAAATAAAAATTTCCCCTGAAAATTAAGAAAAGACCACATTCACATGTGCATAGGGAACATACTATTGGAAAGTCATTCCATTTGGTCTCAAAAATGTAGGTGCAACATACCAAAGATAAATGACCACAATATTCCATGACATGATGCATAGAAACATGGAGGACTATGTAGATGATACATTGGTGAAATCCAAGATATGATCAACACACATACAAGATCTATGCAAAATCTTGGATAGAATGGAGCAATTTCAATTAAGACTTAATCCCAAGAAGTGTGCATTCGGGGTATCATCGAGAAAACTATTAGGGTTCATAGTCTCAACAAAAGGAATTGAAGTAAATCTAGTAAAAGTGAAAGATATTCTTGAGATGGAACCACCTAGGAATATTATTCAAATGAGGACACTACAAGGCCAGCTATAGTCTATAAGAAGACTTATCTCTCTATTGGTGGATAAGGCATAACCTTTCACAAAACTGATGGGTAAAGGAACTTCATTCACTTGGGATGAGAAATGTGAGGAAAATATTTCCTAAGTCAAGAAATATTTCATGAACCCTCCAATCTTAATGGCTCTAATCTATGGAAAACCTTTATTGATCTACATATCAGCAACATATACATCTTTAGGAGTATTACTCGGACAAGAAGATTAATCATAAAATGATATATATATATATATATATATATATATATATATATATATATATATATATATATATATATATATATATATATATATATATATATATATATATATATATATATATATACTATATCAGCAAAACTTTGGTCACATATGAGTTAAACTATTTAATGATTGAGAAAGCATGCTTAGCAATGGAGTTTACATCCCAAAAACTTAGGCATTACATGTTGGCACATAAAGTAAAGATAGTAGCTAAGATTGATCTAGTTGTATGCACCCTAAAATGGTCGCCTAGACTTTGGGCCCCTATTTCTGCAATTTATCAAATCCCTGAATCAATGTTTTAAAAAATCAACAATATCAATTATATAAATTTCCTTGATCAAATCATAATCAATTCAATATTTCCTAAGGTTTGAGCCTTATTTAATTTAAAAGAGAAATAAAAAATAAAAATCTTATTTAATTAAGAGAACATGCTCTCTTTTAATTAATTAAAAATCTCTTTTAATTAAATAATAAAATCACTTTATCCTAAGCCTTTATTTAATTAAAAGGAATTTCCTCCCCTTTTATTTAAATAAAAAATCTCCACTTTTCTTCTTATCCTTGTTGCACAAATAAAGCATTTAATTCTTATTTATAAAGAAAAATAAAATAAAAAATAAAAGAAAAGTACTTTTGTCTCACATGGACATAAATTAAATGCTCAACATAAAGTAAATGCTTCTAATTTTCTTATTGGAGGATATTTGTGCACAAGGATCAAGCTTCTTTTTTTCTCCATCGTTGATTAAGTCTTTTGCATCTTAATCTCCATGGTCCATTGATTTTTCACCTCCTATAAAAGAAGAGCTCTCTTCTTCATTTGCACACACCATACATACTTGAATTATTATGCTACAGGTTTTCTAAGTCATTGAAGCTTTTGGAGATATGCTTGCATCAAGTTTTGAATATTTGGAGCATCATTGGCATTCATCTTGCATCTACATCACATCCTAGCTTGCATCATAGTTGCATCATCATGGTATCATTTCCTTTCATATTTTAGATTAATCTCACATAGTTTAATTAGAGGGTTTGTAACTCTTTCATTTCCATTTTCAAAGCTTAATTGCATCTTCATTCTCATAAGATTAATTTGCATTCTCATATAGATTTGCATAGCATTGCATTCATTTGGAATCTCTCATTGTGTGGTTGACTAGCAAGGTCATGAGTTTATAGTTCTAGCTGAGAGCAATTTTACAAATCTTGCAACTCCATGCATAGAGAGCTATGGATCAATTTGTGAGGGCTCATTCTTGAGTTTTCTTGCATGTAAGGATTCATAGAAGTGTGACAATATTTTAGCACACATTTTTTGGCACCCACCATGGGGCAACCCACTTTTTACATGCTGGTTTTGATTATTTTTGGAGCTAACCCTTGTGCAGATTTGTTTGGAGATGAAAAATCCTAGATTTGAAAGATTTGATCATATCAAAGAAGCTCCAAAAAAAATTTCAGAATTGTCGGAGGTGATTTGTATTTTTTATGATTTTTTCTTGATTTTTCATAAAAAATTGATTTTTAGCACAAATCAGCATATTTTTTGGAAATTTTTACATTTTTGGAAAGGTCTTGGAATTCTATAGGGGGTCCATTCACTATGTTTTTAATTTAAAAATCATATCGTAGCTCATTTGGTCAATTTATAAAAACTGGTCTATTTTGGTAAAATGGGTCTCTAGGGCAGAAATGAAGAGATTTTTGTAAAATTTTTACATTTTTGTAAATCTCTCTATTTTTTGACAGAGGTCTCTTTTCTGTATTTTAGGTTTAGGGTCCGAATTCATGTGGTAAAAATTAGATCTTGTTGACTAGGTCAAATGCAAAAAAAATAAAATTTTGTGATGGGTATGCACTTATTTTTCATTGTTCATTGCATGATATGAGTTATCATTTGGATTATTTTCTGGTTATCATTACTCCTAATAATTGATTTTCAGATCTAACCCTAGGGTTTGCATAAGTTGGATATACATTGCATATCTTGTTTGCTTGTTTTCTTGTCTTGTTCATTTGAAGGTGCTCTTGCTTTCATGGAAAATGTTTAAAACAAAGCGTTGGACTTGAGGTACTTTGTTCCATCTCTACAAAATTTGGATTTTGGAATTAAAATTGAATCTCTCATGTGTTTGGCTTGAGTGTTTACATGCTTTCATAGAACACATTTCAATTGATGCTCTTAATGGAAAATGAATGAACATAGATTTCCTTTCATACAAGTTTGTGTAAGTGAATGCTTGTGTTTAAACCTTAAATAATTCTTGGTTCCAATATCAAATATCTCATTGAGTGATTGAGGGCATGGATTCATTCCCTGTTTACATAGGGAGTTAAATGCACCACTTTGTGGACTCACTCTATGTTTGCTTGGAAAGTTAAATATTCCATTGATTCAACCCTTTGTCATTTGTGAGTAGTATTGATAAGAAACTTTAGATTACTTGTGATTGATCTAGATTTCTATCTTGGGTTATTGGACTCGCTAATTTGCTGGCCCCTCATTTCTACCTCATGGTTGCAAGATCAGCACCACATTAAAGGAGAGGGGTCTACAGGAAAGAAGCGTTAATTGCTCCACTAGGCAACCCTTTTGTGCTTTTTGGAACTCACTTGTTTTCTAAGGTGTGGACTCACTTTGACTTGATGTGAGGAGTTAAATGTTCCACTTTTGGACTCAATTTGAGTTGGTGTGAAGAGTTAAATGTTCCACTTTTGGACTTACTTTGAGTTTGTGTGAAGGGTTAAGTGTTCCACTTTTTTGGACTCACTTCACATTATCTTGAAGGGTTAAATATTCCACTTTTGGACTCACTTCACATTATCTTAAAGGGTTAAATGTTCCACTTTTGGACTCACTTCGCATTTACTTGAAGAGTTAAGTGTTCCACCTTTAGTGCTCTAATACTTTTGATAGTGAATTACTTAGTTTTAATTTCTAGAAGGCCTGCTTGGGGACACACCACCTCAAGGGATGACCTTAACTCCTATGTTCTGGCGGAGTATAAATATCGGGAGGTGAATCCAAAGACACCTCTCTTGAGAATTGAGTTTGATATCACTCTTGGCTAAGCCTCAAAGAACTTTATACCTTTGAGAAGTGAAGGAGGAGATTTGGGTTACCGTCTCCCCCTGGCTATGTGATTTTGGATTCTTCTCATCTATGGATTTGGGCCTCACGTACCTTGTGTATATCAAGGACTCCTTCGAAAAGCCATGTATATCCTTGTAGACAACTTGATAAGGTGTTGTTGTGTTCTATGTGCCTACTAAAATATTTTCAAAAACATACACAAGTAGAATCTTTAACGAGTAGCATACTAAGTCACTATACTTGTTCATGTGAAAGGTTGCTTTGTCCCTTTCCCATTACTTGAAGACTGTTTACTTGAATTCCCTGGTCGCTATTCTATGTGCTTGATTAATCATCATTGCGAAATCTTTTGAAAAATCTAATTGGATCACTGAAACTAAGTTCTGTCCTACTGTAGTGAGTTCTCCTTAGAAGCTTGGTCTTCCTTGGTCAGTCCAGGTCAGATCCTAAGTGTTGTCATGTTCCTCAACATCTCAATGAACGTTATGGTATCAATTGCACAAGATGACTCTAAGTCTTCTTCTTTCTTCTCCATTTCCCATGTTCTTCTAAAGTCTTCTATTCCCATGGGAAATTCTTCTTCTTCTTCTTCTTGATTCTTTTCCTCTTACTATCTAGTCTACCTTCTTCTATTCATCTATTCATTTCTTCCATGATTGATTCTTCCTCTTCTAGAACCATGAATTTTAACTATCTTATTAAGGAACCTCTCTTGAGAATAGATGATCTTGAACTCATTGCTCAATTTGAAGAGTATCTTTATTCCTCCAATAGTCCTTCCAAATATCTCATGGGTGATAAACTTATGGCAAAAATAAAAGAAAAGATGATTAAATCAGATGCCTTTACTAGGATCATAGACATGATCATATCACAACCTCCTTCTAAACATTCTTCATCATCTAAGTTTTCTCATTCTTCCTCATCTTCCAAATCTTATCATGACTCTTCTAAACATTATTCAAATTCCTCATCATCCAAGTATTCTTCTTCCACTAGGTCTTCACCTTCCTCTTCTTCACAATCTCATTCTTCTTCTACTTCTTCAAAGAGTCTTACTTCTCTTCATAAGATATACCATAATGAGCAACATGATAGTCCTTATGATACCTCTTCCATGAAGAGTGACACACCCACCTATGATGACTATGATGACTATGATGATGGACAATGTAGTGATACCTATGACACCTCTATTCCTAAGAGTCCTCCTAGTTGTGTCCTTGTGCTTACTGGAAATGGGTCCTCATATTGGAAAGATCGTGATGGTGATCCATATGATTCAAATTTTGAAAAAAACTTTGATGAGTTTTGTGAACAATACCTTGATTATAATCCAGCTACTACTGTTGAGGAATATAAAATGCACCGTGCAAATTTGAAATGTAAATATTATAAGAATCATTCCTCTAAGAACATTCATGCTAAAAATAAAGATGACACTCTTAAGAAAGATCATATTAATGTTGAACCTTTGTCTTGTGATGGTTCCCTTCCACCCTCTACTTCCTCCAATGCCCATACATTTCCTAAAGCTTCCGAGTCTTCCAAATCTTTCATAAATCTTTCATCCAACAAAGATCCTAATGATTTTCATGCGGTTCCCTATAGTTATCCTCAAGGGCTACCTCTTAAAGATACTCAAGCTAACCTTCACTTGGCTGCAAATACTTTCAATAATGATAAACCTAAAGAGCCTAAGCCTTTATGCGCTATAATGCCTACTTCAGTTGGTCCTTCACCATCTCTTCCAAAGTCTTCCATACAATCCCAACATGCTTCCTTATCCTTAGAAGTGGTTCCATGTCAAGATGACTCTAAAAATGATAAAGAAAAGAACATAAAGAAAGGATCAAGATCAAGGACCCTCCATGTCATTCACTCCTTTTCATGATGTTCCCTATCTGCGTCATGGTTCTTTTGATCCTTTACACCCTTCCTCATTCATTCCACCCTATCTTAAATCTTCTCCTAAGCAAGATCAAGCTACTACTCACACCGTTGAGCTTATTGGCAATGAAAATAACCTTACCACACTTGCACTTTCCAAAGATGATACTTTCATTAAGGTTATTAAAAATGGTGTTGTTACTTCTGATGTTAAGCCTATTGAAAATCAAGAAAAAAATGACGTGCTTCTGCTATCCAAAGATCCTTGTCAAGATCAAAGTCTTCCATCTTCTTGTTCTACCACTCCATGCTCACTTCCACTTTCTACTCTTCCTAAATCTTCACAAGCTTTGAATGATCCTATCAAAGAAGTTTCTCCTATTCAAGATGTTCATGATCCTATTGAAAATCCTAATGCTCACTCTAAAGATGTTGATGTCCTTGGTTGTCATATAGATGCTGATGAACTTAATGATTATCCTTTTGCATCTTCCACGTCCATCCTTGGACCCCCTCCACCAATACTAAGGGTTTCATGTCTTCCTTCCATCTTGGGCCCTTATGTCCCTTCACTTTCCCCTCCTAAATCTCCTAATTCATCATCCATCTTGGGTCCTTACGTCCCTCCATCTCCTATCTTTCCTCAAGATCAATATAGATGCATACCCTTGAATCCTTTTCATTCACCCACTCATCTAAACCATTAGTATCCTACTTCTTCCACAAGTCCCAAATCTTTTGGAAGTAACTTGAATATTCAATACAAGAAAAAGAAGCAATACAAGAATCTATCAAAAAAAGATCACCATGTCTCCTCTAATCGACATGGGGGCATAAAGTCAAAAGAGATATCTAAGAAGAAATCTACAAGACAAGTATGGGTTCCAAAATCCATCATTGAAAATATTCTCTCTAAATCATCCAAAGGAAATAAAAAGCCTAAATCTATATGGATTCCAAAGTCTCTCTTGAAAGAGTCTAATATTGAACAAAAAGTGAAGTTGACATTCAAGCTTCCAAAGGCTTCCACTTTATCTTCTTCCAAAAACATTTTTCCATTCCATGTGCCTGAACCGCAACCTCTACTAAACATTTGCCATATTCCTTCATGAATTCCTTCATTCAAGTTTCCTCCACTCTCTTGCCACCATTCAAGGTGTGTGTTGATGTTGATCTTGTCTTCCTTTCCATCTACTCTTTCACAATCCTTCCATTCATTATCCTTCTACCTTCTATCCTTTTTCTTCATTTGTCTATTCCTCCTATCTTCCAACCTCACTCGATTTACATAAAACCTTCTCCTCCATTTTTCTCTTCCATCTTCTTTTCCCTATTAGCATCTTTGAACATATCATTTTGAATCCTTGACATATCATGGTTTATCCTTTCAAGGAGCATTATCCTAAAAAGCTTGCCTTCTTCCAAAAAAAGATAAAATTCAAAAAAATAGAAAAATGAAAAAATAAAAACAAAAAAATAAAAGAGATGAAATTTTTTTTGAAAATGTGCCATGGTGAAAACCTGGAAACAGGAACCTTGGTAGAAAAAGTAAGGATAAATAAATTCATCCTATGGTGAAAACCACTCCCTTGTGGTGCCTTGGATAAGTACCATGATGAAAACCTAGAAATCAGGCATCATGCATAGTTCTTCTACATATTGCATCCATTCCATTCTCTCTCTTTGATCTTGACAATGTTGATCTATACGCGAACATTTAGCTATCTTGTGAGCTATCTTATGATGGTCTTGCTTTCATTCCATTCCTTTTTAGCCTTCATATTCATTTTCCTTCATTCATTCTAACCTTTCGCTATCATTTTCCTCTTTGATCTTGATCTAATAAAAAAAGAGTAAACATGATGCTATGAAGTCTCTTGACATGTCTACTCCTTTGGACTGCATCCTCCCTTCTTTTGCAGTGCACTTTTGAGGCTTATCCTATGCTATCCTTTCATTGCTTATCCAAATGAGCTTTACATGACAATTTTCCCCTAGCTTGGGTACTCTTGAGGAGTTTGCCTTTGAGGATGTCTTCCCTTCACTCTCTTTCATTCTCATGTCTTCCATCTCTTTCACCAGCTTGCTAATCCATCTTGTCCTCCACATTGCTAGATATTGGGACTGCACGATGTGATCTTGCTAAAAGAGTTTGATGCCTATTCAGTCTTGGGGCATCCTTTGTACATATCTTATTGGTCCTAAAAAAATATAAAAAAATTTTAAAAAATTTAAAAATTCAAAAAAAAATAGAAAATGTGCCTTGGTGAAAACTTGGAAACAGGCGCCTTGGTAGAAAAAATACAAAAAAAAAAAAGACAAAAAGAAAAAAAAAAAAATTGCAATATTTCCAAGTGGTGAAAACTTGGAAACAAGTGCTACTTGAGGCCTTTGCACCCCTATTTGTTAGCATGCGCTCTCGACACTTAGCGACTTTCCACCATGCCTTGACCTTATTTGACTTGGTTTGGAATTCATCTTTATCTTTGTCTAGGGGGCATACCTATTAGCATAGGTCCTTTAGGTGCGTTTGTCTCTTGGGGCATTTCACAACAGGTGTTTTTCAACACCACCCCAAACAGTGTTTTTCAACACTACCCTTGTGTCGAGTGTTTCTTAACACTTATCAGATGTCTTACCCAATAGTCCAAGTATGATGCAATATTTCTCATTTGCAGATGCGATGATCAGAGTTTGATTCTATGACCAACACACACACACTTAAACAATCAACTTCTTGAGATATGTTGACTTTACTTTTCTTTGTGTGCTATCTATGAGGATTTCTTTGATGAGTGGTCTCTCCCTCAGAAGTTTTTGATGATGCATAGCTAGAAGACTGAGGGTATGAGAACATGTTTTATTTCTTTATCTGCTTGTGGGTATATTTTGTTGGTCCTACCTATCATGAGTATTTATGCTAGTCTTACTGGACACTATGGCTTGACAAGGTATTATCCTTGACTATTTTGCATGTGCATGCTTCTAGTTATCCTGACTTTCATGTGTCTTGATACAAACATAATCTTGCCATATAAAAGTTTAGGTAATCTCACTGCATTAGTCATCTTGACCTCCATGTCTTTGATGCCTAGGTGGGATTTCCACATTTCTATCTGATAAAGATCATATTCATATCCACATAGTTATGCTAGTGTGCATTGTATGATCTTGTGATGCTACCAATAATGCTTGATGATGATAATAAGATGTCTTTAAGCATTGCGACCTTGTAAGTCAACCACTTTCATAGTAGCTTGCATTCTTAGGTTCATCATAGTTTAGTTTTTGCATCTTGCATATGGAGAGAGCTCTCCTTTTTATCATCTATGGACTAGTTGGTCAACTGTGCTCATTTTCTAATTCTTCTTGATCATATCTTTCATTTTTGGTCTTTCATATCACATCATTTTCTATCCATTTTCAGACTCAAAACCAAAATCTGAGTTGCGTTTCCAAGATTTCTCATTCTTCTATGTAGTTGACTAACCTTTTGAGGCATAATTCTTTGATCTTTGATGGAATTTCTTCCTTTCCATGTCTTTCAAACTTCTAGTCTTTCATTCACCCCTTTCGCTTCCTCTCTCTAAGGTTTGACTTAATCTTTATCCTATATCTTTTCCAGTCAAACCTAGTCAACCTGGGGCATGTCTTCACTATTTGATGGTTATCCTATCATGCTTCATCCTTCAATTATGATTTATTGTGACTTGATCAGGTTTATCATTTTGTTGTTCTCCTCTATCTGATTTTGATTTCGATTCTGAGGGGGCAGTACCTATCAGCTTTAATCTTTGATTCAACTTTATCATTCAGCTCAGCTTGAGATTCTTATTTTTAGACTTGATTATCACCTAGCAGTGACGGTGGTGATTTTGTCTTTTAATTTTTATCTCCTATTTTTTCAAACTTGATTATTGCCTAGCAGCGACAGTGATAGTTTTGTCTAAGGCTTGATTTTCACCTAGCAGCGACGGTGTTGGTCTTGTCTTTTAGCTGTTGTTTATGCTTGTCCCGATGTGTTCCCATCCATTGAACACACATCTGGATTGTTTTGTGATCCCAAATTGATCTCACATTTCAATTCTTTTTTGACTGCATGTGTTCCCAGAATGATCACACATTAGTCAAAGAGGGGCAAATGTATGAACTCTAAAATGGTCGCCTAGACTTTGGGCCCCTATTTCTACAATTTATCAAATCCCTGAATCAATATTTTAAAAAATCAACAATATCAATTATATCAATTTCCTTGATCAAATCATAATCAATTCAATATTTCCTAAGGTTTGAGCCTTATTTAATTTAAAAGGGAAATAAAAAATAAAAATCTTATTTAATTAAGAGAACATGCTCTCTTTTAATTAATTAAAAATCTCTTTTAATGAAATAATAAAATCACTTTATCCTAAGCCTTTATTTAATTAAAAAGAATTTCCTCCCCTTTTATTTAAATAAAAAATCTCCACTTTTCTTCTTATCCTTGTTGCACAAATAAAGCATTTAATTCTTATTTATAAAAAAAAATAAAATAAAAAATAAAAGAAAGGTACTTTTGTCTCACATGGACATAAATTAAATGCTCAACATAAAGTAAATGCTTCTAATTTTCTTATTGGAGGATATTTGTGCACAAGGATCAAGCTTCTTTTTTTCTCCATCTTTGATTAAGTCTTTTGCCTCTTAATCTCCATGGTCCATTGATTTTTCACCTCCTATAAAAGAAGAGCTCTCTTCTTCATTTGCACACACCATACATACTTGAATTATTATGCTACAGGTTTTCTAAGTCATTGAAGCTTTTGGAGATATTCTTGCATCAAGTTTTGAAGATTTGGAGCATCATTGGCATTCATCTTGCATCTACATCACATCCTAGCTTGCATCATAGTTGCATCATCATGATATCATTTCCTTTCATATTTTAGATTAATCTCACATAGTTTAATTAGAGGGTTTGTAACTCTTTCATTTCCATTTTCAAAGCTTAATTGCATCTTCATTCTCATAAGATTAATTTGCATTCTCATATAGATTTGCATAGCATTTCATTCATTTGGAATCTCTCATTGTGTGGTTGACTAGCAAGGTCATGAGTTTATAGCTCTAGCTAAGAGCAATTTTACAAATCTTGCAACTCCATGCATAGAGAGCTATGGATCGATTTGTGAGGGCTCATTCTTCAGTTTTTTTGCATGTAAGGATTCATAGAAGTGTGACAACATTTTAGCACACACCACTAAAGTATCTATTGAGAAAAGCAATGCTGACAAGAAGACTAGAAAAGTGGGTCTTAATCCTAAGTGAGTTTGACATTGAATATGTTTACAAAAAAGCCATTAAAGGACAAGTGATTTTGGATCAACTTACAAAAACTCTATTGATAGATGACAAGCCATTACATGTGGAATTTTTAGATGAATCTATCATTTACTTAATAGAGCACCCTTGGAAAATGTATTTCGATGGCTCCTTTACACAACAAGGGTCAGGAGCTGGATGCTTATTCATTACACCACAAGGATATAAGATCTTGAAGGCATATAAGATGATTTTTTTATGTACAAACAACATAGAGGAGTATGAGGCTCTTGTGAATGGACTTAAGCTTGTGATAGAGTGGAAAATTGTTGAATTACACATATATGGAGATTCGCAACTCATTGTCAATCAAGTGAATGGTGATTAACAAATGAAAGATGATAAGCTCATGCCTTATAAAACAATGGTGGATGAATTGAAGAAATACTTTGTCTTCATTACATTTGAGAAAATTCCAAAATTAGAGAATAGAGCAATCGATGCGATGGCTACTTTAGCATCCATGTTACAACTTGAAGAACATCAATTTCCCTATGACTATTTGGTGGAAGAAATCCCATTTCCCACCTATGACTTACCTGAATCCCAAATTGTATATGCCATTGAAACCAAAGTTTTATCTAGATATGCCCATATCTAATCCTATCTTAAAGAACAAAAAATCCCTGAAGGCTATTCTAGAATTGAAAAGAGATCCCTCATAAGAGGCGCATCATGTTACATAATCATCGTTAATGACTTGTATAGATGTGGTATAGATGGTACACTTCTTAGGTTTTTTGAAAGTGAATATTCTAATCGTGTACTAAAATAAGTTCATGAAGGTGTGTTCTTGTCACACTCGAATGGTTTTTCATTAGCCAAGAAACTCTTAAGGGTTGGATATTATTGTCCCACAATGGAGAAAGATGCTATACACTTTGCAAAAAATTGTAAGAAATGCTAGATCCATGGCAACTTGGTACATGCTCCTACTAGAGAGCTAATTCCTTTCATAACACATTGGCTATTTCAATAATGGGCCTTTAATTTGGTTGGTCAGATTTACCCAAATTCATCTAGTGGACATAAATACATCATTACTACTACTGAATATTTTACAAAATGGGAGGAAGCTATCCCACTATCTAATTCAACTAGAAAACAAATCACAATATTCATCTTGAAATATATCATCTTTTGTTATGGCATACCCTCATCGAATGTGATTGATAATGGGGTTCAATTTAAGAAAAAATACATGGATGAGTTGTGTCTTCAATTTAAAATCACTCAACACTGTTCCTCCATCTTTTACCCTCAGGGTAATGGGCAGGCTGAAGCATCAGACAAAACCATTTTGAAAATATTGCATAGGACAGTGAGAAAATCAGGAAGGGATTGGCATTTGCAAATCATTCCAACATTGTGGGCTTATAGAACAAGCATCAGAACACCAACTAGAACAACTCATTTTGCACTAGTTTATGGATCAGAAGGAGTCTTACTAGTTGAAGTAGAGATTCCATCACTAAGGGTATCATTGAAACATATAGTCACTAATGAGGACTATAGAATCTCTGGACTGTAAGAGCTAGAATTTCTAGATGAGTGCAAAAAATAGGCATTTGATCACCTTAAAGTTTATCAAAAGAGAATTTCAAGAGGATATAACAAGAAAGTAAAACTAGGAAGTTTTCAAGTAGGATATCTAGTCCTAAGAGAAAATCCTAAAAATTAGGAGAATCAAGAACAAAAGGGGAAGTTTGAACCCAACTAGTGGGGTCCCTTTGTCATAATAGAAACAATTGGATTAGGAGCCTATCAATTGACTATGCCTAAAGGAGATGTTTTACTAGATCCAATCAACACTCCACACCTGAAAAGGTTTTACAGCTAACATTCTTGAGATAGTTTCTGTACAGTGAAAAGAGTCCTGAAAAAAGTACAAAAAAACACAAAAAAAGTTCTTGAAAAAAACAAAAACAGTTCTTGAAAAAAACAAAAATAGCAAATATGGATCCTAAAAAAAATCAAAAAACAAGGGAAAAAGTCCTGAAAAAATGACCATCTCAATGAAAACCTAGCAAATAGGTGCCTTGGCGAGTCCAAAAAAAAATATACAAAAGGAGAAAAAGTACAAAAAATTTGGAAAAGAAAAAAAGTGTCTTGGTAAATACCTGGTAAACAGGCACCGTGATAGAAAAAATAGAAAATTTTTGGCTGAGTGGTGAAATCCTGGTAAATATGTGCTACTTGTAATCAACGCTCTATCTATCAAGACAATGCTACTGCACTTTGGTCGATGTAAATTCCAGCTTGTATATATCTTTCAGTCACTTTTGTGACAAGCAAAATCCTAAGAGGAACTATCAGAAAATTGTACCTTCCTAAGGTTGGAATATGTCCACATTAACATCCTAGGTAAACTATTTTCCCTAGGGAGAAATGATCAAGAGCACGCATATCTTTAAGTGACTAATAGGACTTTATTCTAGGGTGTCATTTATCCCTAAGCATTCGCAACTGACATTAAACTACAAACAAAGGTATTTCTAAAGACTACCCTAGTCCACAATAGATGATAAACTATGAACAATAATAGTATTTCTTAATACTTAATCCTCAAAAATGTTCATAAACACTATGTCATGATGATAAGAGTGTTCCTAAACCCTAAATAGGGGAGACACTTATGGATAAATGAAATCTTTGATTGATAATAATTCTTATACATGTCTTTGCAAATTAATCAATAGTGTTCCTAAACAGTATAATCACAACTGTCTGTTCTAAAGTAAACACATCAATTATAAAGGAATAATGAACTTTTTCTTATTATTAATTTTTTATTGTTATTTTTCCTTGAGTGACTTGATGATGTATATGGACCATAGGAACATGGATTGGGGGCATAATGTTTTCTTTGTCTTCTATTTGTGGTAATAAATCTGATGATCTAAGGTAATCATAGCATATGTCTATCTACTATAAGTGCCTCCATCATGATTGGAACACCATGCATACCTCCACCTGTTTCCTATTAAAACCTTCATGAGGTTGGATTTATTTCCTTGCCTATTTTAAACAACAATGAAAAACTACTTCCTAGTAAGGTACATAGTAAATCAGATTATACCCAAGGATATGAATATAAAATGAAAAGGTCATTGCGGGTATATATTTACACATTATGCACTAGAAAACAAAAGAGTTTACATCAAATAGGACGTAATTGAAAAAAAATTCTAGCCTATATGCTTTAATGTTTAGGTTATCTTTTAACATGATGAATAAAATGAAGTATTCATATTTTCATGCTTGCTAAATCTATCAGTGAAAATTGTACTATCCTAATGAGGTCCCATTACAAATTCTCTATGATGACAATTAATCCACTTTAAATAAACAATGACTATCCTAGGTGTCTTAGTCTAGGTGCATTTCATTTGGTTAAAGTAAATTAGGTTCATTTTTAGTTACATATCATATTAATTTGCATTAGATTCATTTAGATACATTTAATGTTTTAGTTGCATTGAAATTAATTTTAAAAATTACATTCATTTTAATATAGTAGCATTCATTTTAAATTTCATAAGCATGATTGTGTGAATTCAATTATCTAAAGCATTAACGTGAGCTGAAAATTCTAAAAACATTAATCACTTTTAATGTTTGACCATGTACATCATGAAATCATAAACAACTGAAATGAAATGGCTGAGTATATATCACTGATATCCATTTACATTCATAATCTATTCCATATCATAAACCATTTTCATAGTGCATCTATAATAATTCATACATAAATAAAAATGAGATATCCATACATCGCATTGCAATACATATCATACATCCATATCCATAAATGAAATAAAGTTTTCATCCATACATACATAAAAGCTTTGTAAACACAAAAACATAAGCATATATCAGTGAAATATATCATGATGTCATTATATCATCACCATCTAATCTAATTTTGACCAGGTATGACCATCACATCAATATCCTAAGCATGAGATGCATATCAGATATACCACATGTGTCATAATTTAAAAAAATAAGATACCAGATATTAGAAATAGAAACCATCATATGAAGTATGACAAGGTAGATAAAACATCAATGTCAGAACCATCGATGAATCAAGAGCATCAATATATCTGTAATATGTGAGTATTAGAATGTCATAACAGTATATCAAGGCATCGATAAAATAAGGATCAAACTATCAGTAGCACATGAAATAATGTATCAACAATAAACAGTCCATAGGACATAAGAGAATGTCTCGATAAAAAATGGTACAAATACAAGATATGACAAGTGTATATTAGAAATACAATATGAGAGTACATTAGATCAAGCCTCACTAGCTCCCTCATCCTCTCATGCAGGATCGGGAGGGGTTACATCCACTCTACCAAGAATGGGTGGAGGCATAAAACTATCTTACTGCTAGGCTATAAGAGAATACAGTGGAGCCCTCTGAGCATTAGGAACAACAACACAATATAAAGAAAAATAATAAGTCACTCTCTAGCCTAGGTGGATAGCTATGTGAGCATACCTCTCTCACTCTACTCTCATCTAATACAACTAAGTGTCTTTCTCTAATAACCATGCCTCAATTGTGGCAACCTCTACCCACAGCACAACTCTCTCCTACTCACATTGTGATAGATGATCACCATCACCAC
This sequence comes from Chamaecyparis obtusa, assembly GCA_027943335.1. NCBI lineage: Eukaryota > Viridiplantae > Streptophyta > Pinopsida > Cupressales > Cupressaceae > Chamaecyparis > Chamaecyparis obtusa. The sequence goes on from BSBK01003577.1 coordinate 116,194, forward strand.
CTACGGGAGGATCTTTGCGTGCCTACTTTTGTAACTAATCATCTCCTCCTACTACCCTCCACCTTTGTAAATGCTCATCCCTATGGATTAAAGTCTTTATATCCCTTTGAGGAGTAACTCTCAATATTCTCTACCTCTTCTGCCCTGCATCTCCTCTCGAGGCTCACTTTCTCCTACTATCACCTTGTCCACCTCCACCACCCCTAGCATCTTTTTCATTACCTCCTCCACCACCACCTCCCCAAGCTCTATCTCTCCCTCCATCATGGCCCCCATCCCTACCTCTCCCCTATCTCTGCTTAAAGCAACTCGGCCTCAGCCACCACCATCATTGACATGATCATAATCTAGTGTGTCCTCTAGGCGAGGAGCGACCTCATGAGGAGCAGTGAATCTAGGGTATGGATGTTGAATATAATGTGTATGATAGGAATCAATGATCCCACCATCAAGTATCTTTGGTTGGTATTCCCATTCTAAATGTGTAATTTTTGAAATCTCATGAATGGAAGTCTCATAAATCAATCTAGACCCCCATTAGGCCTCCTCATCTTGGATTTAGGCATAAGTTTCCATCTCCTGGGAGAGACCCTATAGCCTATCATACTGTCAGGACACACGTGTGATCAAAAGTCTCTTAATGATATACCTGGTATGCCCCACAAGGTAGCTACTCTAAAAGAAGAAGGGAATCTGACTGGTGTATGATGGCCATCCCTCATAGTTTATATAAGGTCTCCTAACAACATCTGTGATGTCATCAAGAACACGTTGCCAATACTCTAACTTTCCTAGATGGGGCTGTTGTAATACACCAAAGTACATGTTTTTGGAAATTTGGCTAAGTTAGATATCTAGATGTTGTCATTATGGTAGCATATGATCTATGTGAAGACTACATATGATAGAGATCAATTATGACAGAGTGTAGAGTAAAATTGCCTAAGTGTAAGCAGCATTGTCCTAGTCCAACCAGAGACAATTTTGATTGGTGATGTCGATAGAAGTTTGTTTAGTGCTTACACACTTGAACATGGATACTATGATGTATATTGAAGACTCACCTAAGAGTGCAAGTTTGTACGACATGTATGGAAGAAGTTATTGCAGTATGAACAAAAATAGTGTTGAAGTGGACTGGACAGAGAAAGAAGATAGAATAAAGTAAATAGTTAAGGGATTATTTTTTTTATCAAAATAATAACTTAATCATATAAAGGGATGAAATCCTAGATGTTAACCCTTGGGAAGAATAAATTAATATGTTTTTTTTTTAAATGATTTATGTTTTATAAAGCTGACTATAAAATTTATTATTCTAATAACTTGTATAAATGTAACACATATGTAATGCGAAGAAAACAAGATATATATGTATGTGAAAAATATTTATGTGAAGTTGTGAAAGTCAAGCAAGCAGACTTTGTATATGCAAGCGAAGCAATAAAAAGTTATACACCTTGCCCTTTTGTAATAAAAAATCATTGTACATTACTTGTTTGGGCAATGGGCTCATCTTGTAATCATTTCTATGTGTTCTACCAACTCTTAGTAGGGTTTAGGCTTCTAACAAGCCCTAGAGTCCCTTGATCAGGACTGAGACACTATATGTATGTAATAGGCTCCTAACTGGGTCAACATCCTTAATAGGATACTTTTGATTAGTGGATCTTTGTGGGTATCATCCCCACTAGGGTTTTCCCTTGGCCAGGGTTTCCTTGAGAGAAAATAATGTGTTATGAGTTCATTTTCTTTATTTCTATTAATGCTATTTAGTTTACTCTATTATGCAAGTGTCAAGTTAATCTGTTATATCCATGATTGGGAAAAAGTAAAAGTTTGTAGAATATTTATTCAGCCCCCCCCTCTTAGTATTCCCTATTTCTAACAATTGGAATTAGAGCTTAGTTACTCAAAAAATAATTATTCAGAGAAATCCTAGCATCTTGAGTAAGATCTCTATGGATATGGATCAACTACAGAAGAATCTTGAAAAAGTTCTTGAACATATTGATATACTTACTGAAGAAAGAGATACTCTGAAAGGAAAATATGATGATGCAAAGAACCTCATTGAGAAGTTAAAAAATAAACTGGAAGAACTAAAATCAGAGAAGGAATCTACAATTCAAATTGAATATTGTGATGAAAATTGGGAAAAAGAAAATGAGATCCTTAAACATGAATTAAATATAGAAAATCTAAAGTTAAGTTTGAAAGATGGGAACAACAAGAATGAAGCAAATTTGAAATCTAAACTTTGTAAAGTGACATATGAACTTGAGAAAACCAAATTATAGTATGTTGAACTTCAAAAGTACAATACAATTGTGAAAGGTGAACTGACTCAATCTAAGCAACAACTTGAAATACTATATTCCACCAGTGAGAAGATTGATAAACAAATATCTTATCAAAATCCATTCTATGATAAAGATGGTCTTGGATTCAATTCATCTAAGGTAAGTGATGAAAGTAAGGAACCAAATATGAAAGTTTCTGAGAACAAAGATGAAAAGAAATATGATGAAGCTAACAAATTTGAAGATATACCTAATCCACCAAAGGAAGAAGAACCACCTAAAGGTACGCAGAGAAAATTTAGAGGTAGATGTTTTGCATGTAATACTTCTGGTCATATGGAGAAAGATTGTATAGGTAAGCAATTCAAACCTCTTAATGGTTATTATTATAATTGTCATGGTTTCGGACATAGAGCTATTGAATGTAAGAAGCCTAGATCTAACGATAATAATAATAGCAGAATGTTTACAGATACTAACAATGCAGATAAGAGACCTACCAAAGAAATGAATAGAAGAAATGAAGTAGTATGTTATAGATCCAACAAGGTTGGACACATTTCCAAGAATTGCAGATCACAAATCAGTCAGACTGGACCGAGATATGGAAATAATGGAATAGTTTGTTAGATATGCAACAAGCTTGGTCATACAACAAGGTTTTGCAGAATGAATAACATGAGAAACCCTAATCCTAGAAGTTATACAAGGAGAAATGAGAATGTAAGAGGATGCTGTAGTAATTCAAAAGAAGTGAAAATTGTTAAAGCCATAGATCAAGGAGACACATTTAGCATAAAAGGTAATCAGATAGGTGAAGTATCTGATAGTAAGTGTGAATCTCTTCCTAACCAATCTCAAAGTACTTTATTCATAAAGAAAGCATTAGAGTAGGAATTTAGGATAGTGTAGAAATTAGTATAAGATGAATTGAGTCTTGCGTAGTTAATGTAAGGTAGTATATGATATAAAGATGCTATCGTTAAGAGTGCATGAGCTAATATGAAGTTATACGAGTTTGCAAGAAGTTTGAAGTTTTGCAGGAAATAAGGAATAACTTTTTGGAAAGAAGCAGCAAAAGAATTGAATGTGACATCAAAATTTTGTAAGATTGAAAGGTTAAAAGCTTATGATTGGTATTATTTGATCATTAAAGTGACTACAAGTGATAAGGAGATCAATATAGCAGTGATTGAAAGTAGTTTGCAGAGATTTGGTGAAAGAAATTCATGTCAGATCTATGCAAAGCCCTAAATCATGAAATTAAGGTATTTTACTGAGCAAATGTATCAATCAGTTAGAGAATTTTTAGAAGATATGGATGTTTCATTTATTCACAACATAAGAGATACAATCAGACCTAAGATTAAAAGGGAACTAGTAGAAACCTTGGAAGAAGACCCTAGATTAGCATTATCATCTGTACCGATGAAGTTTTGCATTTAGAGAATGTTAAAGGTTATTTGGGATGCAAACTTGAAACCCTCAGTGAAAGTGATTTTACTAAGGAATATGAGAGACTATACAATCAGGATATGTCACTGAAAGTAGGATTTGAACATCTGAATGAGAATGAAATCATAAGGTATTCACTACAACATGAATTTGATGATGAAGAATGTACAAAAATCATTTTGAGCAGAATTCATAATGGGAAGTTTTGGTTAGATGATAGAGTGATTGATATAAAAGTAGACCTAATTCATGAATTAACTAGTTTATCAAAATATGGAGTTATACCATTTACTGAGAAAAATGTGAAGAAAATATTACTCAACAATACTAAGTCATCCTACAATGGTAGAGGAATATTTATCAGTAAGATACAACAAGATGATGTTAGATATTTATGCAAGATCCTAACAGCTAAGTTTTGTGCTAACTCTAGAGAAGATGATATGGAAGTTGGAATGATTCATCCATGTTATTTGATGTGCATTGATAAAGTTCAAGTAGATATGTGTGAAATTTTGAAAAATCAATTATTTGAGAACCTTGAGAAGATTAAGAATACTAAAAACTCACAGTTTAGATTCTCATCCTTGATTACATATATGTTTTTCCATTTGTTGAGAAGATTTCCATTCACTATTGGAGAATATTGGAATGATAATAGAACCACCATGGACAAACTCAAGAAAGTGTATCTGAGATACCCTATAGAAAAGGTTAATGAGAGTGTAACCTTGATAATCAAATCATTTTAGAACTTGATGAAGAAAAGATCAAGAATCCCTCAAATTATAGTTGAGAAGTAAAAAGATGAAATATGCTTTATGGTTGACACTGAATTTACCTTTATTGAAGTAGTTGAACCTAGAGTATAATTTATAGACCCTCTTGGATATGAAATTTCTGAAATTGAAGCAGAAGAGTATGCAAATAGATTGATTAAGAGAAAGTTGGATGTGAATAGAAATAGATTTGGGACTTATGAGGAGAAATTTAACTTTGCAAAGTCTATACAAGAAGAAAAGTTGTCAAAGAAGAGAGTGGAAAGTACCATTAAGAAAATTCTTAAAGGTACAAGAATGTTAGAACAAGAATTTCTAATTTCAAAGTAGACTGCAACAACAATAAGAGACATTGGACAAAAGGAAGTTTTGTCTATTCCACCCATATGATTAGTTGTAGATCAAATAAGAAATATTTAGAATGTTGTGAAAGTGGAGAAAGTTGAAAAGGAACATGAAACAAGAAATTCTACAAGATCCTCCACCACTCCACCACGTAAAAGAGTAAAAGAAATGGCTAGTGGAATAGGTAAAAGAAAGAAAACTATATTTTCCCAAGTTCAAAGGAAAGTATCATAAATTAAAGATGATATAGATATTGAAGTCAAGAAGAAGAAATGGAAACCCAAGATAGAGAAGGTAAATAATCAAATAATCAATGATGGAGACTTTTCCAAGATGAAAAAATATTATGAGCTATACAATTTTTTAGAAAGATTAAACTTGGAGAATGTAGTTGTTAGACACATGATCTTAGAAAATAAGAAATTTGACACTATTCAAAGGAAGATATCTGATGAACTATTTCAGAAATTAGTAAATAGGAAAAAGAGAGCAGCTGATGAAGACAACAAGATTAGAGAAAACTTTGTAAGGAAGCTTTGTTATATTAGAGGTGAAGACCACTTCAAGGAAATCATGAAAGAACTTGGTATTCATCTATGAACAAAAAGGAGAACTATTCAAATAATGGGAGGTAATTATGAAGAAATCAATAAGGAAACTGAACAAGCAGTGATAAAGGTAATGACTTGATGAAGGGTGTTCCCCTTAATACCACAAACACATAACAGATATAGAGAAACAACAACAATATGCAAGAACAGAAAATTGGCTTCTTATTATCTCCACAAATGTGGAATTACAAACTTTCAGAATTACAATATGCAAAGCCACATGGGCATTCTCTTACAATATTCTGCAGGACAAAGCCTCGAATCAATACCCAGATCTACTACCCAGAACTATTCTGAACTGCCTAAGACAATAATACAGCCTTCCTTATATAGGCAATTATCCACCGCCTGGGAAGGTTCCAGAATTTTAGCCAATAAGGCCGACCAAACTTAGAATTATTTTATTTTACATTACATCATAGTCGGCTCAAGATAACCTTTGAAACCCGAACAGAAATTTTGAAGAAAATTATTTTTCGCCATTTCAGGTGACCCAACTTCCGAAGACCATAAGTCATCACCCGTTGACCCGCTCGGCTATCATAACCCCATTTCAGAAACGCCACGAAGTGCTCTACAGGCTTGATTGGCGCAAGCGCCTGTCACCCAAATTTTTGACCTCATCCGGGGTCTCTAAAGCCTTCAAAACTGAGTTCAAAGTTTCTGTACCCTGCTGCCAATACCAAAAATCTTCAATATCTTCCAATATACACTTGATCTGGCAATGAAACTTTACTGGCAGACTTATATGACCAAAATGAACCTCCAAGAAAGAAATCATATCATTCTGAGCACATACAAAAATTACCAAAAATAGTAACTTTCCATAAATAGAAGCTCTGCACAAAATAGCCCTTATTGAATACAAAAATAGAAATATTTTTGGGTGATGCAAGATTGCTCTTACACCCAGGATGCTCCTGCATCATGACTACATGTGTTGGTATGCACTCAAGTGTAGCAGGTCAAGCTTTGGAAGCTGAGCATCAGAAAATTCCCTCTCCACCATCAATAAACATTGCAAATGAATCAATGAATGTGGAAGGAACACATATCACACTGGACATTGATGACAATCAATTTAGAAACATTGAGAACATTGTTGACAATTCAACTTTGGAGGGACAAGAAAGATCAGTTGATGAAGAAAGAAAGGAAACAAGGAAAGAAGAAGAAAAACAAGCAGAGATTCAAGTAAATATAGAGATTGAAGGATAGAAAGGAACTCAAAGTAAAATAGAAATCAGTCCTACCCATGAGATTGCAGCAAAGAATCCACAAATAGAATCCATTTTTGCTAACTTTTGGAAAGAATTTGATGGTGATGATCAAATGGAGTTGATCTCATCCCTATTAAATTTTTTTGGTAAGAACAAGAAGGTGAAAAGCCTTGAAGGATCATTGCTAGAGGTGACAGAGAAGTTGTGGAGTGTTGTAACCAGTTAGATAATAGAGGTAGACCCACCTGTAAAAGCTAAAGAAGTTATAAAGGCATTTGATAACAAATTCACTAACTTGTCAGATATAGCTACATTTAAGGCTCATGCAGCCTATGAGGCCAAAATATTTCTTGATATAAGTTAGAATATCAGAAATGATATGAACAATTTGGATGCATGTATCAAAGACTTAAGATAGAATTTGGACAGAGGTAAAGCTTTGTATATTCAGTGTACAAAATCAAAAAACCATGTATGAGAAGTGACTGAGAAGATAAGAGCAAAAGAGGAGAAATTCAAACAGAGGTAAATCTATTATCCAACCCAAATACAAAGATATTAGATCTTGAGAAGAAAATCAATAAACTAAATGATGATATAAGATTTCTTAGTGATGAAAGAGATATAAAATTGAGAAGATTCACTCTTCTAAGAGAGCACATTTCAATTAAGATAAGCATAGTTGAAGGACAATTCAAAGAATGTCTGTCGTCCAAGACATCTTATGAGAAATTCAACTTTGCAAACCTTCATGCATGTGAGATCGCATCTTATGGTTTATGTGCACTACTCAGTGTTTCAAACACCATTAAGAAGGCATGGGAGAAGGAGATAGAGAGCATCAAAGTAAATTTTGTGGATTGTGTTACAAGCCTACTGGCTCTGCAATTTTGAATCAAAGGTAAACATTTTTTAGAACACAGTTTTGGCACTCTTTTTGTGATTGTTGTCAAAGGGGGAGTGATAGCTGAAAAGGGGGAGTATAGGTGATATATTATATATGGAGATATAAGGATAGCAAAGATATATTTTTTTTGTTATGGCCACAATTTTGGAATTTTGTATGACCTAGAAAATTTTCTCATATGTTGCCACCAATGACAAAAGGGGAGATTGTTGGAAATTTGGCTGAGTTAGATATCTAGATGTTTTCATTATGGAAACATATGATCTATGTGAAGACCACATATGATAGAGAGAAATTATGACAGAGTGCAGAGTAAAATTGCCTAACTGTAAGCAACATTTTCCCAGTCTCACTAGAGACAATTTTGATTGGTGATGTCGATAGAAGTAAGTACAGTGCTTGTACACTTGAACATGGATACTATGATGTATATTGAAGACTCACCTAAGAGTGCAATTCTATATGGCATGTATGAAAGAAGTTATTGTAGTATGAACTGAAACAATGTTGAAGTCGATTGGACAGAGAAAGAAGATAGAATAAAGTAAATAGTTAAGGGATTATTTTGTTTATCAAAATAATAACTTAATCATATAAAGGGATGATATCCTAGATGTTAACCCTAGGGAAGAATGAATTAATATGTAATTTGTAAAATGATTTATGTTTTATAAAGCTAATTGTAAAAGTTATTATTTTAATAAGTTGTATAAATGTAAGACATATGTAATGCGAAGAAAACAAGAGATATATGTATGTGAAAGATATTGATGTGAAGTTGTGAAAGTTAAGAAAGTAGACTTTTTATATGCAAGAGAAGTAGTAAAAGGTTATACACCTTGCCCTTTTGTAATCAGAAATCCTTGTATATTACTTGTTTGGGAAGTGAGCTCATCTTGTAATAATTTCTATGTGTTCTACCAACTCTTACCAGGGTTGAGGCTTCTAACAAAGCCAACAGTCCCTTAATCAGGACTAAGATACTATATCTATGTAATAGGCTCCTAATAGGGTCAACATCCTTAACATGATTCTTTTGATTAGTGGATCTTTGTGGGTATCATCCCCACCAAGGTTTTACCTTGGCCAGGGTTTCCTCAAGAACAAATAATGTGTTATGAGTTTATTTTCTTTATTTGTATGCATGATATTTAGTTTACTCTATTATGCAAGTATCAAGTTAATATGTTATATCCATAATTGGGAAAAAGTAAAAGTTTGTAGAATAGTGATTCACCCCCCCCCCCCTAGTATTCCTTATTTCTAACACATGAATATGTATGATAGACTGACATTGGGGTGCCTATCTACAATTGACCATGTAATGGGGATATACTCCCACACCTAGACCTAAAGCACCAGAATCCCTACTATCATGGTATGAGAATGCTGATATACAATCTTGTGAAGCTCACGATACATATGAGCCAGCATACAACTCCCCCATGCAAAGTGGCTAGGTGACCGAATCATCTACTAAATAATACAGGACAACCAGCACATAAATCCATGCTGACCCTTGTCAAGCATCATAAAACCTTCAACTAACCCAGCAAGATATATAGGTAGTCATGCATAATGGGCCACCATGTGATCCCAACTGATATATCATCATGCAATAGTGTCATCCTGAAATAAGTGACGAGTATCTCCTATGGCTAATGGTGTGCTCACCTTGTACTCCACCTTGTACCCATCACAAGAACATGCAAAATGAGCCACATGTCCTCCTGTGTAATATTCATCTCACTACTCAAAAGGTGAAATGTGTTATGCTCTAAATGCCACCTCTCCGCAAGTACGGTCAACAGATCGTGATGAACCCAAATGTTGCTTAAATTGGCCAGAATCCATAAACCATAATGTGCGACTACACGTTGCTCCTCTACACTCAACTAATCATGTAGATCAAGAACTTGAGTAGGTCGATGGGATCTAAATGATACAACATCAAAATGTGTCTACACAATAGAAAATAGTGGAACTATCTCAGCATTAGACAAATGAAGTTGATTGGAAATTACTTAAAAAGCTCAAAAAGAAAAGTAAACTTGGCTAAAAATTCAAAAAACCAAAAATAACACTAAAATCCCAGAAATGATCCAAAAAATATGGGATGTGAACATTCAATAGGATACAAGCTAGGAAATCCTGGACAGGGCTCAAAAAATCTGGGAAGTGATCTAGAATCTGGATGCGACCTTGTTTTAACCAAAAATGATAAATGGAAAAAAAGTCTTTGAATTTGTTTGAATTTGACTAGAAATGACCTAACAGGGTGTGATCTAGAATTTGGTGAAAAATAGGATACGACACGGGATTTACCATGTCCGATCCCTCATATGAGATGTGATTGGAAACTAAAATTTCTATAAAAGGTGTAAAAATGCATGAAATTCAAATTTTCAAATTTGACTAAGTTCATTATTGGGTACTCATAGGTGTTGCATTGATGCAAGGGCATTCTAGGGTAATCGGTGAATCTGCATGGAGGTGTGTTGTTTTGGTTCTATGTTACTTAGTTACGACTTTAACTAATGGTTTCGGTTATTGAAGAAGGCTCGGTCGCTGAAGGAACTCGTTGAAACATATTGTGCTTGGTGGAACTTGTACTCGATGATGTCTATGATTCTTGGTTGAAAGGCTTGCTCAGTGATGCTTGGCGTGGTCAGTTGTTACATTGGTGCTTGGTTGTTTCTTTGGTGCTTAGTAGTTTTGGTTTACCGACTGGAGTTCTTGGTGATTTGGTTGACCGACTATTGTTTCATTTAATATTTGTTTGTATTATAAGTTGACTTGGCTTAGGAGTTAATTATTTCTTCCAGTCAACTTGAGGCTGAAGATTAGTATTTAAGGAGTGTTTGGGGTAGTTGTTTAGGGGGCAAAATTGAGAAGATACAAGATTAGATCTAGATCCTGTGAGATCTTGAACATCAGATTGTTATCTAATAGTTTGTAATAGTAGAGCTAGTGGTTGTTTACTTCGAGACAAGAAGATTTCTTAGAGGCTTGAGAGCTCAAGTTGAGATCTACCTTAGGGTTTCCATTAGTTGCTGAGTTGTTTAGAGTTGGACTAGCTAGGAGGTTGCAGAATTATTTTTGTAATTGATTATATTTGGCCCTAACTTGGAAGGCCTTACAGCCAGGCATGTTAATGAAAATTGGATATGAAGTATATCTTGTTGTGTTACTCTGATGTGGGTGTTCAGATGCTTTTTTGGACTATCCTTAATTGGATTCTCTAAAATTGTGTTGTGTTAGGTGGTATTAGAGAAAAGGTTTATCTTGTACAAAGGTTGATCTTGTGTAGAATTTGATCTTATTGGGATAAAGTTGGTGAAGAAATTTTATGATTTGAGTTGCAGATCCGTGGTAGTAAACTTGTGAATCATGGCCTAGGTGTTTGTGCAAGGTGAAAGGTTGATCTAACTTTCATACAACATGGAGGTTGTCACAAGGTGGTCAGTGTAGGGTTTTGTTACATAGGGTTATCTTATATTTGAGGATGCCTCTGAGAAGATTTGACCCTAGGGTGACTATGAATCTCTATGATACTATGGAATCTAGGAATATAGAGAATGTGAAATCTAATTTTAGATTGGAGATGGAGTTGATGAAGAATAACATGGTCACTAAGATCACGAGGGCTATGATTGGTGTACCTCATAATTTTGGTACTGAGGATGGTTATGAGGAAGCTACTGAAGACTTTGAAGGTGCTAAATCTAGTGGTGATGATAGAGCCAATTAGAGGGATATATTTGGTGAAGACAGAACTAGTTGGTTGTATATATATGGAGCTCAGTTAAGTACTAGTTACCAAATGGAATTTTCTACTTTCTTTGGTACTTTGAAACCTAAGAATCTGATTGATTGGATTGGTGAATTAGAAGACTTCTTTGAGCTTGAATAAATTGAAAATCATCTTTGAGTGAGGTTGGAATAGACTACGTTGAAAGGACATGCTGCTCTTTGGTGGAAGGAATTACAGAGAGATAGAGGGGATGAAGGTGATATGAAGATCAATCGGTGGAGGTTGATGGTGACTAAATTGAAAGCTAAGTTTATACCTACCAACTATGAGCTTCACTTGTTTAAGAAGTTACAGAATCTAAAGAAAAAATATTTGACTATTGAAGACTATACTGAGGAGTTCTACAAACTTACTATTCAGTCTAGACATAGAGAACTTGGTAAGGAAAAGGTAGCTCAGTATTCGAATGGTTTGAGATTTAATATACTGGATGAGCATGGTATGCTGAAGATTGATTTTGTTGAAGATACTTATTAGTATGCTCTAAAGGCAAAAGATAAGTTGAAAAGGAAGAAAACTAGTAATCCCTGAGGGAAGGAAAAAATTGATCACTTGGTGAAGGATAAACCAACTACAGAAGATGAATAGAAAACTATTGAACTAAAGAAAAAAATAGGTAGAGTTATCTTTAAGGGTACTTTTTATAATTGTGGTGAAGAAGGACATCATTCTTTTGAGTGTACACAAAAGAAGCTTGATGACTAAAAGAATGATGTGGTTAATGAGAACATTGAAAATGAACCTAAATCTGAGAACTTGCTAGTTCAAAGAACATTGTTTAGTGCAATGGTGGAACCTTGTCAAAGGAGTAACTTGTTCAGAACTTGATGCAAGTTTGGAGGTAAACTTTGTGATGTCATTGTTGATAGTAGTAGTACTTATAAAAAAATTTATGAGGACATATTTCAATAGCTTGGTTCGAAGATAATGAGACATCCTTATCCTTATAGGACTGGCTGGTTACAAGATAATCATGCTCTGGAAGTGAGGGAACAATGTTTTGTTGATGTTCAGATTGTCCAATATAAGGATCTTGTGTTGTGTGATATTGTGGAGATGAATATTTGTCATATATTGTTTGGTAGACCTTGGAAATATGATTGAAGAGCTATGTATGATTGTGTTAAGAATGTGTTTACTATTGAGAAGGATGACACAAAGTTTTCCCTGATGCCTTTTCTAGATACAACACTCGGTAGGTGAATTTTGAGTATTGGTAGCCGAGTTGATTTGTCAGATTCTAAGAGGATGGTTGATCCATATGGAGAAAAGAACTATATTTTTTTAAGAAAAGTCTTGAAAAGATAGAGGAAGTAGAAGTGGAAGAGTGTACAAAGTGAAGAGCTGAAGGACTTGTATGTGAAGAACCAGCTCATAGTTTATGTGTTGAATCTCAGAAGATGGTCTTCTAGCCTATGCTAACATCTTTTCAAACCTAGGGTGTCTAATGCAGGGGCATTCTAGGGTACTCAGTGAATCTACATGGAGTTGTGTTATTTTGGTTCTCTGTTACTTGGTTGTGGCTTTAACCGATGGTCTCAATTATTGAAGGAGGATCGGTCACTAAAGGAACTCAGTGAAACTTGTTGTTCTCAGTGGAACTTATACTCAGTGAATGTCTAAGGTCCTTGGTCGACATGCTTGCTCAGTGATGCTTGGCATGGTTAGTTGTTTCTTTGGTACTTGGTAGTTTTGGTTTACCGACTCAAGTTCTTGGTGATTTGGTTGGCCGACTATTGTTGCATTTAATATTTGTTTGTATTAGAAGCCGACTTGGCTTAGGAGTTAACTATGTTTTCCAGGTGACTTGTGGCTAAAGATTAGTATTTAAGGAGTGTTTTGGGTAGTTGTTTATGGGGCATAATTGAGAAGATACAAGATTACATCTGGATCCTCTGGGATCTTGAAGATCATATTGTTATCTAATAGTTTGTAATAGAAAAGATAGTGGTTGTTTTCTTGGAGACAAGGAGATTGCTTAGAGTCTTGTGAGCTCAAGTTTAGATCTGCCTTAGGGTTTCCATTAGTTATTCAGTTGTTTAGAGCTGGACTAGCTAGGATGTTACAGAATTACTTTTTTAATTGATTGTATTCGGCCCTAACTCGAAAGGCCTTACAACTGGGTATGTTAATGAAAATTGGATTTGAAGCATATCTTGTTGTGTTATTCTACTATGGGTGTTTGGTTGCTTGTTTGGACTGTCCTTAATTAGATTCTCTAGATCTATGTTACATCATGCATAGTGAGGAGGTTGGTCATGTCACCTAGTGAACTCAAATTGGTGCTTCTCTGTGGGGTAAACCATCTTTGCTCAGACCTCAGTGAATCTCAAGGGTACAAAGTGAATATGAATAGTAAAAATGGACTTTCTGACCAATTTAAGCTTCTCGGAGACCCCAGAGACCTAAAGGACATTAAAGATACGACATCGTAGAGGCTAAAGATCGGGACCAAAATCAAAACAAGTGGTCTATATCACTCAAATGCAGCAAAAAGTAGAGCTACAGAGCTAAGTCAACTTTCAAAATACAGAAGTCAACTATGGTCAAATTATAGTCAAACAAGGATAAAATGAGCAGAAAGAATATCATGAACATTGTAGATCAATACAATAATGAATTTCACTCCAATCAAAGGTCAACAAAAGTCAAAGATCATTCAAAAGCACTTTAAGAGAGCTGTACAGAGCGTAATTAATACATGGAATGCTTGCTAGAATTTGTCAAAAGTGATTTTGTCACTCATGCATCAAATTTTCACACTAGGATATTGTTTAAACACAAATCAAACTTGGTCAAACAATATTTTTTTAATACTAAAATTGATCCTAATTACTTACTAATACTACCTAATCAATTTTTTCTTAATCCAAATTCATTTGAATCACACTAATTGTCTCATAAATGCTTGAAAACAATGATTTTATCCAAATTTGTTCTGATTTTGGTCCCAAGGGGGAATAATCATACTAAAATTCAAAGTTTCATATCAAATTCTTTCATGGTAGGGGCATGACAATTTCTTCAATCAAGTTGATGTTGTTAATCTTTATGACATTTATCTATTTCATTGCTGCAAATCAAATTGGTTACTTGTCAGCATGTTCAGTTACTGTAAATCAAATTTAACTAGAATTTCTTTTTAGAATCTCTTATCAATTTTCATTCAATCTAGCTCGGAATCATTATGGTCAATTCTTGTTCAATCAAGTTCAGAATTGATAACTTTCAAATCAACTAGGATTTCATTGGATCAAGTGTGAAGTTCTCAAATTCAGAGTGGTTCTCCTTATTGCTCTCTAAATATTTCAAAGTCAACTTTTTTCTCTCTAAATCTTCTTAAAATTAGAGTGGTCCTCACTACTCTCTAAATCACTTGAGTTTAGACTAGTTCTTGCTGCTCTCTAAATCTCTTGAATCCGTCAGTTTCATTGTATCATGTTTTAAATCAGATTTTCTTTGAATCCCTATGTTTTTCGCAAAGCGATTCAAAGATGGGAAAATCACCTAAAATGGGGTGAATAGAACCTAAGACCCTATTTTCCCTAATTTGGGATAAAATCCTAAGTATGTTAATTTGATCCTTGATTATTGACATAATTCATTAAATTCAATAAAATTAATTAAATATCATAACTCAAGCATTTATCATCAAAGAATCAAGAAAAAATAATTCAATTACCTCTATGCCTAATTAATTAAATTATTCTTATTAAATTCAAGGCTAGAGTAATTAATTAAAAGAAATGAATTAAAATCTCTAAAATGACATGTCATCTTAAAGGGGACAACAAGCATATTTTCAACCAATGAAAGGTAATCACATGGATCAATCTTGGGAGCATCTCAACCACTCATCATGGATGAATCCTAACCATTCAAAATCTCACAATTCTATAAAAGAGAATATTGAAATCTTCATTTCTCTCCTAATGCTTTTGATTTTGATAATATAGTTAATTTTAATTTTACATGCATGCTGCGATTTTGATTTCCTAGCTAATTAGAAAAACACATTTCAATTTGGTAATAATAATTTGAATCCATGTTATAATGGCTAATTTGAATGAATTCATGTTTTTAGCTTCATTTTTGCATTGAATCTCTCATCCTAGTATTGCATTATCACTATTTAGGATTGAATCTCATGACAATTCATAAATCCTTTTCACACTCATACTAGTTAGAAAGCAATAGGAAGGTTTCAATTGTTTATTTGATTGATTGATTTTATGTGCTAACAATTGATGTAATTTCCTATTGAAGTGTTGTGTTGTAGATAACATCTACCACAATTCACACACACAATGTTTACTGTTGGACTTACCAATCTTCAAGGATGACATAAATGTAGACTCAACACTTAGTACAATACTATTATCATAGTTATTTAGCTCAAAAGTAGTCAACATACCAATTAGACTATCAAGTGTAAGAACATTGTTTTGTGTAGATCTCATTTCATGAATAGAAGAGATTCTAATAGCATAGATAGGCAACAAGGTTCTAAGAATTTTACTCACAACAATATCCTCATCAATAACACCTCCTGCTCCTTAGATAGAATTGACCACCTCCTTGATTCAGTTAGAGTATTGTGTGATGTTTTCACCTTCTTTCATCTTAAATTCATCAAATCTTCATCTAAGGCTTGAAGCTCTAGTTGTTAGTACATTTACACATCCTCCATGAACTAGTGCAAGTTTGTCCCACATTTCTTGCGCTATAGTGCATGCTTTGGTATCTTCAAATTTTGCATCATATAGAGAAGCAACAAGTCTATCATTGTAATATTGTGTTCATGTCTCTCTCTTTGTTGATCAACTGTCAAAGGTCCAATAGTCAGTTGTATATAGGAATTGTCTAGGAGTTGAAGAAAAGATTCTCCAATTCCAGATATGTGCACCCTCATCTTGCTTTTCCATATCAAGAAGTTATCTATATTTAGCTTAGGCACTTCCCTTTTATACATCTTGTGATATTTTTCTCAAGTCCTTGAAACTTTCCTCCAAGAAACTAACTTCTTTGATACCAATTGTTAGATAATGGAGAGGGGGGGTGAATTAGTTAAATCAATTATCCTACAGTCCCAAACTCTTAGATGTACTTTTTCAAACTTTGTCAACAAATCAAACAACACACTAAGATAAGATAACTATCTTTTTGTTCATTTACTGAATACTGGTAATATCCAAAACTGTCTTTACTCATTAATAAAATATGATATATGTAAAGTATGATAGAAAAACAATCATAAAAAATAACACATAACACAAAGATTTACCATGGAAATCTTGCTAAGGGAAAAACCACCTAGGACCAGTAACCCAAAATATTTCACTCTTCTGAAGTGACCTTAGTTAGGAGCCAACCCTGTTAAAGGTTACAATGCACACTCTAAGGTGTGACCTCGTTAGAGGATTTATCACTAACAATTAACTCTTGACCAACATTCACTATGGGGTCAATAAGAAAACATTTAACATTCCATGAATGTCATACAGAAATATAAAAGACTGTTAAGTCTACTCGGTTAAGAGATTTTGCAGTAAAAATGGTTAAATTGATATAGAAATGATCTAATTCAAATACAACTCAATTTGCAAGTATTATGATCTATGATAAGCTCTAAATAACTCTTCTGATTAATAATCAATTCACTCCATTTTATCCTCTAACTTACTTCACTCGGTGTATATATCTCTGATGCATGATTATGCCTCTAGTTCATCTCAGTTCTATCTATAACCAATTTGACCAGGTATCCATAAAAAAAATGTCTTCATGAAAAATCTTTTGTAGTCTCTATTCATCCAAAATAAATCAACAATGAATTTCATGTCTCTCAAATAGATGTGTAAACCATTTTCATATCAGCCATTAGATTTTGCCTCTTAATCTCCATCATCCATTTTTCCACTTTGAGATTCCTTGGCATATGTTTCAATAACACATTCCATTCACTTCCCTTCGATCATCTTTGAATTTTGTCAGCCATGGATCTTATAACAAACTTCATCTCTTACCTCAAAATCATAAGCAATTTCGAGCTCATCAATTTCAGTCAGCTGTTATAATGTTTAAGGTTTTCATCCATACTCAATTAATACTGAATGCATCGGCAATAAAAAAAAACTCAATTATTATTGTCACTTGGTATACACAAGATTGACTTGGTGTATACATAAAACTTCAATTACCAACAATTTTAACTTGGTCAATTCTAATCTCTTCTTCATAATAGAATAATGCAACATGCTCAAGTCAGCAACATAATGTCATAGACTCTTCAATAAGTTACCCAATGTATACCTTATCCTTATCTATCATATCCATCTGATGAACTATAACTTATTTGAATACATTGTATGACTTGAAGATATGTGATTTAAGATCACTGAGTTGCTGATTAGATGTGTAAGATGATTAAATCAGTAATATGTTGTCATTGATGTCAACTAGTTTTGAGAGTACTTATCTTATAAGTTACTATACCCAAACACCTGTAGAAAGAAGAAGAAAAGAGATGAAGAACAAAATATATCTACATGAGGAAGATGGATAAGACAAAAAAGGATAAGGAATACATTGGGTAACTTATGAATGAGTCTATGACCTTATGTTATTGACTTGATTATGTTGCATTCATCTATGATGAAGGATAAGAGAAACATGCACAAGGTAGTGTTGTCGGTTAAAGAACCATTTCAGTATACACTGACATAGTGTAGTGTATATCGATCACAATATAAACCAAGCTTGTGTTCATCAACACATTTCTTTGTTAACTAAGTAGAAGAAAAGAACTAAATGACTAGTTTAGTTGATGGAAGTTGATGAGTTGTAAAGTACCTCAAAATTAGAGATGAAGATAATGTTTGTTATGAAGATTGATGGATAACATAATTTGGAGAAGATATAATGGATTGAAACAAAATGTGTTATTGACACATCAGCTGAGGAAGGTTTAAGTGACAAAATCAACAAAGGAGATTAAGTGGAAAAATCTGATGGATGGAATTAAAATGGTTTACTCATCTATTTAAGAGACTAAGATTTCATAATGAAATCATCTTGGAAGAAGGAGACTGCAGAGATATCACTTTAACAAGCTTCATGCATGCCTGATCAAACTAGTTAAGGAGAACCAAACTATAGAGATTACCAAGCATCAGAAATGTACTACCGAGTGATAGTAAGTTACTAAATATTGATAGAAATAGAATTGATATATTGATCATAGGATTTTATTAAGCTTAACATAGATCTGATAATCTGCAATTGAAGTTGTGTTGTAATCAAATCAACTGTTGTTACATTTTAACCATTGTAAATAGAGAAATCTCTTAATAGAGTGGACTAGAAAGTCTTGTAATGTCATCCATAAAGTGTACATATGTTATCCTATCAACCCCATAGTGAATGCTGGTTGGATGATAACTATTGGTCTAAAATCCTCTAACAAGGTCACACCTCACAATGTGTTTGTAACCTTTAAGAGGGTTGGGTCTTCACCAACCTCGCTTCAAAAGAGTGAACAATTTTTTGGTTGCCGGTCCGAGGTGGTTTTTCCCTTCACAGGGTTTCCACGTTAAATCTCTTGTGTTATGTGTTGATTGTGATGATTGTTTGATGTCATAATTTAAATGTTTCATATTGGATTTGATTGGTAATCACTATATGTTATTAACTGGTAATCAATAAAA
Organism: Chamaecyparis obtusa; assembly: GCA_027943335.1. Lineage (NCBI taxonomy): Eukaryota > Viridiplantae > Streptophyta > Pinopsida > Cupressales > Cupressaceae > Chamaecyparis > Chamaecyparis obtusa. The sequence goes on from BSBK01003577.1 coordinate 135,334, forward strand.
GCACAAACATAATACTATTTTAGTTTACCGAGTTGCAAAAGTTTTAGTAAAATTATTTTTAGATATACATTTTGTGATTGGGATTGTGGATAACTAATTCACCCTCCTCTCAGTTATTCTAACAATTGGTATGAGAGAATTGGTTTCTTGGAATAGAGTTTTAAGGACTTCAACACAAAGATCTCAAAATATATAAGAGGGAAGTGCCAAAGCTAAACAATGATAACTTCACAGTATGGCAAAGCCGAATGAAGCTGCATGTATCTGGAATTGGGAATTCTTCCCTTACACTAATCGAGAATGGATACATTACACCACCCACTGGTCCCTTGAACCTTGATCAACTAAGAGATAGGCATGAACATAATGTTATTATGATGGAGATTGTTTCTGCCTATACTGATGCTGAATTTGAAGATATTAAAAATTGCACAACTGCTAAAGATATGTGGAATAAACTTGCTCACGTTTATAGTGGTGATGTGAATGTCAAAAGAGCTAGAGCTGAAAGCTTAAGGGGTAGATTCAATGATATGAAGATGAAGGAAGGAGAAAATATTATGAAATACACAAATAGAGTAAAAGAGGTAGTACATTCTATTAGAGCATCTGATGGTGTTATTGATGAAGAGACAGTGGTAAGAAAATTTCTCAGAACCTTATTGTCATTTTATGCAATCAGAATATCTGCAATTCATGAAACAAGGTCTACATCCGATAACAACCTTACTCTTGATAATTTTATTGGTAATCTTACAACCTTTGAACTAAATAAATTTGACAATAGTGTTGTACCATTTGTTGAATCTACTTTTATGTCTTCTCTGAAGATTGGTAAGTATAGTAAGAGAAATAAGAATGATGATAGTGATAGCAATACTGACGATGAGGTTGATGAACTTGAAGCTCTTGTGGCCAGAATGTTACCTAAAGGTAAAGGAATATATAGAGGTAAATTACCTTTAGCATGCTTTAATTGTAAAGATATTGGTCATATTGCTCCTAGATGTCCCCATAGGAAAGATGATGATAGAAACAAAGACTGATCTGGTGAAGGAAGCTATGGAAGAAGAGGCAAAAAAAGTTACCGACACTACAACAAAGACAACCGAGACAATAATGATAAAGGAAAGAATGTGTGCTACATTGAAAAAGAAGATGTCACCGATACCGACACTGATGAAGATGCGAAGGTAGTATTTGTTGAAATGAAGGATGACTCAGAGGAAGATGAAAGGTATGTAGAGATAACACTTATCTCTAAGGTTAATAAGAATGATACATGGATTATAGATAGTGGCTATACACATCACATGATTGGTGATGAAGATAAATTTTATCATCTTGAAGAACACAATGGAGGATCTGTTAGAATGGGTAATGATGCACCTTGTATGGTTAGAGGAAAAGGATCCCTGATGATAAATGATAAAATTAGATGTGATAATGCTTATTAGGTAAAAGGTCTAAACTATAATTTTCTAAGTGTGGCACAACTGAACAATTCAGGCCATCGAGTTGCTTTTGAGAGCAAGAAAGTGAAGATATATGATGATGGAGGAAGACTTATTGCATCTAGAACACAATCAAGAGGTAATCTATTTTATCTTGATAATGATTAGTCTTCTTGTTTAATGATGAAAGATGAAGATGCATGGTTGTGGCATAAAAGGTTATGTCATGTGAATTTTGATAACATGATTAAGATCAGTAAAAGGAAAAAGGTTAGAGGTCTACCTAACTTATCTAAGCCTGATCATGTTATATTTCATGAATGTCAAAAAGGTAAAATGACAAAATCTAGTTTCAAAAGAAAAGATTATTCAACAAATAAATTACTTGAGTTAGTGCATGTTGACCTATGTGGTCCTATGAGAACTCAAAGTTACTATGGAGATAGATATTTTATTCTTTTTCTTGATGATTATACTAGGTTAATAATAGTCATGTTCTTGAAGTAAAAATCAGATGCATTTAAGATGTTCAAGTGGTTTAAAGAAAAATTTGAGAAAGAGACTAGTAAAGAATTGAAATGCTTAAGATCTAACCAAGGTGCATTTATTTCTGATGAATTTACTAACATTTGTAATTATCATGGTATTAAAAGATAGGTCTCTGCACTGAGGACACCCCAACAAAATGGAATAGCTGAAAGGAGGAATAGGTCAATAGTTGACTATTCAAGGACACTGATGTTACAAAATAATGTTTCTTAGACATACTAGAGAGAAGTTGTCAACACAACTATTTATGTTCTCAACCAAGTACAACTAAAGAAGGACACTAATAAGACACCTTATGAGTTATGGTTTGGTCACAAACCCACTGTAAGTTATCTTAGGATTTTTGGAAGTAAATGCTTTATTCTAAAAGATTAAATAAATGGGAAGTTTGACTCAAAAGGTGATGAAGGGATATTTCTGGGATATTCCACTAAAAGTAAAGCATACAAGTGTCTTAACAAAGTAACTAATAAAATTATTAAAAGTACGAATGTTTGAGCTGGTGAGTTTGATGATAATAATGTAGAGAAAAGCATAAAGGAACCAAAAGACTATCATAGATTCAGTTACATTGAACAACCAGAGTACCTATTGATGCCACAGATAGTGACAACCGATCCGTAGGAAAACAATACTGAGGAACAGGAAAAAGAAACCGACAAGCAAGAAGCACCTACCGAGTAAGAAAATGAATGTGCACAGGATGAACAAGAAAGAAGAGATTAGATACTGGCAAGATTTTTCAGAAGACATCATCCTGAGACACAAATCTCTGGAGATGGATAAGCTGGCATGCAAACAAGATGTAAAGAAAGACAAGGTACATGTCTAGTTTGTGATTATGAACTAAAGAATGTAAAAGTTGCATTAGAAAATGATGAATGGGTTAATGAAATGAAAGAGGAAATAGAATAGATAGAGAAGAACAAAACTTGGAGTTTAGTACCCAGACCTAAGGACAAGAATGTTATCGGTACGAAGTAGATATTCAGAAACAAGACTAATGAGAATGGAGAGGTAATAAGGAATAAAGCTAGGTTAGTATGCAAGGGATATGCACAGGAGGACGGAATAGATTATCATGAGACTTTTGCACTTGTTGCTAGATTAGAAGGATTCTGAATGTTACTTGCATATGTTGCACGCAAAAAGTTCAAAGTTTACCAAATGGATGTTAAACCTATTTTTCTGAATGGGATACTTGAAGAAGTCTACATAGAACAACTTGTAGGGTTCGTTGATCCAAAAAAAATAAAATGGTATGTAGATTACATAAAGCTTTATATGGTATGAAGCAAGCACCAAGAGGCTGGTATGAAAGGTTTCATAACTATTTGATGAGTATTTGATTTTTTAGAACAAGTGAAAATAGTAATCTGTACATGAAAGGAAATTCTGATGATACTATCTTGATTGCTAAGATATTTCTGGATGACAAAATATTTGGAGGACAAGATCTAATCTATAAGTCATTTGTTGATGAAATGAAAAGTGAATTTGAAATGTCTATGTTTGGAGAGATTAAGTTCTTTCTAGGCTTACAAGTGATTCAACAGAATGATGGTATATTCATCACACAATATAAATATATAAAGGAAGTCTAGAAGAAATTTGGCATAGAAGATGCTAAACCTGTGGGAACACCAATGGCTACTAGATGTAAACTGACTAAAGAAGATCGAACTACTGAGATAAATTAGACACTATACCAATCCATGATTGGTAAGTTAATGTATGTAGTTCATAGTAGACCTGATATACCACATGTTGTCGAAATAGTTGCTAGATTTTCTACAAACCCTAGAGAGTCACACATGATTTCTACAAAGATAATCTTAAGATACCTAAAGAAAATTGAAGATTATGGACTGTGGTATCCTAGGAAAGGCAAGTTTGAACTGAAGGTACACATCGATATTGATTGGGCTGGAAATGTGGATGATAGAAAGAGTACCACTAGAGGGGCATTCTTCTTTGGTGAAAGACTTGATACATGGACAAGTAAGAAACAGGCTTGCATTTCTTAGTTTATAGCTAAAGCATAGTATGTTGTTGATGCTACTAACTATTCAAATATTGCATATATCAAGCAATTTTTAGAAGGAATGAATGAGGTAATCACTAAGCTGATGATTATATATTGTGATAAAACTAGTGCTATTAATATTTCAAAGAATCCAGTGATGCACTCTAAAAAAAAGCATATATCTATTAAGTATCACTACTTAAGGGAACAAGTATAGGAGAAGCAAGTAAAGCTAAAGCATAGTATGTTGTTGATGCTACTAACTATTCAAATATTGCATATATCAAGCAATTGTTAGAAGGAATGAATGAGGTAATCACTAAGCTGATGATTATATATTGTGATAAAACTAGTGCTATTAATATTTCAAAGAATCCAGTGATGCACTCTAAAACAAAGCATATATCTATTAAGTATCACTACTTAAGGGAACAAGTATAGGAGAAGCAAGTAAAGCTAGAATTTGTTACATCAAAAGAGCAACTTGCTGACATATTTACAAAGCCTCTACCAAAGGATACATATGAATACTTGAGGACTAGACTTGGGGTCCATTCCCTATCTACCAGAAACTAAGGTGATCTAGAGGTTGCATCAGCCTAATCTTATCAGAAGATCATACATGTTGATGCATTAGAGTTCACACTTTGGACTTCTATCTAATGTTGTGAAAGGTTGGAGTACTAGAACAGATTTTCATAATAGTATACCGAGATATAGAGAAGGTACTGGACAATAGAGAGTTACATGGCTACTATAGAGCTGTATGTTTGTATTTCTCTTTAGCATTGTTGTCAAAGGGAGAGAGATCAATATGAAGAATATGAGAAGAATATGAAGCCAAAGACAGAGAGAGATACAAAAAAGGGAGAGTATTGAAGATCCGTTAGAGCTAAAAAGATCATATTTGTAGAACTTAGTCTACACTTGAAAATGCTTTTATGTAACGTAGTAATCAAACATATTAAGCTAGGGAGAGCATGTACCGAGTTACAACATTTGTTGACAGAGCTGTAGAATACATGTTTGGTATGTGTATGGAATATTTCATATTGCATGTGTTTCCATCAATGCCAAAGGGAGATATTGATGAACTACAACTGATTGGAATGCATTGAATGACTTGAAGATCTATGATTTAAGATCACTGAGTTGTTGATTAGATATGTAAGATGATTAAATCATCAATATGTTGTCATTGATGTCATCTAGTTTTGACAATACTTATCTTGTAAGTTACTATACCTAAACATCTATAGAAAGAAGAAGAAAAGAGATGAAGAACATAATATATCTACATGAGTAATATGGATATGACAGATAAGGATAAGGAATAAATTGGGTAACTTATGAATGAGTCTATGACCTTATGTTATTGACTTAATTTTGTTGCATTCATCTATGATGAAGGATAAGAGAAAAATTTATAAGGCACTGTTGTCAATTAAAGAAGCATTTTAGTATATACCGATGAAGTGTAGTGTATACCGATCACAACATAAACCAAGCTTTTGTTCACCGAAACATTTCTTTGTTAACCAAGAAGAAGAAAAGAACTAAATGACTAGTTTAGCCGATGGAAGTTGATGAGTTGTAAAGTACCTCAAAATCAGAGATGAAGATAATGTTTGTTAGGAAGATCAATGACTAACATAATTTAGAGAAGATCTAATGGATTGAAAGAAAACATGTTATTGACACATCATCTGAGGAAGGTTTAAGCGGCAAAATCAGCAAAGGAGATTAAATCAGAAAAATCTGATGGATGGAATTAAAAAAGTTTACTCATCTATTTAAGAGACTAGGATTTCATGATGAAATCATGCTGGAAGAAGGAAACTACAAAGATATTGCGTGAACAAGCTTCATGCATGCATTATCAGATTGGTTAAGGAAAACCAAACTATAGAGATTACCGAGTGTCAGAAAGCTATTAATGAGCAACAGTAAGTTACTGAATATTGATAGAAACATAATTGATATATTGATCAGAGGATTTGAATGAGCTTAACATAGATCTCATAATATGCAATTGAATTTGTGTTGTAATCAGATCAACTGTTGTTATATTTTAACCATTGTAAATAGAGAAATCTCTTAACAAAGTGGAGTAGAAAGTCTTGTAATGTCATTCATAGAGTGTACATTTGTTATCCCGTCGACCCCATAGTGAATACTGGTTGGACACTAACTATTGGTCTAAAATCCTCAAACAAGGTCACACCTCATAGTGTATTTGTAACCTTTAATAGGGTTGGGTCTTCACCAACCTCACTTCAGAAGAGTGAACAATTTTTGGGTTGCTTGTCCCAGGTGGTTTTTCCCTTCACAGGGTTTCCACGTTAAATCTCTTGTGTTATGTGTTGATTGTGATGATTGTTTGATGTCATACTTTACATGTGGCATATTCAATTTGATCGGTAATCACTATATGTTATTAACTGGTAATCGGTAAAAGCACAAATAGAATATGATTTTAGTTTACCGAGCTACAAAAGTTTTAGTAAATTAATTTTTGGATATACATTTTGTGATTGGGACTGTGGATAATTGATTCACCCCCCTCTCAATTATTCTAACACCATCTTGTCCTTATGTAGATATCTCATTTTGTCACCATTTCTTCCTTGTCTAGATGTTCAGATGTGTGTAACTATCATGATGTATAGTCAAAACTAGTTGACATCAATGACAACATACTGATTGATTTAATCATCTTACATATCACTTTAATAGCTTGGTGATCTCTAATCACTATCTCTTCATTTCATCAAGTTATTCAATCAGTTGTTGGTAATCAGTAGTTAGCTGATTCATGAGATAACTGGATTGGACAATGATGGATCCCTTCCAGTAGCTGAGAATAATATTAAGAAACAAAAGGTAGAAGTATAAATAAAGAAGAAAGAAGACAAGGTGACTGATAAGAAAGAATAAAAAGAAGAACATAAGAATCCACAAGATTTGTGGAAGAAAGATATCAAAATTTTATAGAAGAGGATAATAAGAGATGGAAATATGAAGATAATAAAATGATACTATGAAAGGTATGATTCTAAAAATTAAGTAGTAATTGAGGATATAGTAATTGAGCACTTATTAGTCTACAAGAAGAATTTTCTAGAAATAGAAGGCATATTCGTAAGGACTTGTATATCATGTTGGAAATAAGAAAACAATTAGCACATTTAGAGGTTGAGACTATAAGAAATAAGGATATTGAAGACATGTTGCTTGTAGTCTCCATACAAGAAAGGGAGAGAATTATTACAGAATTGAAACCTCTACTGAGAACAAAGGCTAGACTTCTGAAGATAATGGAAAGGAGGTATGATGAGGTTATAGAAGACACAAATAAGGCATCAAAAAAAATTTTGATGTGCAAAATTCTTGAGAAGACCTCACCTTCGAAGGTTACCAAGCCTACACCTTTAGGAATGGGAGAAATCTCTAACACATCTGAAGAGAGTGAGAAAGAAAGTGAAGTTGACAAGCAACCATACTTCTTCCTTTCTAGTATGCCTATATCATTAGATACTTCACTTCATGTAAATGATCCATTTCAAGAAAAACTAGATAGTTTGATGACAGTAGAAGAGGAAGGATAGAAAGAGGAAGATCATATAAAATAACAACAAAAAGAGAAAGATAAAGAGAAGGAGAAGCAACAAGAGGAAAAGTCAGAAAAAGAGATAGGAGTAGAAATATAAGAAGTAAGAATTGGGATTAAAAATAAATAAAATACCTCCTCCACCCTATTGTTGGAAAGTATGGATGAGGATGAACTCATGAGGTTATCCTTCATAGAATGTTCTAAGGAAAAGGAAAGGTCAGAACAAAAGGGGGAAAAAAAGGTAAAGGTGATTAATAGGGGAATAGAGACTATAAATTAAATAATCCCTACACCTCTCCCATTTCAAGGAAAGGATGATCTAGATAACTTGAACTTGGCATTGGATAACTTTGACAGTCATTTTGAGTCACTGTTGAAGATCACAAAGGATAAGGCTGAGAAGAGATACTTAGAAAAGAAGTTGAAGGAAGTTTGTCAGTCCATCTCATGGGGCTTGGGCATTCTGATAGAAACAATAGTCAAAGCTACAAGCTATGTGGCACAAGGAAGATGGGTATATAGCTATTGCTTAAATCCTATCAGACATGTTAAGAGTATTAAAGATATCATAGCCAAGGATAGGGATACATTAGACAACATAATGGACAGTTGTGAAACTTCTTCACAAAACATGTTAATAATGGACAAGAAGACATCAAAGATTTTGGATAAGATAAGTTCTTTGAATACAAGAAAGGGAGAGTAGTGGAAAGGTTTTGTATTCTAAAGAGTCTAATCACTCCTACGTTATCAATTCTTGAAGCTCATCTCAAAGAGATGAAGAAGATAGAAGGATCAGTAACAAACTCTGTACCCACTAAGATGAAGACAACAAAAGACTACATCTTATGCATTGAATTGATCGATCCATGTCAGTTAAATTTTGATCAGGTCATGGGATGATGAAGTGAAGACCTTGGAAAACCCCTTCCAAGAAATTCTAAATCTGGTGAGTAAGCACTAAAGTCTCATATGTTTAAAATTTTGAAGTTTTGTAAGAACCTTTTCCATTGATGTCAAAGCAAGAGAAAGAGAAGAGAAAAATGAGAAGAGGAAAAAGAATTAAATAAAAGAAGAGAAGAGAAAAAGAGAAAATAAAAGTATAAATAAGAAAAATGAAGAGAAGAAAGAATATGTATATAGAGAAGTAGAAGGAAGATAGTATTTTAACACTTAGTCATTTTTTTCTAAGTGTAGCCATTAATGAAAAAGGGAGAGATTGTTGGAAAGTGATGTTTTAAGAGCACTATGGATCACTTAAGGGTTTTTATTTGTGGAAACACTTATGCTGAAGTAATCGCAATAAATGATTATAGGTATTGGAGACATAGTCATGAAAATGACTAAGTACAAAATTGGAATAACAATATACTACAATACAATTTTGGTTAGTGAAGATAATATATGATGGATTATGGCTTGCAAACTTAGAGGGAGAAATGTTTTGATATGTAAGACCTTCAATTAAGGTCACACATGTTTTGGTGTTAATATCAGTAAGATCTAGTGTTGTGATGGTATATGAGGACAATGAAACAATGAAAAATGGTATATGAATAGTTGCGATGATTAAGGGAAGATTAGATGGAATGGTAATGTGCTAAGTCAGATGAAAGTTGTATGTTGCCAATAATTTGGTAATACAAGATCACCAACTCTACATATATCATTTGTATAGGTAATTGTATTGTTATTTTTTGTACTTTATTTGAGAGTCGATTGGATGGCAGAATTGATATAAGTATAGAGTATTTTGTGGAAGCGATATGTGTAAAACTATGTGATAAAGATGGATATGTGATGGATTAAAATTTGGAATATTGGTAAAGGAAAATAGAAGATGTGAGATTATATATTGACAAAGCTATAAATGGAACTATTAAAGAATAGCAGATACTTGTGTAGTTCACTTATTGAAGAACACTTTTGTAATAAATTTTTTGTTGTAAGAGTTGTAAGCTCACCACACCTTTAACAGGGGTTTTGTATACCCCTAATAGGATTTTGTATTCCTCTAACAAGGAAATGTACTATGTAATACTCAGCTCCTAATAGGGCTAGATCTCCTAATAGGGATTCAATATTTTAGTGCATAGTTGTGGGTACCATCCCCACTAGGGTTTTCCCTTGGCCAGGGTTTCCTAAAAAAAAAATAATGGTGTTATGAGTTAAGTGTTTATGTTCTTTTCATTTCAACATTGATATGGTTTATTTACAATTGGTTGAATTTTAATTTAAAGTGTTGTAATACTTATTCAACCCCCCATTTTAGTATTACTTAATCCTAACAAATCATTGATAGCAAAAGCTTGGAGAATTTTGCATCTGGGGAATTGGTTACAAGCTTATAGTTAGAAATGTTGAAACACTTGAGACCCTATTTGATTTCATAGATCAAAGATGAGCATACACTATTGGTAAGTGAACAATGTTATGTGAATTTTAAAATTGGTAAGCATTATGATAAAGTGTTAAATGTTATATCATGCATATGGATTGTTGTCATATTTTTTGGGGTAGAACTTGGCAATATGATAGACATGCTATATATGATGGGAGATTGAATAAATATATCATTTGGGTTGATGGAAGAAGACAAATATTTTTACCTTTGATTGAAGAATATGTTACTAATGTTTGTAGATTGGAGAAAGTTTGCTTGATGGAATGAAGAAAGTTTTTTAAGGATTTGAAGAAGAATGATGTATGCTTTGTTGTGATTCCTAATGAATCGAGTGAGAAAACAACATATAGTATCTCTGAAGAGATTGATAAGATACTCACCAAGTATAGAGAGATCATTTATGATAATGTACCTAATGGTTTTCTACCGAAGATAAGCATTGATCATTGTATGGATATGATCTGTGGATCTAGTTTACCAAATAAGGAACCACATCAATTAACACCTATTGAGAATCAAGAACTTAACTGACAAATCCAAGAATTTTTATAGAAAGGTTTGATAAGTGAAAGTTTGAGTCCTTGTGTAGTACCAACTATATTGGCACCTAAGAAGAATGGAGAATGAATATTCTGCACTGATTCTAGAGCAGTCAACTAGATAATAGTGAAATATAGGTTTCCTATACCAAGAATGGATGACATAATGGATGGTTTGATTGAAGAAAAGTATTTTACCAAAATTGATTTGAAGAGTGGATATCATCAAATAAGAATTAGAGAAGGTGATGAATGGAAGACTCCTTTCAAAACAAGAGAAGTTTTGTATGAGTGGTTGGTTATGCCTTTTGGTTTAACTAATGCACTGAGTACTTTTATGAGATTAATGAATGAGGTTTTGAAGAAATTCTTGGGTAAATTTGTGATTATATATCTAGATGACATTCTGCTATTTAGTAAGACCATAGAAGAACATTTTATGCACATTAAACAAGTTTTACAAAGATTGAAAGAAGAAAAGTTGCTAATTAATTTGAAAAAGTTTTCCTTCATGAAAGAAGAGATTATGTATTTGGGATTTGTGATTCTAGCTGATGGTTTGAAAATGGATCCTTAAAAGGTTAAAGCTATTTTGAATTGGCCTACATCTGAATATACTAGTGAGGTAAGATTATTTCATGGTTTAGAAAGTTTTTACCCAAAGTTCATCAGAAATTGTAGTTCAATTTGTAATACTATGACTAAGACAATGAAAGGAGATAAAAGATATTTTAAGTGCACACATGGAGCTGATAGAAGTTTTGGGACTTTGAAGTAGAAGGTTGTTGAATTTCCTATGTTAGCTTTACCTAATTTCAATAAGGTATCCAAGTTGAATGTGATGCAAGTGGTAATGCAATAGGACCTATTGTTTTCTTTAGTAAGAAGTTGAATGATGAAAAAAGGGAATATTTTGTATATGATCAGGAGTTCTATGTTATTGTTAAAGCCCTAAAGAAATGGAGACATTATTTGATACCGAGTGAATTTGTGTTGTATATTGGTCATAAGGCTTTACAATATTTGGGTAGTCATAATAAGTTGAATCAGAGACATATGCAATGGGTTGAATATTTGCAGAGTTATACATTTGTGATAAAACATAAGTTTGGAGTCACTAATAGAGTTGTTGGTGCATTGAGTAGAAGAATATATTTGATTAATGAAATGAGAATTGACGTTATTGGTTTTGATGACATGAAATATTTGTATGAAACTGACCCTGATTTTTCTGAGTCATGGAAGAAGTGCATATCACCTATTTAAGATCAATCGAGTACTAAATGGGAAGACTATTTTATTTAAGAAGGTATGTTGTTTAAAGATATTCAATTGTTTATACTAAGAGGATCAATGAGAATTAATTTAATAAAGGAGAAGCACAATAGTAGTTTGGTTAGACATTTTGGTATTGAAAATATATTGAATTTTCTTAAGGTGAAATGCTTTTTGCCAAAGTTGTATAAGGATGCTCAAAAATTTGTGAAAAGTTGTGGAATTTGTCAAGTTGCAAAGGGAGTAAGTCAAAATATTCCATTGTATGCACTAATTTCTATCCCTGAGAAACCTTGGATTGATATCAGTATGGATTTTTTTTCTTGGCTTACCAAAGATAGTAAGAGGTAATGGTTCTATATTCTTTGTGGTGGATAGATTTTCTAAGATGACACCTTTTATACCCTATAGAAAAATATCAGGTGCAATACATATAGTAGATATTTTCTTTAAGGAGATTGCCAAAATGCATGGATTACCAAGGAGTATCATCTCTGACCAAGATAGTAAATTTTTTGGATACTTTTGGAAGACTCTACTAAAAAAGTTGGGTACAAATTTAAGGTATAGTTCTACATTTCAGCCACAAATTGATGGACATACAGAGGTTTTAAATATAAGTTTAGGTAATTTTTGAGATGCTTAGTTGGGGATAAACCAGGAAATTGGGATTCTATGTTGGCACAAGAAGATTTTGCATGCAATAATTAAGTGAATAGGAGTACTCAAAAAACTCCTTTTGAGATTATTAATGGCATACAATTGAGAGGTACATCAAACTTGAGGAACATTATTGTTGAAGAGAAGAGAAGTGTTGAAGGAGAATATTTTGATGAGTTCATGAAGACATTTCATGAGGGATTAAAACATGAGTTAGAGAATAGTAATAAAAAATACAATGACAGAGTAGATAGATCAAGAAGACATAAGATTTTGGTAGTTGTGGATGAAGTAATGGTACACTTGAAGAAAGGTAGATTTCCTATTAGAACCTATTGAAAATTCAAGATGAAGAAATTTTGTCCCTATAAGATATTGAGAAAATTTGACATTGGAAATGTGTATGAGATTGAGTTACCTGATGACATGGATATATTGCCTATATTCAACATTTTAGATTTGTATGAGTATCATGAACTTGATGAAGATATGAAAGTACCAATGATTATCCTAAGAAGTAGACATAAGAAGTCAAGAACATTTTTTCCAGAAAAAGAAGTGGCAGAAGAACAAGAGGAAAATATTATATGGAGTATCTAGTAAAGTAGAAGAACATACCAATTGAAGATAGTTTGTGGATTTCATAATCTGAGTTGGATTCAGCTCAGGTTGTACCTACTACATGATTTAGAGAATCATCTCAAAACAACCCTAGGTGTTTGATGTAGGAGCATTTTAGGCTCTTGGAAATCTTGTATCACCAAAAACAAGTTAGAGTTATTAGTTGTGCTTGGTAGATTCTTTTGGCCTCTTGGTGATGTTTTCAAGTTTCCACCAATGAGGCTTGATTGCTGCTTGGTTCTTTTGTTCATCGAGTTGGCTCAGTTGGTTCATCAAGTTAATTTTATATCACTTGATAATATTTCTCACCGAGTGGTTTATTTTGTATTTCTCTTGAGGTTGACTTGTGCATTGAATTTTGGTTATGGAGTGTGTGTGGACCTAGATCTGGTTGTTTCTTTCTCCAATAATAGATCTGAAGGCTGACTTATTTCGGTAGCATCTTGTATAAATAAAGTAGTTTGTTTTAGTTTTAGGGTAAGTTTTGAAGATAGATGATAGTTTCTGGAAGTTGAATCCTCACATGTTGGAGGACTCTTGTAATTAGAATTTGAATATATCTGGCTGTCACTGAGAAGGCCTTATAGCCCAACATCTATGAGGTTATATGATTAATAATATATGATTCTCTACCTTTTCTCTCTATCCATGCTATTTTTTTGCTTCCATGTGTTGTGTCTACAACAAGGTTAGTGATTTGTGTGTACCTTTGGCCTCTCATCCTCCCCTCTATTGCATCACTTGTGTTATCTATTGAGCTTCTAGATCCTAGAATTTTATTCTTTGCTTTAGTAAAATTCTTATAGTAGCCTTCATCACCTATCTACCTTGTTGAAATTAAATTCATACTCAGTCTTAGAATGTGCCTCACCTCTTGTAGTAGAAAATGATTACCATTATGCAACTTAATCTTAATTATTCCCTTTCTAAAAATCTACCTAGGTTCATTTGTTGGAAATATTCAAGACTATCTAGGTTACTGAGAGGGGAGGGGTGAATCAGTAACTTCAAAACTTTTAATAGATTCAAATCTTAATAATATTAGATTGATAATCTTAAGTACTACATGCATGAGTAATAGAAAGAATAAAATATTCATAACACTTTGAACATAGAGATTTCATGACCCAGAAACCTTCCAAGTAGAAAGTAAAATTGGGGTGGGGATGATACCCACAAAACTTCAATACTGCAGTATAAAGTTTTTCGGTTAAGGCTTACAATGATCACTTTTGATGATCTGCCCTGTTAGGAGCAATAAGGACTGCTAGGTCCACCTTGTTAGAGGATTTACAAACATACAATGAAGTATGAACTTGGTTAAGAGATTTTACAAAGACTGTTAAGTCTACCCGATTAAAGGATTTCAAGTTGATTCACCTGTTAGGATGAAACAATAGATCTCTTACTTGCAATTGTACTTGCTGATTGAGATTCTCTGATGTACTGATCACCTTCTATGATGGATAGATCTTTTTTGCTTCTTATACTACTGTAGCCCTTTGTAATTCACTTATCTCTGCCTTTCTCTCTTTTTCATACTTCACTATTTTTATTTTTTATTTTTTATTTTTACCTCTCTGGATATGATATAAAACATTGTTTATATATCAATCTAAAACAATTACAACATAATTACAAAGTCAGCTCTTAAACAAGCTAACACAAATATTACTGAGTCGGCCCAAATATAGTGACTTGGTTATTGCAAACTAACTCAGTGACTTTCTGATACTCGACATCCACTGTGTTACTCAGCATCATCATGCACTCAGTAGAAGTGGAGGCACGGTCCATACTAACCACTCAATTGTAGTTTCGAACATAGTATATACTGGAGACTCGGTAGATATAGTGTCACTCGGTAAACACTATCTTGCTCAGTAAGCACTGTTCTGCTCGGTAAGCACTATTCTGCTCGGTAAGCACTATTTTTCTTGGTAAGCACTGTTCTACTCAGTAAGCTCTATTCTGCTCGGTAAGCACTGTTCTACTCGGTAAGCATTGTTCTGCTCAGTAAGCACTATTCTACTCAGTAAGTACTATTCTATTCGGTAAGTACTATTCTACTCGGTAAGTACGTAGAGTCTGAATAAGTGTTGTCACTGATGACAATCATACTTAATGCCAACAATCTCCCCCTTTGGCATTAGTGACAAAACACTTATTGCCCAAAACTTATATACACAATCATGTTGACACTGGTTTTGTGTATACATTTCATGTTTCCCTTATACAGTATATATACAAATATCTTATTTCACCTCATACTCATATTTTCTATTTTATATTTTCTCCCCCTTTCATATCTCATATACTTTCTCCCCCTTTTTGACAATAATGCCAAAGGTGTATATACAAATATTTTACATGGAGATACCAAAATGTGAGAGAAAATCAGAATGCACCTTTCCAATTAGTGCTAGAGTTCTATCCCAATTCTCTTGCAGAATCTTGCATGTATGGAGTGCAACTTGGACTTCTACAGAGAGTTCAATCATGTGATCTGCAATTGAAAACTGATTGTCATGGATCAATGTTTTTGAGTAGGCAATATGCTTCTGCATTGTATCCATGATGGGAAGGATCATGTTTTGAATATCTATTAATGTTGATCTGATCCTTGCATCTTCTTTCATTAACTCTGACTGCTTATCAGATAGGAATCTGATTGTCATCTGATGTACAGAGCTTGAGCTAGGTTCAAGTTGCAACTTTTGTGCATTGATCTTCAAATCCTCATCAATCTTATTTATTTTGTCTTTAATTTCCTTTGAGAACTCGGCAACATTATAGATTTTAACAAAAAGAGATGTTACCTTGGAATAGGAGGACTCAATGCTAGTCAAAACTGAAGATAACCCTACCTGATTGATAGCTATTTGTTGAGCAATGTGCTCAAGCACTTCATTTTCAAACTTCTTCTCAGCCTTTTCAAGCAACTTATCTGTTCTAGAGGAATCATCATTAAACCTGTTAATTGCTTCTACCAACTGCAATAAAATGTGTTGAGAGGAATCAACTTTAGCACCTATAGCTTCTGTCAAAATGTTCTTGGCATCCTCAATGATCTTATATTCCTTATCTCTTTCTTCTTTTAGTTTCTTCTACTTTTCTTTCTTCTGGAGGAGTTCACCAACTATTTGCATTTGATCTGCAATGAGGTTTGCAAAATCTAGCTGGGGAATTTGTATCTCCTCATCTAGATCTATACCTTCTACTACACTCTTACTCAAAAATTTTGTACTCGGTTGAGTCTTTATACTTATTGCCTTTGTAGTAGAAATTATTGTAGACATAGTAGGACTAGTAGTGAAAACTGATAAACTTCCAACTGATGGGATGCTAACTGGAATACTTGATAAATAAAAAATTGAAGTATTTACAATTGTAGAATCTGAAGTACTTATTGCTAAAAAACTCAAATTTGAAGAAGGTACAGAAGATTGCAACTCAGTGGAAGGAGGTTGAAGCTTAGTAGATGAAGTGGTAGCCACTTCTGTTGTTGATACATTGAGTTGTGCTAGTGATGATTGGACATTTGATGTATTTGAGGGAGTTGTTACAATCACACTTGAAGTTTTCTCCGAGCTAGATGTAGCAATTTTTACTGGAGAGTGGGGAAGTGAGGCAATTACCTCTTCAGCTATCTGAACTAGATCATCTTCCTCAACATTCTCCTCAGCTTCCTTGGTAGCTTCTATCCCTGCTTCCTTTGTCGCAACATTATCAATCTAAACTATTTCTTCTTCTTCTTCTTCATCACTATCATCTTCAATATCTTTGATTATCACAGTTTCAGTACTCAGTTTGTGAAGATGATAGATGTTTTTCCAAGTAGAATTTGTACTCTTCACAACCAACTCTATATCTTTGATCAAAACTAAACAACTGTTGAATTTTAGTGTCATCTTGCACTCATTTTCTATCAATGCCTTATTTATTTCATCATCTTTCAAACTAGGCATTAACTGTCTTAAGGTTTGAGCATATATGTCCTTGACAGTTTGTCTTGCATTGGACCATCTCAACTTGACTTTATCCAATAGAACACCTAGAATTTGAGAAGCCATATCATCAGGTGAGTACTTCCATTTTCCCATTTTCTCAATGACAACATCTTCTATTTCCTGCTGCTCTGCCTTTGATTTAATTTCATATTTGAGAGTTTTGAAATTTGCAATTCTAGATCCTTCTCTCAAATCCTTAATCTTTTGTTCAAATGAGGGAGGAGGCCTTTTGAGTACTATATCATCATTGATTTTACCTGCCTTGCCCCTTGATCTTCTCCTTGTGAATACTGTAGTGGATTGCTCAGGTTTCTTGGTGATAGTTACCTTTCCTTTCTTCTTTACAGGCACTTGTTCTTCTTTATTTTCATCCTTTTCTTCTTCTTCTACAATATCTTCTCCTATGCCCTCGGTTAACATTAGAGGTGTTCTAGATTGCATCTTGGCCATCCTCTTTTTTCCTTTGTTAACCACCTATGGAAGTTTTATGCTTAGCTCAATTCTTATCTTAGCTTCATCATATGTTCCACAGTATGGAGCCTTTGGATCAACAAGTTGATTTACCAGGGCTTCAATTATATCCTTTGTTTCATCAATGTTTACCTCATAAGGAAGAGGTTTCACCCATACAATCCTGGGCCTTACTGCCTGAATGTATACTCTATCACAATCAACCATGAAACAAATATCATCTTTATAATCTTCCATCAGTTTTAGTGGAATTTAGAATCTGTTATTCATCTTTTCCTTAAAAGATTCAAAATAGTTATCCATTATGTTTGTAAAATTATCACCCATTTCTGCAATATACTCATTTATCTAATAAAGAATAGGTACATCCTTTCTCCACTTTACTGTGCCTTTTGATGGGAAAAACTTTTGAGCATAGAAAAATAAACAAACCAACAGTGAGCCAAACTTACATGGATTGTTCTTTGAGGTTTGGATGCTCTCCATATTCTTGTTGAACTGTTTCAACAAAAGATCTGCTAGGTCAAATGACAGATTGTTCTTCACAATTTTATAGGCTAGGTCAACTGCTTCACATGGAACACTATTCTACTGACTTGAACTATATATCTTGTGTGCTATTACATATGTGCCAAATTTTAGTTCTACATCTGTAATACTATTAATTTTCATACCTCTACCATCCCATTCAGCTAGGGTTTTCTTTTCCAGCTCTACCCGACCTAGGGTTTTTGTAGATTTAGCCTGGGCAAGCATGGGAAGACCAGTGATTTGGTGAATCATCTTCTTTGTTATTTTCACTAGTTGCTCAAACCAAATTTTACCTTCATGTACTCGGCTCAGAATATATCTTATCCATTTTATCTGGAAACCCCGAGGCAAGTGGGTGATATGTGTTAAACCCTTTTCTTCCAAATGTTTATGTCCCAGTTTGAGAACACCATCAACACATAGTTCATCATGAGAAACATCTATCTCTAGGGTTCCAAGTTCTTGAATTGTACCTTTAAAATGACTGCGAATGTCATTTACAAGAAGTACCTTTGGAGGAATTTGAGACTGAGCTCCACTCATATCTAGGGTTTCTACAATCGCGGGCATGAGTTTGAAATCTGGCACTTTCCATTCTCCATGAACTAACATTTCTGAACCTTTCTTTACTTTGGTGCTAGATGAAGCCATGGTAGCATGGTAGAAAAATTTCTTCTTTAAAATTTTGCTTCGAATCGTTAGATCGCACTAGAAATTTCTCTTCTCAAAATGCTGATATTCACGGTGAAGATTGAACTTGATTTCATGCTTTTTGTTAAAAATTTGTCATTAATGCTTGATAGGAATTAGGGTATTGAATTTGACAGAGTCTCATCCACTATGCATTAAATGCTTAGTGAAGATTCCGCAACTTAGAGAACATTTGAATTCATACTTCTCCAACCTTACTCAGTAACCAAATGAAGTTAGGTTACTCCTGACCTTGCTCAATGGTAACTGATACCGACCTTGTGATCCTATTGTATCTTGCATATTGATTTGGATCTATCTTCCTTTTAGTTCACAAACTATTTTGGAATATGTCTATGAAGATATAGTTCCAGTGCCTTCTTGGAGACTAGTTAGAGTTCATAGCGCCACTCCCTTCATGAGTGACTACATCACTTGGACTGGCTTGCTCGGTAGGTTTAGGAATCCACTACTATCTCATCTACTTCCTAATGCTATTTTCTTTGGCTTTCTTTTCATCTTCAACTTTGCCTAAATTCATGTAGTTTTTAGCTATGTGACCAAGCTTAGTGCAATTATAATATCTTATGGTAGAATCCCTTTTTCTCAAGTGGTGCCTTACACAATTCATGCCAATGTGTCCATATTCTCCATAGTAATGACATCTACACCAAGTTTTGTAATCCCAACCAAACATTGCTTTAATAATTTGTTCTGCTGGATTGGGTGTTTTAATTCTACATTCTGATGCCTTATGACCTTGTTTTCTACATTTGTGACATTTGCCTTCAAATCTTGGTTTCTCCTTGCATTCATTTGCTTTATGACCAAGCTGATTGCAATTGTAGCATTTTCCATTGAATTTTTCTTTTCCATTGCTCCAACATTTGTTTGAAGTATGACCAATTTTGCCACAGTGATTACAGGTAGGTTTCTGATTCTTTTGAGTACCTTGTTTGGAGGATTCACCTTCCTCTTTGTATCCAAGACCTGCTTTTCCTTTTTGCCTATGAAGGTTTTGTTCATACACCTAATTCATATCTTCTTGAGATTTCAACATTCTCTCATTGATTTTCCTTTCATCATCTAGGTCACTCATCACTCTTAAATTGATTTGCTTTTCAGATCTTAGCTCCTCTCTTATATTTTCATTTTCTGATCTCAGAGTCAAGATTTCTTCATTTGCATTGGAGATTTGATCAATAAGGTTTTCTAGCTAAAGAGTTTTATTCTAGATTTCATTGTTCTTTCCATCTATTTCATCTTTCATCTTGTTGCTTTGTTCCAAGACTTCACAGAATCTTGTTGACTGAATTTCTTGTTCTCTTTTCAATTTTCTCACTTCTTCTTGCAGAGATCCACTATTTTCTAGAAGTTCTTTGATTGCATTGTTTGCTTCATCTAAGCTGCCTGAAGGGAAAAAGTCTTCAATCTTTTTTTCAACATACTGGTGGTCATTGATCTGATTTGCAAGTTCCTTCCTTCTTTTTAGGGAAAGGGAAAGATGCTCTCTTGCTTCTTTGAGTTGAGTTATGGCCATTTCCAGATCTAGCTTTTCATTCTCAATTACTTTGTTAAGTCTGAATATCTCCATTGTCCTGAATCTTTTCTCAAGCTATCAAACTTTATTCTGAGAACCATGGAGCTCTGATACCAATTGTTGGAAATATTCAAGACTATCTAGGTTACTGAGAGGGGAGGGGTGAATCAGTAACTTCAAAACTTTTAACATATTCAAATCTTAATAATATTAGATTGATAATCTGACTACATGCATGAGTAATAGAAAGAATAAAACATTCATAACACTTTGAACACAAAGATTTGGTGACCTAGAAACCTTCCAAGTAGAAAGTAAAACTGGGGTGGGGATGATACCCACAAAACTTCAATACTGCAGTATAAATTTTGTTGGTTAAGGCTTACAATGATCACTTCTGATGATCTGCCCTATTAGGAGCAATAAGGACTGCTAGGTCCACCTTGTTAGAGGATTTACAAACATACAATGAAGTATGCACTCAGTTAAGAGATTTTACAAAGACTGTTAAGTCTACCTGGTAAGCACTGTTCTGCTTGGTAAGCACTGTTCTGCTCGGTAAGTATTGTTCTGCTCGGTAAGTACTATTCTACTCAGTAAGTACACAGAGCCTAAATAAGTGTTGTCACTGATGACAATCATACTTAATGCCAACATCATTATCTCCCAATTACACTAGCCCAAAATCCCCTTAGACATAATCAAGAAAATAACTTGTATAGGGCGTAACATAAAATTAGGCCATTCAATCTAGGAAAAGAAAAAAATTATCCTTGTCAAATTTATTACTTATCACAATTGGCTCCTTATAGTCTTCGTGTTTGTCTTCTTTATTCTTTCAAGATCGATAATATTTCTTCCTATGACTTGGTTTTTGATAATACCATAAATCATTTATTCCTCTAAATTGAGACCTCTTGGCCTTTGATTTTTTTCATGATTTCCCATGACTTCAAGAATTGTGTATTCTCTCCCTTGATCTACCTCTACTTTCTGCATTCAAAACACTACCTGGTATGCATCCACCTGAGTTTTTCATATGAATTTTCTCACTCAGAATAACATCAAAAACACCATCAAATTTTTGAGTATTTGAAACATAAATAGAGTTACTAACCACTGTTACTAAGCCATTCAAGTATTTATGAAAATAAAATAGAATCTAAAGAGTCCTAATTTCTTCATCAAAATTGACATTAGTAGAAGATGATTGACTAGTAACCATATTAAACTAATTAAAATGATAAAAAAATGACCCAGCTATACCATTTTCATATTATGTAAATGCTTCATAAGAAATACCTTATTCAAAGTGGAAGGCTTTTCATATAAATTATCTAGGTTGTGCTTTCATGCTTTAGTTGTCTTTTCTTGTGTAATATGAAATGTCACCATTTGTGATAGGTATAAAGGAATACTTCCAAGAACCTTTCTATCAAATATAATGTAATCCTCATCAAACATTCCTATAACTTTATTTTATTTTCATCCCAATTGCCACCATTAATCCTTTTGATAGAGATAATCCTCTATTTTTATTTACTATAACTAAAATTTCTGCCCATTAAACTTATCAACCTTCAAATTACCCTAATCTTCCATTAATACCACTTAGTCATGAGACTTTCCTATAGAGGATAACTGAAAATAACCCACTTTGATAATACTTGTTAGGATTATTGGATATATATCTAACAATTACATGCAAATATAACAAATGATGCAAAGAAATAAAGCACACAAAACTAGAACATAATAGTCAAATTTAATATAGTTAACATAATCTTGGGCTATGTCCATGAAATAGAGATTCAAATCTTATTATAAAATTATCACCTCCATTGACAACAATGTCAACAAGGACTATAGTATTAATGAAGAAATTATTTGAAAAATGATAGTATGTTAAAGGGTTTGTATGTTATTTGGAGAATTTTTTCCCTATTGTTATGTTTTTACTTACATGTTGTTTACAAAATGGTTATTATCTATATATTTTAGCTATTTTTCTTTCATGTTAGGATTTTTGGTCCCTTCAAAACTAGTTTTCCTATAATAAAAGACTACAATTTTTCCTTTATCAATAAGGTCTTGAATAACATGTCTAACTCAGTTATAACTATTTTTCTTGTATCCATTATTTCTACTATATTTGTTATAATCATTTTTATTACATCAAAGGGGTTTCACCTTAGCATTTTACTCTCCTTATTTAAGTATCATAATCAGGTTACTCACAAGCAATTCTCTTGTTTCCAAATTGAGGGATTTCTCAAAAGGTATGAATTTTATCTCAAGTTAGCCATTAAGTGATCCTTTTTTTTTTCTTTTTAATGGATCATTTTGTTAGGAATATTCCCAAGAGATACATGAGAGTGGGAGGGGGGGGTGAATTAGTTATCTACAAGTTTCTGTTGGCATTAAGCAGGATTGCCACTAGTGACAACACTTATTTGCATTCTAAGTGCAAACTGAGCAGAACAGTACAAACCGAGCAGAACAGTGCAAATCGAGCAGAATAGTACAAACTGAGCAAAACAATGCAAATTGAGCAGAACAGTGCAAACCGAGCAGGACAGTGCAAACCGAGTAGGATAGTGTAAACCGAGTAACATTATGTCTACCAAGTCACCAGTATTTACCGAGTTCAAAACCTACCGAGTGGTTAGTATGAACCGTGCCTTCACTTCTACCAAGTGCATGACGATGCTAAGTAATGTAATGGATGCCGAGTATCAAAAAGTCACCAAGTTAGTTTGCAAGAACTGTGTAACCATACTTGGGCTGACTTAGTAACACTTATGTTTATTTGTCAAGCCGACTTTGTAATTGTAATTAATTGTTTAGACTTGTATATAAACAATGTTGTAAAGATACCAAGATGTAATTAGTATAAGTATGAATATGAAAAAGAGAGAAAGGTAGAGATAAGCAAATTACAAAGGGCTACAGTAGTATAAGGAGTAGAAAAGACAAATTCATCATAGAAGGTGATCAAGTACATCAGTGAATCTCATTCAGCAATCCAGTTGCAAAGTAAGAGATCTACTATTTCATCCTAATAGGTGAATCAGCTTGAAATCCTTTAACCGGGTAGACTTAACAGTCTTTTGTAAAATCTCTTTACCGAGTACATACTTCTTTTGTAAGTTTGTAAAAATCCTCTAACAAGGTGGATTTAGCAATCCTTATTGCTCCTAGCAGGGCAGATCATCAGAAGTGATCAATTGTAAGCCTTAACCGGCCAACTTTATACTACAGTACTAAAGCTTTGTGGGTTTCATCCCCACCCCAGTTTTACTTTCTTTTGGAAGGTTTCTGGGTAACCAAATCTATGTGTCATTGTTGTGAATGCTTTTAAGTTTCATGCTTTCTATATGCAAAAGGATAAAGTAAACTATATGTTAATACATCTAAAAGAAAATTTGAAGTTACTGATTCACCCCTCCCCTCTCAGTAACTTGGTTAATTCCTGAATATTTCCAACAATTGGTATCAGAGCTATATTGGTTCTCAAGATAAAGCTTAACTAGCTTGAGCAAAGATCCAAGACAATGGAGGTATGCAAACTGAACAAGGTGATTGAAAATGAAAAGCTAGATCTGGAAGTGGCCATAGCTAAACTTAAAGAAGCAAAAGAACATCTTTCCCAATCCCTAAGAAGAAGGAAGGAACTTGCAAATCAGATGAATGATCAGAATTACATTGAAGAAAAGATTGAAGATCTTTTTCCCTTAGATAGCTCAGATGAAGCAAACAATGCTATCAAAGAACTCCTAGAAAAGAATGGGTCTTTGCAGGAAGAAGTGAGAAAATTAAAAAGAGAACAAGAGCTGCACTCTACAAGATTTTGTGAGATCTTAGAACAAAGAAACAAGTTAAAAGATGAATTGGATGGAAGGAATAATGAAGTCCAAAATAAAACCCTTCAGCTAGAAAACCTAATTGATCAGATCTCCCATACAAATGAGGAAATTCTGACTCTAAGATCAGAAATAGAAAGCACAAGAGAAAAACTAAGATTTGAAAAGCAAATCAATCTAAGATTGGTGGATGACCTAAACGCCGAAAAAAAAATCAATGAAGGAATGCTGAAAAGCCAAGAAGACTTAAATCAGCTGTATGATCAAAATCTTCATAGGCAAAAAGGAAAAGCAGGACTTGGATACAAAGGAGAAGGTGAATCTTCTAAGCAAGGTACTCAAAGAAATCAGAAACCTACTTGTAATCATTGTGGCAAAATAGGACATACTTCAAATAAATGTTGGAGCAATGAAAAAGAAGATCAATGGAAAATGCTACAACTACAATGAGCATGGTCACAAAGCAAATGAATGCAGGGAAAAACCAAGATTCAAAGGTAATTGTCACAAATGCAACAAACAAGGTGATAAGGCATCCGAGTGTAGATCCAGAACATTCAATCCAGCAGAACAAATTATGAAAGCAATGTTTGGATGGGATTACAACACTTGGTGTAGAAGTCATTACTGTGGAGAATATGGACACATTGGCATGAACTACATAAAACATCATCTAAGGAAAAGAGATACTACCATAAGATGTTTCAAATGCACTAAACTCGATCACATAGCCAAAAATTGCATGAATGCTAATGAAGTTGAAGATGGAAAGAAGAATGAAGCAACTAAGGTTAGGAAACAGATGAGGCAACAGTGGATTCCTAAATCTACTAAGCAATCCAGTCCAAGTAATGGAATGGGTGGCTCTACCAACTCAAACTAAATTCCCAAGAAAGCACTGGAACTGTATTCTCATAGACAAATTTCAAGCAGTTCCAGAACTGAATTAAAAGAAAGATCTAAATCAGCATACAAGATGTAATAAGATCACAGGAAGGTCGGTATCATTTTTCACTGAGTGAGGTCAGGAGCGGTCTAATATGATTACCAAGCGAGGTCGGAGCATTATGAATTCTCAAGTTCACCGAGTTGCAAAGTCTTTACCGAGCAATAAATTCATAGTGGGTGACAGTCTGTCAGAATTCATACCCTAATTTGTACTAAGCATTAATGACAGAGTTGTAAACAAAAGGAAAGAAATCAAACTCATTCTTCACCGTGAACTTTAGCACTTTGAGAGCAGAAAATTTCAAGAGCAATCCAGCGATTCAAACACTTTTGTGAAAAGAATTTTCTGTGAGCTACCATGGCACCATCCAGCACTTCAGTGAAGAAAGGATCAAAAATGATAATCCCAGGGGAATGGAAAGCACCAGATTTCAAAATTATGCCCGCAATTACAGCAACCCTAGACCCGAATGGAGCTCAATCTCAGATTCCTCCTAAGGTACTACTTGTTAACGATATTCGCAATCATTTCAATTATGCAATTCAAGAAATGGGAAACCTAGAGCTAGATATTGTGCGTGAGGAACTATGTGTGAATGGTATTCTAAAACCTGAGCACAAACATCTGGAAGACAAGGGATTAGTTCACATTTCACATTTACCTCAAAACTTTCAGGAGAAATGGGTTAGATACATTCTCAGCCATGTACATGAAGGCAAGATTTGGCTTGAGCAACCCATAGAGATCACTAAGAAGATGATTCACCAAATCACCGGTCTTCCCATGTTGAACAAAGCTAAAACTACCAAAACCCTAGGACAGCCGGAACTGGAGAAGAAAACTCTAGCCGAGTGGGATGGTAGAGGCATGAAAGTAAGTAGCATTACTGATGCTGAACTGAAGTTTGGAACACACATCATTGCCCATAAAATATACAGTTCAAGTCAATAGAATAGTGTATCCTGCGAAGCCATAGACCTAGCATACAAAGTGGTCAAGAATAATTTATCATTTGACCTTGCAGATTTATTATTAAGACAGTTTAACAAGAACATGGAAAGCATTCAAACTTCCAAAAACAATCCATGTAAGTTTGGATCTCTACTGGTCTGTTTATTCTTCTATGTTCAGAAATTCTTCCCTTCCAAAGGAAAAGTTGTATGGAGAAAAGATGTGCCAGTTCTTTATGAGATAAATGAATATATTTCAGAAATGGGTGAAAATTTTGAGAGCATCATGGATAGTTATTTTGAGTCTTTCAAGGAGAAAATGAATGACAGATTTCGGATTCCACAGAAGTTGGTGGAAGATTATAAGGATGATATTTGTTTCATGGTGGCCTGTGACAGAGTATACATTCAAGCAGCTAAACTGAGGATTGTACATGTAAAACCTCTTCCTTATGAGGTAAACATTGATGAAACAAAGAATATCATTGAAGCCCTTCTTAATCAACTTGTTAATCCCAAAGCTCCATATTTTGGAACATATGAAGAAGCTAAGGTGAGAATTGAATTAAGTATAAAGCTTCCACAGGCTGTAAATAAAGGAAAGAAGAGGATAGCCAAAATGCAAATGCTAATCGAGGACAAAGGAGAAGACACTGAAGAAGAAGAGGAAAAGGATGAGAAAACAGAGGAACCAGAACCTACAAAGAAGAAAGGAAAGGTATTCATTACCAAGGCACCTAAGCCTCCCACTGATGTATTTACAAGGAGAAGTGCAAGAGGTAAGGCAGACAAGGCAGACAAGGCAGACAAAGATATAATATTCAAAAATCCTCCTCTAACCCTTCAAGAAAAGATCAAACTTTTTAGAGAAGGATCAGGATCTGGAGTAAGTAATATAAAATCTTTAAAATATGAAATAAGGTCAGAAACAGAACAAAAGGAGATTGAAGATGATGTCATTGAAAAGATGGGACAATGGAAATACTGTCCTGATGAAATAGTCCCACATGTTCCAGCAGCTTTATTAGATCAAGTAAAAATGAGATGGACCAATGCAAGGCAAACTGTAAAAGACATATTTGATCAAACCCTGAGACAGTTAATGCCCAGCTTGAAAAATGATGAAATAAAGAAGGCATTGAAGGAGAATGAAAATAAGATGACACTGAAGTTCAATACTTGTTTAATTCTAATTAACAATATTGAATCGGTTGTGAAGGCTACAAATGCCACATGGAAGAACATATACCATCTTCACCAACTGAGTACTAAAACAGTTATAATAAAAGACATTGAAGATGACAGTGATGAACAGGAAGAAGCCACTGAGGTAGATGATACTATGAGGATAGCGGCAGAAGTCATTGCATCACTTCCTACCTCTCCAGTAAAAGTTACTACATCTAGCCCGGAGACACCTTCAAGCATGGTTGTGACAACTTCAACTTTTGTCCAATCACCTACAGCAACAACAGAAGTAACTACCATTTCTTCTACCGAGTTGCAGTCTCCTACCTCATCAAGTTTTCCAGCAGTAAGTATTCCAGTTTTTGATTCTACAAGTGTAAATATTTTAAGTTCTCCAGTAGACAGTATACCATTCTCTATAGCTAGTCCTACTATGTCTACTGTCACTACTACTAAGGCATTAAGTATAGATAAGCCTAAGGCTCAACCGAGTATAAGATTTTTGGGTAAGAATATAGTAGAGGATATAGACCTTGATGAGGAAATAGAAATTCCAACATTGGATTTTGCAAATCTATCAGCAGATCAAATGCAAAATATAGGTGAAATCCTCCAAAGGAAAGCAAAGAAAAAGAAGCTTAAAGAGGAGAGAGACAAGGAATATAAAATCATTACGGATGCTAAGGACATTTTGTCAGAAGCATTAGGTATTGAAGTAGACTCCTCTCAACATGTTTTGTTACAATTAGCAGAAGCGGTAAATAAGTAAAATGAGGATTCATCTGGGACAGACAAGTTAGTTGAAAAAGCTGAGAAGAGATTCAACAATAAAGTGCTTGAGCACATTGCTCAGCATATAGCTATTAATCAAGTAGAATTGTCTTCAGTTTTGACAAACATTGAATCTTCATATTCGAATGTTACCTCTCTTTTGGTCAGACTATGCAATGTTGCCGAGTTCACCAAGGATGTCAAGGATAAAATGAATAAAATTGATGAGGATTTGAAGATTAGCATACAGAAGCTGCAACTTGAACCAAGTTCAAAATCTGCTCATCACATGAAAATCTCATACCTATCAAATATGTAGTCAGAACTACTGAAAGAAGACACAAGGATCCGGTCCACACTGCTAGACATTCAAAATATGATCCTTCCCATCATGAATACAATGTATAAGCACATTGAACATTCCAAAACATTAATTCATGACAATTAGTTCTCAATAGCAGATCACATGATTACACTCTCTGTAGAAGTCCAAATTGCAATCCAAACATGCAAGATTCTGCAAGAAAATTGGGACAGAACCCTGGCACTGATAATGAAGGTACATTCTATTTTTCTATCAAATTTTGGATTCTCTCTGTAAATCACTTGTATATACACCTTTGGCATTATTGTCAAAAAGGGGGAGATATGTATAGAAGGAGATATGTATAGAAGAAAAGAAGAAAAAGTTAGCACATTGAAAGGGGGAGATAATTTATAAAGCTCTATGACAAAGACAAATTTTGAAAAATCAAAATAAATCTCAGCATGATTCATGTATATAAGTTTTGGGCAATAAGTGTTTTTGTCACTAATGCCAAAGGGGGAGATTGTTGGCATTAAGCAGGATTGCCACTAGTGACAACACTTATTTGCATTCTGAGTGCAAACCGAGTAGAATAGTACAAACTAAGTAGAACAGTGAAAACTGAGCAGAACAGTGCAAACCGAGTAGAATAGTGCAAACCGAGTAGGACAGTGTAAACTGAGTAACATTATGTCTACCGAGTCACCAATATTTACCGAGTTCAAAACCTACCAAGTGGTTAGTATGAACCGTGCCTTCACTTCTACCGAGTGCATGACGATGCTGAGTAATGCAGTGGACGCCGAGTATCAAAAAGTCACCGAGTTAGTTTGCAGGAACCGTGCAACCATACTTGGGCTGACTTAGTAACACTTATGTTTATTTGTCAAGCCGACTTTGTAATTGTAATTAATTGTTTAGACTTGTATATAAAAAATGTTGTAAAGATACCAAGATGTAATTAGTATGAGTATGAATATGAAAAAGGGAGAAAGGCAGAGATAAGCGAATTACAAAGGGCTACAACAGTATAAGGAGCAGAAAAGACAAATTCATCATAGAAGGTGATCAAGTACATCAGTGAATCTCATTCAGCAATCCAGTTGCAAAGTAAGAGATCTACTGTTTCATCCTAATAGGTGAATCAACTTGAAATCCTTTAACCGGGTAGACTTAACAGTCTTTTGTAAAATCTCTTTACCGAGTACATACTTCTTTTGTAAGTTTGTAAAAATCCTCTAACAAGGTGGATTTAGCAATCCTTATTGCTCCTAGCAGGGCAGATCATCAGAAGTGATCAATTGTAAGCCTTAACCGGCCAACTTTATACTGCAGTACTAAAGCTTTGTGGGTTTCATCCCCACCCCAGTTTTACTTTCTTTTGGAAGGTTTCTAGGTAACCAAATCTGTGTCATTGTTGTGAATGCTTTTAAGTTTCATGCTTTCTATATGCAAAAGGATAAAGTAAACTATATGTTAATACATCTGAAAGAAAATTTGAAGTTACTGATTCACCCCTCCCCTCTCAGTAACTTGGTTAATTCCTGAATATTTCCAACAGTTTCAATTCTTTATCGAATTAATTATACTTAAACTTCAATCTTAAACACAGTGAAAGAACACTTGAACACAACACCAATAATTTGGTTACAGGGAAACCCAAATAGGTAAAAACCCAGTTGGAATTAACACCCACTAATAAAATGAAGTAGTGTATAATGATCCTTGTTAGAATATCTTACAACCCTATTAGGATTTGATCTTTAGAATGCTTTTAGTATAGTGACCTCATCCAAGGTCAGACCCTCGTACAAGCACTATCTAAGAGTTCACTTCTCAAAGTGGTGAAGGCTACAACCTTCTGAATAAAAGATATACACTATATCTAGATCATGGTGAACTATGAGGTAGACCTCCTATCTTGATAAGTTCTAATGAATAACACAATCTATCTTCTCTATTAAATAGACCTCTTCTTGATGGCACAATACTTCATACTGTTTGCTATTCTCTAATCTTTCATCTCTATGTCATGCTTCTAGAAATCACAAATGACCGGCTATAAGTATCTTTCCTCTAAATGATATAATCAAGTCATCTTGTTAGAACCACATTGAAATCATATTAGAGAAACAATAACACTCTCCAATAATATCTTGGTCAGCTCTACTAAGCACGCAACACAAACTGGGACCTATCCAAATCAATAAGTGTAGACACACACTACACACTATCAGCTCTACCAAATTAACTGATACTTTCTCCTCAAGCTAAATTACATCATTCACTCTTAACCAAACATTATTAACTCTTCTTGAATCACTAATAGAAGCACACATACCACGATGATAGGTGCAACTCCTGTACCAATATAATCTCTATTGGATCTTCTAGATAAAAACATGAAACTGTAACTGGTGAATAGAGACTACATAACTTCACTTCTATTGCACATTAGACTCTACATCCATGAATGTAACAACACTAACATGTCTCCATAACATATCCAAATGGGCAAGGCTCCATAAGAACTATACAAACAATCACTCATAGAACACTACCTGTAACTCTGTCAGGAACACTGCTGACACAAGCTGCTACATAACTGTCTATAATAACAATTAATATCTATGTCCATGATATCATGTTGATCACATGTCCATGCTAAATATACTCAAATATTACTACATAAGTCTTCCACACATGCTACTTACCATATGTTGTCATCAATGACAAACATACAGTCAACACTGGCTTGCTGGCAAATCTCCAACAATCTCCCACTTTGGCATTGATGGCAACATATGGAATGAAAAACACCACCAATCCAAATGAACAATTCTTTCATAACATTCTCCATTTCCTCATCAAAACTCCCCCAAGGAAGAATTCTCCATCTGCTGCAATATTCTTCAATATTCTCCATTTCCTCAACTAAAATGCTTCCATGACTGAATACTACTCCCCCTTTCTTCTATATATTACTCCTTAATTTTGTATGTACTCCCCCTTTAATATTTTTTTTCATGACTATATGCTACTCCCCCTTTGACATCAATGGTAAAGGGTGCCAAACATTTAAGCACCGGTACTACTCCTGAAGTAGAGTTGATGCAAAGTGGGCAGTCAGAAACCTTTAAACAGTCAGCAATTGGTAATAATTGGGTACCAAGTACACCAAAGTATGAAGGTCAAGTTCCCTACACTTATCCCAAGTGTAGAATGAACAAGAAATGAGGTTATCACAACCCCAAGATCCAAGGGTAACCTAACACTAGGTTTCACAAAGTTCTAGACACCAATAACCAAGGGTTACTAAGGAGTTTCCTTAACCCAATTAAAAACCAAACCCAATGAAATGACTCACAAGACTAGGGGTGGCCTAAAATCACTTTTCTGGACTATTTAGGTCCTATTTGTTTACTTCCAATGGTTCTTTCACCTACAAGCAACCCATACACACTAGTTGCTTCACAAACCAAGGACTAGGCTTGTAGCCTTTCCTAGAAGGAATTTTGATCACAAGTCAAAATACTTCCACATGAGAGGTGAAATAGGCTGGAGATTCTAACACCCTTTTGGGCTTTACAAAACATATCCAAGTACCAAAATGTGAAGTCCAATGAATGATATTGAAACACCTAAACTAGACCGAGGTATTAGGCCTAATTAGAACTCCAATTGCACTATGGGTGCTCTTTCTCCCAAGCCAATGCCTAAAAAAATTGTGGAAGAATGTGAGTACATATAAAATAACTTACAATCTACATTTTGGATCCTTCAAGAATCCCCAACCAAGAATTATGGTAACTATTCTAAGTCACAGACTGGTGCACACAAAGAGATGTACACCTAGGGCATAATGACAAAACCACTCCCCTACAAATCCACACTTCTAACCTATAGAATATGAAAATAAATTGGAAAATGTTGAATTCGACCAAGGGGAATCAATTTCCCATGGTGGAATTGATCCAAACAACCATGCCCTATTGGAAACCTTGGTTTTAAGCCTTCAATCCAAGCAGTCTCACTAAAAACTAGATATCTTACAAACTAGGAAAGATTAGAACATGAGACTAGTTAAAAATGAAATTAGAATCAGGGATCCAACTTTTGGTTTCACAATTTCATGCCCTCCTATCCATACCCATCCATACACTTCAATTCCCCTTGGAATTTGTAGAGAAATGTTGATATTTTATTGATTTGAATTGCCAAAATTACATATCTTACCTTCTACCCACCTGAAAGGGCTTATGAAGGTGTCCCCCATTGGTTACAATTTAATTTCAAACCATTTGACCATTTGAGGCTTTGGTTACAACTTTTGGCAAAAGTTGTCAAAGTTGCTAAGCAACTTTTACAACATTTTTGCAATATTTGCATACTAGGAGACCAATCTTGGTCTAGACCTAATCTATTGATCCAACATGGATCTAAAGAATTAAAAATATAAAAATAAAAAAATCCTAAGCTTATAGGCCTTTTGACCACCTTTGACCATAGTTGACCAAGGGCTTATAGTTATGCTAATCTTGGAACTAGGTCTTACAACTTGGTCTATATGCCTATATAGAAGATCTAACCTAACTAGATGTCCTTAGGACTTTGATGAACATTATTTTTTAAGTTTATTGTGGGTGTTCCTACACCATACTCCCCTTGAGTTTTAAAACTCAACTTCCTACTTGAGGTTAACTATTCCACTGAAGTCCCATGTTTGATTTGGTCTTCGGTTAGCCAAGTTGCATCTATGTTGGGGATCCATTTCCATTTGACTAAATGCTACATCTACTTCTTGGTTCTAGTCTGCTTCAGCAACTTGGTGTCCAATATTTCTTCCAACTCTACTAGTTTTCTTTGAGGAAGATTTGTGACATAGTCTTCATCATTGATGTTTGTTTCCCCACCTTGTTCATTCATTGAACCTATTCTAGCTTTGTAGGGGGTGAGCTTTGCAACATTAAATATTGGAGAGATTTGCAAGGTTGGGGGAAGAGAGATCTCATAAGAATTCTCACCCATTTTATTGAGTATACTATAGGGTCCTACTTTTTTCGTATGAAGTTTAGAGTATCTATCCTTAGGTAGTCTCTCTTTCCTCAGAAATGCCCAAACCTTGTCTCCTACTTTGAAGTGGATCACCCTTCTTCTCTTTTCAGCATGTTCCTTGTACTTCAAACTAGATCTTTGCAATGCTTCTTTGACCTCATGCTGCACCTTTGTCATGAGTTCTACTAGTTCTTGGCCTTGAGCACTAACTTTGAAGTCAGATGGTAGTTCTATCAAGTCTAATGGTCCTTTGGGATGAAGACCATATACTACTTGGAATGGAGTTTTTCCGGTTGACCTATTCATGGAATCATTAAATGCAAACTCTACCTATTCCAGGAGCATATCCCAAATCTGATCATATTTTTTGGTTAGGAATTTTAGGAGATTTCCTAAGGATCTATTTACTACCTCAGTCTTCCCATCTATTTGTGGGTGATAGGTAGAGCTATAGGTGAGATTTTTTCCCAATTTCTTGAAGAGTGTCCTCCAAAAATGACCTTGGAACTTTACATCCTTGTCAGATACAATTGACTGAGGCAGACCATGGATCCTAACTACCTCTTTGAAGAAAATATGTGCAATGTGGGAAGCATCATTTGTGCTTTTACATGGTACAAAATGGACCATTTTGCTAAACCTATCCACTATTACAAAAACATTGTCAAAGCCTTGCTTTGTTTTAGGAAACCCATTACAAAATCCATTGAGATCGACTCCCATGGTCTAGAAGGGATTGGTAAGGGTTGATATAGTTCTTGATTAGTTGACATACCTTTAGCTTGCTGACATATTGTGTAAGTTTATAAGAACTTCTTAACATCATTGTTCATTTTAGGCCAAAAGTAACTTCTCCTCACCATGTCTGCTATCTTATCAATGCCAAAGTGACCTCCTAGGCCACCACAGTACTTTTCCCTGATTCTATTTGTCCTCATTGAACATTTTGGTATACATAGTTGAGCTCCTTTGAATAGGAGTCCATTCTGAATTAGATATTCAGAAAATTCATTATGGTATCTTCCAACCATCTTTGTGCAAATTTTATATATCTTTGTAAATTTAGGGTCATCAAGGTATAGGTGCTTGAGAGACTCAACACACACTTTTTAGTTGTATTTCTTCAATCAGACCAACCCTCCTACTAAGGGCATCAACAAATCTATTTGTTACACCCTTCTTATGCTTAATGTTGAAGGTATTGGCCTACAACTATTCTACCCATTTCAGATGTCTGACAGAGAGTTTTTCTTGTGAATTAAGGAAGCTTAATGCATGGTTATCAATGTATACCACAAATTCCTTTGGGATCAAATAGTGCCTCCATTTCTTGAGGGCTTGGACCATGGAATAAAGCTATAGGTCATATGTAGAGTATTTCCTTTTGGCCTCATTTAGTGTCTCTAAGAAAAAGGCAACTGGCTTACCTTCTTGACTTAGGACTGCACCTATAGCCAAGTTTCTTGCATCTGTCTCCACAGTGAAGACTTTGTTGAAATCAGGGAGGACCAAGATAGGATATTAGGAAACCCTATTCTTCAAGTATTGGAATGCATAATTTTCTTCCTTTGTCCATGTAAAATTATTTTTCTTTCCTCCTTTAATGGTTTCAAGCATCGGTGCACACACATGACTAAAATTTTTGATGAACTTTCTATAGAAAGTTGCAAGTCCATGGAAGCTTCTTACAACACCTTGGTTCTTTGGGGGAGGCTATTTGATGATTTCTTCTACCTTCTCAGGGTCCATCTTGAGGGTACCTTGTGAGATCACAAATCCTAGGAACACAAGTTCCTTCCTCATAAAAATGCACTTCTCCAAGTTGATTACCAACCTGTGTTGATGAAGTCTTCTTAATAACTATTCCACATGATCAAGATGGTCTTCCTTGCTATGAATGAATATTAGTATGTCATCAAGTTAAACAACAACAAATTTTCCAATAATATCAATGAATATCTTATTCATAAGTCTCATAAAAGTTCTAGGGGAATTGCGTAAGCCAAAGGGCATTATTAACCATTCAAACAAACCTTTAGTAGTCTTGAATGCTTTTTTCCATTCATGCCCTAGTTTGATTCTAATTTGATGATAACCAAACTTTAAGTCTATCTTGGTGAAGTAGCAACCACCTCCTATTTGATGCAATAGATCCTCAATCCTTGGCATGGGGAATCTATACCTTATGGTGATCTTGTTGAGAGCCCTACTGTCAGTACATAACCTCCATTTTCCATCCTTTTTAGGGGCTAGAACTGATCGCACTATACATGGACTTAGACTCTTTTGAATGAGTCCTCTTTCCAATAGTTCTCCAACTTGCTTTGAAATCTCTACATGCTACAATGGTGTCATTTTATATGGGGCCTTGTTAGGCAAAGAGGAACCAGGTATCAAGTCAATTTGGTGACTGATATCTCTTAAGGGAGGGAGGCTTGTGGGTAGGTCACTAGCAGTGACATCTCTATACTTTTCTAGTAGTTTCATAGCTTCTCTTGGTATAGGATCCTTTTTATCAGACTTCATGTTGTCTTTGGGTTTGGAGATTAGGACAAAGGCTTCAATATTAGGTTCCTTCAATGTTTTTAACATTTCTTTCTCTCCCGTGATGATGATAGTAGGTTCTTTTTCAAACTTGCTATCAGGTAGGGGCTTCATGGTAAAGGTTTTTCCATCCTTGGTGATGGAGTAGGTATTCTTCCTACAATGGTGTATGTCATCTACATCAAATTTCTAAGGCTTTCCTAGAAGGATGTGTGAGGCATCCATTTCAACCACATCACAAAGAAATTTGTCCTTAAAGTCTGCAACTGAGAACTCTATCCATGCTTGTTCTATTACTAGAGTTTTTTGGCCTTTGTTAGCCAAGAGACATGATAGGGGAAAGGGTGTGGATTCTTATGGAGGTTTAACTTTTGAACCATTTCACAAGATACAAGATTTTTAGTTGAACCAGAATATATAAGTAGATTACATACCTTTCCATGACATTTGATCTTTGTCCTGAAGAGGTTCTTCCTTTGTGGAGGCTCTTGGTTTTGTGGCACTTGAAGGAAGACTTGCCTCATCATCAAACATACTCCTTCCTTTGGTTCCAAGTCTCTAGTATTAGCATTTTCTTCTTTCATTTCTTCTTCGATAAGTTGTGCTCTCCTCTCACCTTGATTATTATTGCTCTTCTCAGGGCACCTTCCTACATGATGTCCCATCTGATTGCAATAGAAAAATTTCAATGGTCCATTACCTCTTCAAGAGTTTTTTCTTCCTCTATTGAAGGGTCTCCTTCCTCTATAGTTTCCTCTTGAATTTGAGTCACTATTATCTTTGTCTCCTTGGTCAGGGTTCCTGCTACTACTGCCACTATTATGTCCCTTGTTCGAAGAGTGTCCTTTTCCTCTAAAGTTATTTCCATTGTCATTACTCTTCACTTTTCCAAACTTATGTTTCCTTTTCCATTTCTCCTCTAGCTTGAGTTCCATTTGATAGCACTTATTGATTGTGGTAGGGTAATGTAGGCTTAGTTACTCTTGAATGGATACCTTCAACCCATTCATGTATCTTGCTAGTTTTTATTCCTCATCTTCTGCCACATTTTTTGTCATACATAATTTTAGGAACTCCTCGATGTATGAGCCTACATCCATGTCTTTTTTATTAAAAAATACTTCCTCCTATGGATTTATACCCCATAGTCTTCAGGCACATACGACTCCTTAACCAATCCTATCATCTTGTTCCATGAGTTGATCATGCTCTTCCCATTCTTCACCCTTTCTATTTGGATGAAGTTCCGCCAATTTAGGGCTGCTCACTTCAACTTGGATCTTTCCATCTTTACCATTTTCTTTTTAGGAATGTCCTCACATTCAAAAAATGTTGTCAAAGCCTCTACCCAATCCAAGGCTAAATCTGCATTCATCTTGCCATTGAAGACCAAAAAGTCTATCTTTTCTTCCATGGTTCTTCTCCCCATGGACTTTAAGGAATTAATGAAAGGCCCTTGGTTTTTAGGGATGTTTTGATCAAGATCATCTTCCTCATCTTCACTCCCCTCTTCATTTCTAGACCCATCTTCCTTATCCTTGTCTAGCTTATTTTCAAGTTCTTGAAGCCTCTTAGTTAAGGCTATGTTTGCAGCCCTTTGTTCTCTCACCATCTTTGCTAACTCACTGTTTGTGACCCTTGTAGGGATCTCTTCATCCTTAGGAGAAGACATAGCTCTGATACCACTTGATGCAAAGTGGGTAGTCAGAAGCTTTTAAAAAGTGAGCATTTGGTAAGAATTGGGCACCAAGTACACCAAAGTATGAAGGTTAAGTTTCCTACACTTATCCCAGGTGTATAATGAACAATAAATGAGGTTATCACAACCCCAAGATTCAAGGGTAACCTAATCACTAGGTTTCACAAAGTTCTAAACACCAATAACCAAGGGTTACTAAGGAGTTTCCTTAACCCAATAAACAACCAAACCCCACGAAATGACTCACAAGACCAAGGGTGGCCTAAAATAATTTTTATATCCTATCTAGGTCCTATTTGTTTAGTTCCAATGGTTCTTTCACCTACAAGCAACCCATACACACTAGTTGCTTCACAAACCAAGGACTAGGCTTGTAGCCTTTCCTAGAAGGAATTTTGATCACAAGTCAAAATACTTCCACATGAGAGGTGAACTAGGTTGGAGATTATAACACAATTTTGGGCTTTACAAAATATATCCAAGTACCAAGATGTGAAGTCCAATGAATGATATTGAAATACCTAAACTAGACCAGGCTATTAGGCCTAATTAGGACTCCAATTGCACTATGGTTGCTCTTTCTCCAAAGAAAATTCATAAATCAATTGTGGTAGCATGTGAGGACATGTAAAATAACTTAGAATCCATATTTTTAAGCCTTGATGAATCCCCAACCAAGAGTTATGGTGACTGTTGTAAGTCACAAATTGGTGCACACATAGAGATGTACACCTAGGGCATAATGGAAAATCCACTCCCCTACAAATCCACACTTCTAACCTATAGAATATTAAAATACATTGGAAAAGGTTTAATGTCACCAAGGGGCATCAATTTACCATGGTGGAATTGATCCAAACAACTAAGCCCTATTGGAAACCCTGGTTTAAAGCCTTCAATCCAGGCAGTCTCACTAAAAACTAGATATCTTACAAACTAGGAAAGATTAAAACATGAGACCAATTGAAAATGAAATTAGATTCAGGGATAAAACTTTTGGTTTCATAATTTCATTCCCTCCTATCCGTACCCATCTGTACACTTCAGTTCTCCTCATAATTTGTAGAGAAATGTTGATATTTTATTGATTTGAATTGCCAAAATTACATATCTTACCTTCCACCCACCTAAAAGGCCTTATGAAGGTATCCCCCATCACTTGCAACTGAATTTAAAATAATTTGACCATTGGGGGCTTTGGTTACAAGTTATGGCAAAAGTTGTCAAAGTTGCTAAGCAACTTTTACAACATTTTTGCAATTTTTGCATACTAGGAGACCAAACTTGGTCTAGACCTAATCTATTGATCCAAAATGGATCTAAAAAATTAAAAACATAAAAATAACAAAATCCTACGATTCTAGGCCTTTTGACCACCTTTGACCATAGTTGACCAAGGGCTTATAGTTATGCCAATCTTGGAACTAGGTCTTACAACTTGGTCTATATGCCTAGATGGAAGATCTAACCTAACGATATTTCCTTAGGACTTTGATGAACATTATTTGTTAAGTTTAATGTGGGTGCTCCTAAACCAAGAGTATTCAACTATCCATCAGTCACTGAGGAATAATGCTCTCTCCACTTTCTCTAATCAGAATCATGGAAGGGAATTACTCCTAGCTTCTCCCTGAGATACTTAAAAGTATCCTTTGGTAAAGGCTTTGTGAATATATCTACTAGTTTTGCCTTTGTACTCACATAATCCAATTTGACTTCTTTCTCTGTGACTTTCTCTCTTAGGAAGTGATACTTAATCTCTATGTGTTTTGTCTTTGCATGCATCACGGGGTTTTTTTGACATGTTGATAGTGCTAGTGTAATCACAATGAATAAAAATAGGATAATCAATCTTAATTCAAAAATTATTTATCATCTACTTGATCCAATTAATTATAGAACAATTCAAAGCTACTGCAACATACTCTACTTATGTTGTTGACTGAAAAATATAATTCTTCTTCTTGCTTGTCCAAGTAAATAGTCTATCACCAAGAAATATTGTTCCTCTTGATGTACTCTTTCTATTATCCATGCATCCTGCCTAATCTGCATCTATATATACATGAAGCTCAACATTGTCTAAATTTGGATACCATAGACCATAATCTAAGGTTCCATTCAAGTATCTGAATATTTTTTTTACTACCATTAGGTGACTTTTCTTAGGCTCTGCTACAAATCTTCCAACTATGCCAACTACATTAGAAATATCATGTCTAGATTGAGTAAGATATATGAGTTTACCAATCATAGACTTGTACAATGTTATATCTATAGCTAGAGAATCATCTTCTTTTGTAAGCTTGCATCCGGTTATCATAGGTGTACCCACTGGCTTGCAATCATCCATCTTAAACATCTTCAATATCTCTTTCATATACTTAGACTAATTAATGAAAATACCTTTCTTTGTCTTCTACACATTTAATCCCAAAATTTATTTGATAGGTCCAATCATGCTCATGTCAAACTCTCTCTGCATCTCCTTAGAAAAATTTTCACTAAGTTTGTCATTACCCCCAAAGATAGTGTCATCAACAAATATAACTACAAGTAGTAAACCTTCAGATGTCTCTCTTATAAATAAAATACAATCTGTTTCTCCTTTCTTGAATCCAATTTTTGTTAAATATCCATCATGTCAATCATACCAAGCTCTAAGGGCTTTCTTAAGTCCATAGAGGGATTTCTTGAATCTGCATACCATATCAGGTCTGTCTGATTAGGTAAATCCTTCTGGTTGCTCAATGTATACTTCTTCCTTTAACTCTCCATTCAAGAATTTTGAATTAACATCCATCTAATAAACTTTGAAGTTTTTGTATGTCACATAAGCTAGAAACAACTTAATGGCTTCTAATCTTCTCATAGGTACAAATGTGTCTGAATAATCAATACCTTCTCTTTATGCATATCCCTTACATAGTAACCTTTCTTATTTCCTTCCTACTTTACCATCTTCATTCATCTTATTTTTGAATATCCACTTGGTTCCAATCACATTCTTATCACTAGGTCTTGGGACCAGTTCCCAAGTTTCATTCTTAATAATTTGATCTAGTTCTTCTTTCATAGCATCATGCCAATCTGAATCATTACATGCATCTTCAACACTTAAAGGTTCAATTTGAGATAGTAAACATACCGCTTCATTTCCTGCTAAACTCTTTTCTTTTGATCTTGTTGTGACTTTGTCACTCTGATCTCCAATGATGTAATCCTTAGAGTGATATCTAGATGTAAAATTTAGAACTTTAGGTGATACTATCTCAAATGCCTTTTGAGTTTGTTCTTCTAATGCAAGGAGGGGAGAAGACTAGAGGGGCCAAAATAGTGGCACACCCTACCAAACCTTCCCTTGCTCAACAACACACGGAAGCAACACAACATAGTGAGAGAGAGAAAGTAGGATTAATGACATATTTCATACATGTTAGGCTGTAAGGCCTTCCTAGTTATGACCAAATATTACAATGAATTATAGAAGTCCTCAAACATCTGAGGATCTGTCAACAATCTCCAATCTACTATCTTCTATCTTCTACCAAAAATACCTCCTAAAACTCTAACCAAACATCTACATTTATACAAGAGGCTACCGAATTGAGTTAGCCTTTATATCCATAATCAATAGAAGGAATAGTTAGATCTGGGACCACGCAATTCCCAATGATGGATACTAGCAATAAATCTGTGACCCATAATCAATGCACAAGTTGGCCTCAATAGAAACTCAAAATACACTACTCGGTAAGTAAGGATGACCAAGCAACAAATAAGCATTTTCAAGTGCCAATGAAACAATTGACCACCTAGGAGATAACCAACCATACTCGGTAACCAAAGGAAACTAACCATCTACCGACCAACTCGGTCAAAGAAGGAACTGAGCAACACATACAAACTTCAAAATCTTTTTGGTGACATAGGATTTCCATGGACCCAAGATGCTCCTACATTAGACACCTAGGGTTAATTAGAATTGATTCTCCTAACATTCAATAGCTGTGGTTTGAGCTACATCCAACTCAGACTATCAAATCCATGAACTGTTTTCAATCGGTCTATTCTTCCACTTTACCAAATATTCCATATATTGTTTACCTCTTGTACTCTTGCCAATTCTTTTCTCCAAAATCTGCTCAACTTCTTCATTCTTCTTCTTAGGATACTCCATCGGTACTGTCATTTCTTCATCAAGTTCATGATACTCAAACAAATCAGAAATGTTGAAAATTGATGATATGT
Source organism: Chamaecyparis obtusa (assembly GCA_027943335.1). Taxonomy (NCBI): domain Eukaryota; kingdom Viridiplantae; phylum Streptophyta; class Pinopsida; order Cupressales; family Cupressaceae; genus Chamaecyparis; species Chamaecyparis obtusa. Next base: position 177,294 of record BSBK01003577.1, read on the forward strand.
CCATGTCATCAGGTAACTCAATCTCATATGCATTTCCACTGTCAAATCTCTTCAATATCTTGCAAGGTCCAAACTTCTTCATCTTCAACTTCCCATATGTTCCAATAGGAAATCAACCTTTCTTCAAATGAACCATCACTTCATCACCAACATCAAAATTCTTATGTCTCCTTGATCTATCAACTTTGTCTTTGTATTTTTTATTACTCTCTTCCAGCTTGATTTTTACATCTTCATGCAATGTCTTCATATACTCAGAAAATTTCACTCCTTCAGCACTTCTCTTACTTTCATCAGCAATATCCCTCAAACTAAATATACCTCTTGGCTATATGCCATTTAGAATCTCAAATGGTGTCTTTCTAGTGCTCCTATTCACTGAATTATTGTATGCAAACTCTACTTGTGCCAACACAGAATCCTAATTACTAGGTGTGTCCCCAACTAAACATCTCAAAAGATTTCCCAAACTTATGTTCACAACTTTTATCTGTCCATCAGTTTGTGGGTGAAATGTAGAACTATATTTCAATTTGGTACCCAACTTTCTCCAAAGAGCCTTCCAAAAGTATCCAACAAATTTATTTTCTTGGTCAGAGATAAATCCCCTTAGTAATCCATGCAATCTGACAATTTCCTTAAAGAAAATATCTGCTACATGTACTACATTTGATGTCTCTCTACAAGGTATAAAATGTGCCATATTTGAAAATCTATCTACCAAAACAAATATAGAATCATTACCTCTTACTTTCTTTGGTAATCCAAGAACAAAATCTATACTGATGTCAGGCCAAGGTTTCTTAGGTACAACAATCGGTGTATACAATCCAATATTCTAACTTATTCCTTTTGCAACTTGACAAATTCCATAACTTTTCACAAATTTCTGAACATCTTTATACAACTATGGCCAAAATTATTTCTCCTTAAGAAAATTCAAAGTTTTATCAATACCAAAATATCTAGCCAAACCACTACTATGTTTCTCCTTCATCAAATTAGTTCTCATTTGTCCTCTCGGTATACACAACTGAATACCTTTAAACAACATACCTTCTTGAATGAAATATTCTTCCCATTTTCTACTTAGTTGATCTCGAATAGGTTCTTTGCACTTTCTCCATGACTCAAAAAAATTAGGATTAGTTTCATACAAATCTCTCATCTCATCAAAACCAAGAACTTCAATTTTCATCTTGGTCATCAAAGATCTTCTTCTACTCAATGGATTAGCAACTCGGTTAGTGACTCCACTCTTATGTTTTATCACAAATGTATAACTCTACAAGTACTCAACCCATTTCATATGTCTCTAATTCAACTTATTCTAACTAAAAAAATATTGTAAATCCTTATGATCAGTATACAAAAAAAATTCACTCAGTATCAAATAATGTATCCATTTCTTTAGTGCTTGAACAATAGCATATAATTATTGACCATACATAGAATATTTCCTTCTAGCATCATTCAAATTTTTACTAAAGAAAGTAATAGGTTTACCTTCCTGACTCAACACAACTCCAATTTCACTTCCACTTGCATCAAATTCCACTTGAAATACCTTATTGAAATAAGGTAATGCCAAAATAAGCAATTCAGTAACCTTCTTCTTCAGGGTCTCAAAACTTTTATGAACTCCATGTGACCACTTGAATTCTCTCTTAGCTCCTCTCATAGTTTCAATCATAGCATTACAAATTGAACTGAAATTCCTTATGAACTTTCGGTAAAAACTTTCCGAACCATGAAATGATCTTACCTCATTAGAATTCACAATTGTAGGCCAATTCATAATAGATTCAACCTTTTTTAGGATCTGTCTTCAAATGATCAGCTGAAATTACAAATCCCAAATACACAATCTCCTCTTTCATGAATGAACACTTTTTTCAGATTTATCAGCAACTTTTCCTCTTTCAATCTCTACAAAACTTGTCTAACATGCAACAAATGTTCTTCTCTAGTCTTACTGAATATCAGAATATCATCTAGATATACAATCACAAACTTACCCAATAATTTCTTCAAAACCCCATTCATCAACCTCATAAAAGTACTCGGTGCATTAGTTAAACCAAAAGGCATAACCAACCACTCATACACACCTTATTTTCTCTTGAAAGAAGTCTTCCACTCATCACCTTCTCTGATTCTAATCTGATGATACCCACTTTTCAAATCAATCTTTGTGAAATACTTTGCTCCAGTCAGACTATCCATTATGTCATCCATTCTCGGTATAGGAAACCTATACTTCATTATTATCTTGTTGATTTCTCTGGAATCAATACACATTCGCCATTCTCCATTCTTCATAGGTGCCAATACCGTACGTACTGCTCAATAAATCAAACTTTCTCCTATCAAACCTTTATCCAGTAACTCTTGAATCTGTCAATTCAATTCCTGATTCTCAGTAGGTGTCAACTGATGAGGTGACTTATTCGGTACACTAGCTCCAGGGATTACATCAATGCAATAATCAATACTTCTTTTTAGTGTCAAACCATTAGGTACATTATCAGAAATGATATTACTATACTTGGTGAGTAATGTATCAATCTCCTCAGGAACACTATCCTCTATTTTCTTACTCAGTTTGTTAGGAATTACAACAAAATATACATCATTCTTCTTCAAAGAGTTAACAAATTTTCTTCCTTCCATCAAGAAAACTTTCACATATGTGCAAACATTACTAACAGGTTCTTCCATCAAAGGTAACACAATTTTTTTTCTTCCATCAGCCACAATGGTATACTTATGCAATCTCCCATCATATATAACATGTCTATCATATTGCCAAGGTCTACCCAACAAAATATGACAACAATCCATAGGCATGACATCACACAACACCTTATCATAGTACTTTCCAATCTTCAAATTCACATAACATTGTTCACTTACCAGGAGTGTATGCTCATCTTTGATCCATGAAATCTGATAGGGCTTCATATTTTCCAACCTTTGCAACTGCAACTTTGTGACCATTTCCTCAGATGCCAGATTCTCTGAGCTAACACTATCAATGATCACCTTCCAAACTTTGTCAAAAACTCTACATATGGTCTTGAAAAAACTTTTCCTTACCGAATCTTCCTTTTTACCTTCATTCCATAGTGGTCTTCTCACCATCATGTTATTTTCCTTCTCAGGTTCATTCGGTGAATCCTCTTGCACCATAGCATTTCTATTGTTACCAGCCTTCTTACTAGCATGTGTGCATTCAAAAGATATATGTCCTTCTTCTCCACAATTGTAAGAAGTTCCTTTGAATTTACCTCTACCATAACCACCTCGGTAGTTACTGCCTCTACCTCTAGATGAACCTTCAACTTTCCATTCGGTCTTTCCTTTATCTAGATCTATCTTTTTAGGTTTTAGATCTACCATTTTCACCATTAGATCTACCTCTTCCTCTAGGAAATCTACCACCTTGACCTCTTTTTCTCTTTTCATTTCTCTTGTTCAATTTAGCCTCGGCCTTCAAAGAAAATTGATAAGCCTTTTTAATGTTCTCCAATTTGACCAAACTGATTTCCTCTTGGATGGAAACTCTCAAACCATTCAGGTATCTAGCAATTCTTTCCACATCATCCTCATCATGTCCAGATCTGATATCTAGTCTATAAAATTCCTTAGTATACTCTTTTACTGAGCTATCTTTCTGCCTTAGACTTTGCATTTTCCTATCTAGGTTAATCTAATAATCATAGGGTAAGAACTTTCCTTTCAATTTATTCACCATTTTATTCCATACCTTGATTTTGTCTTTTCCCTTCTTTTTCTGATCCAACTACACATGTTCCCACCACAAGGATGCATGACCTTTCAACTTTGTGCCTGCAATCTTCACCTGCTTTTCTTAAGATATATTTTCATACTCAAAATAATTTTCCATTTCAATGATCTAGTCTATCAATTCATTGGAATCCAACTTTCCACTATACTTAGGAGGATTGAAATGAGGTGTCAACTTCCAACTTATCAAAGCATTCAAGAATATTTCCTCACCTTGAGCCATCACAGGTGCAAGTTAGATCATAATCTGTCACCCCATAACAATTCAACAAAGGCCAAGAAGGAACCTACAAACCTAGATCCATAGACCTGGATCGAGATCTCACCTCGCTCTGATACCACCTGACTCAAGGAGGGGAGAAGACCGTAGGGGAAAAAATAGTGGCACACCCTACCAAACCTACCCTTTCTCAACACCACACGGAACCAAAACAACATAGTGAGAGAGAGAAAGTAGGATCAATGACATATTTCATACATGTCAGGCTATAAGGCCTTCCTAGTTATAGCTAGATATTACAATAATTTATAGAAGTCCTCAAACATGTGAGGATCTGCCAACAATCTCCAATCTAATATCTTCTACCCAAAAACTTCCTCCTAAAACTCTAACCAAACATCTATATTTATACAAGAGGCTACCAAACTAAGTCAACCTTGAGATCCACAATCAATGGAAGGAATAGTCAGATCTAGGGCCACACGCTTCCCAATCATGGATACCAGCAATAAATCCATGACCCATAATCAATGCACAAGTCAGCCTCAACATAAACTAAAAATACACTACTTGGTAAGCAAGGATGATCAAGAAATAGATAAGCATCACCGGGTGCCAGTGAAACAACTGACCATCCTAGAGATAATCGACCATACTCGATAACCAAAGGAAACTGACCAACTACTGACCAACTCAGTCAAAGCAGGAACCGTGCAACACCAAAAAAATTCAAAATCTTTTTGGTGACATAGGATTGCCAAGGACCCAAGATGCTCCTGCATCATCTTCAATTGTTTCATTGTCATTAAATAATACATCAATACTATCAAACATCTCTTCAACAAGTGTCTCACTAGTGGAAGGACTAGGTTCTTCTTCAATCATAGGTGCATAATCATAATATCTTTCTTGAACCATACACTTTTCATCAATCTTAACATGAGCACTTTCAACGATCTTCTTCAATCTCAAATTAAAACATATATAAGCTTTTCTTTTAGTAGAGTAACCAAGGAAAATACCTTCATCAATTCTGGCATCAAACTTGCCTATTGCTTCATCCCTCTTGATGTAGCACATTCTTCCAAAGATTTTGAAGTATTTCATTGTGAAAACATTACTAAACCATAGTTCATAAGGTGTCTTGTCTGCGACAGGCCTCAATTGTATTCTATTGATGGTATAGACTATTGTATTGACCGCATCTCTACAATAGGTGTGTGCAACTTTTCCTTCAATCATGATGGTGCACAATGTATCAAGGATGATCCTATTCCTTCTCTCTGTAATCCCATTCTGCTGAGGGATTATAGGTGCACTCAACTATCTCTTTATGCCATGTTTTTCGTAGTACTCATAGAATATGTCAGAGGTAAATTCTCCTCCTCTATCTGATCTTAGATACTTTATCTTTAGTCCAGATTCATTCTCAACCTTAGCTTTGAATATTTTGAACTTCTCAAATGCTTCTGACTTATCTTTCAAGAATGCAACCCACATCATTCTAGAATAATCATCAACAAACAAAATTAAATACCTTTCACCATAGTATGATCTTGTTTGATTTGGTCCACATATGTCTACATGAACTAGATCCAACTTCTTCTCTACTAAATTATACTTGCATCTGAATGAATTCCTCACATGCTTTCCCATTACACATTCCCTACAAATAGTATCAACTTACTTTGCTATGCTAGGTAGATCTCTTACTACCTTTACATTTATTATCTTTACTATGTTATCAAAATTGATTTGACATAGTCTTTTATGCCATAGCCACCTGTCATCTAATTTAGCAACAAAACAACTTACTTCTGAATTAAGCTGAAAAACATGACCTTTAGTCTTTGAACCTGATGCAATCATTACATTATTCTTGTTGTTAATGATGCAATTTTTTTCTTTGAACTCCAACTAAAAACATTTCTCAAGAAACTACCCAACACTAAGAAGGTTATGCTACAAACCATCTACATAATGAACATTATCAGTGTTTCTCTTTCCATACAAAGTGATAGCTCCTCTACCAATTATAGGTTTAGGAGTGTTATCTCCAAATCTAACCATGCCACCTTTGTATTTGTCCAAATGAACAAATCTATCCTTATCACCTGTCATGTGATGTGAATAACTGCTCTCTATAATCCAATATGTCCTTATCTCTTCTTGTGAAATCAATGCTAGCTCTTGCTCCCTTTTTTCATCTTCACGATCCATCTCATCAAACATATTCTCCATAATAGAAATGAATCCAATTTCCTCTTTAACTAAATCATCATCAAAAACTCCATCACCAATAGAGTAACATTATTTTTTATACTTAGGCTTGCAGTTAGTTCTTAATTTCTTAACCCTTGTAGGACACTTAGACACAAAGTGACCAATCTTATCACATGAGAAACATTTGAATGGTAACTAACCTTCATACTTTCCTTTTCCTTTTATTTATTTCATAGCAATCATAGCAATAATATCATCTATCTCTTTATCTTTATCTTCATCATCAAAATTACCAGAAGTGTTTAAAGATTTCTTACCATGGACTGATGCTTTGAAGGTTGTCTCACTTTTAGGCTTTGTCTTCAATCTTGAAATCCCAAAAGCTGAAAGTTTGTTGATCAAGGTCTCTCTCTTGAAATTTTTTGTAAGCTGCATGGTCTCATCAAGGGTTTTGCTCTTGTTTTCATCCTCTGTTGTAAGAGTAGTCATCAACTTATCCATAATGTATTCCTCCAAGATCTCTCCACCATTTTTCCTGATTCTAGAAAATTCTTCATTAATCCTTTGGTTGTAAGCTCTGATGTCTTCTTCAGGTAGCATCTCTATGCATTGTATCTTTTCTTCCATGTCTTTCTATGTGCATTCTTTTCTTGTGTATCTCCTTCAAACATGTGTTCTAGGTGCTTCCATATCTTGTAAGTTGTGTCTACTATCTTTATCTCTTAAAAATCACTATCAGATAAGGTGTTGATAAGGGAATCTTTGGCTATTACATTTTGATGGAAAAAATCCTTTTGCTTTCTAGTAGCATCTTCCTTTGTAAGATCTTCTAGAGAGGGGATCTTAACATCTTTGATAGCCACTTCAAAAACTTCAAAAGCAATCCACTGCAAATGTGTCACCATTTTGTTCTTCCAATAAAGATAGTTCTATTAGAAAGTAAAGATCCCCAAGATAACTGAGAGGGCGGGGGGGGGGGGGGGGCGGGGGGGGGGTGAATTAGTTATCTGATAATTTAACCATTCAACTACTTTAAACAATATAATTAATGTACTAATCAACCATAGAAAGATAACCATACACAATTGCACAATAACACAAGATATGTTGACTAGGGAACCTATTGAAAAGAGTAAACCCTGGTGGGAATGATGCCCACAAAATGATGCACTAATATGAAAGTTCCTTGTTAGAGGATGGACCCTTTTAGGATTCTTATGAAATACATTTAGTACATATAAATCTCTGTTAGGAGATTTTGAATCCTTGTTAAAAGATTCTAACCTGGTTAAGAGTATATGGAAGACAGAAGGACCCACTGCCCAAACAGGTTCAAGGCAAGATCTCTGAACCCACTGTCCAAAAGATCTTACAATTATTCAACAAAATAATATGAAATATATTACCTCCTTCACACTATGCCAAAACCGCACTCTTTGCTACACAAGATCACAATTCCAGATCTCTCTACTCACAAGTCTTCCTTCATCACTGAATTAGCTCTTTTCTTCACTTCATGCATATATTCGCATCTCAACCTTCACAATTACATATTGAAACAAGGAAAACATTCCTTCTTATATACCAAACTCAAATAATTACAAATGAGTTGGTCCTCAATTACAAAATAATAATTTCTACATGCTACACACAAAATTCACATAAAACTGTCGGCATCCAGATACTATAACTTTCTCCAAACATATCGTCAAAGTTTTCACTATGAACCACATCATCATTAATGAGTCTCCAACATCCCTTTAACTTCACAAAATCAGATTCCATCCCAGCTAAGAGATATCCTCTAATTTCCATGAATTGCTTCACAGAAACACTGTCTAAACACTGCTTTCACCAAAATGCTCATAACTCTCATGAATGAATGAATTTATTTTTGCATTGTTAACCATAGGTTAATAACACACCAAAGAACATACCATCAACTATGCAAAATCCAATCTACAATAAAACATGTACGCAAAACAAAACTGTACCTTCTTTCCTGCTGATATCCAGAATATCACTGTGTTAACATCAATGACAATCCAAGTCATGAATGCAACAAAAACTACTACAGAATGACTACCAAAGTACTTTGCATTCATTCCTAACAATCTCCCCCATTGGCATTGATGGCAACATAGATGAAAAACATCCAATGTTCCAAAAATCTAATACTACAACATCACTGAAAAATATCAAATTAAATCTTGCTTTGTTTTCCTATTCAGCTCTCTCATACAATCCACAATGTTTTTCATGTATATCTCTCCCCCATTGACATCAATGATAGAAATTCCATCACTAAGTCAACAAAAAATTAATGTCAAAAGACACTTTTTAGAAAAATAAAATAACAAGAGTCCTCATGACTCAGCTCATAGACTCCCCCATAGAGGAAGTTCCAACATCCAATCCAGAAGAAAGATAGGGCTCATATACCACTAGATGGATGCAATCATCTACATCAATTCTCAAAAATAGGTTGGGGCATAACCCCAAGCATACCTCTTAGATACACAAATGTATCCTTAGGTAAAGGTTTTGTAAATATATTTGCTATATGTTCCTTTGTGCTTATGTACTCCAATCTTACTTCTTTTTCTACAACTTTCTCTCTTACAACATGATACTTGATCTCAATATGTTTAGTCTTAGAATGTAAAATAGGATTTTTTGACATAATCACTATACTGGTGTTATCATAATGTATAACAACAGGCTCATCAAACTTTATTCCAATATCCTTCAACATCTACTTCATCCAAATAATCTGATTACAGTTGTTTGCTGCTACAACATATTCTACTTCTGCTATACTTTGTGAAGTACAATTCTGCTTCTTACTTAACCAAGAGACCAATTTTCCTCCAAGAAAAAAGGCTCCACCACTGGTGCTTTTCTTGTCATGAACGTTGCCTCCCCAATCTACATCAGTATAGGCACATAAAGTAAAATCATCAAAATTCTCATACCATAACCCATAATCCATTGTTCCTTTCAGATATCTTAGTATCCTTTTTACTGGTGCATAATGTGATTCTCTAGGTTCTGCTTGAAATCTTGCTACAATCCCAACTAAATGTGATATATCAGGTCTTGTATGTGTCAAGTACTACAATCCTCCAATCATAGATCTATATTTTTTCTACTCAACTGCTGGTGTCTCATCTTTGCTAGATAACTTATGTCCAGTTACCATAGGTGTTCCAACAGGTTTAGAATCTTCCATTCTGAATCTTTTCAATAAGTCATTAAAATAATTAGTCTGACTTACAAATATACTTTCCTTGCTTTGTGTTATCTATAATCCCAAAAAATATTTCATTTCTCCAATCATGCTCATCTCAAATTTAGTCTTCATTTCATCTACAAATTTGTCACTAGCTTCATCTTCTCCTCCAAAGATAATATCATCAACAAATATAACTATAACCAACAAACCATTCTCAATTTCTTTTGTGTATAAGTTACTATCTGTTGTTCCTTTTATAAATCCCAATTTCAATAAATAGTTATCCAATCTTGCATACTAGGTTCTAGGTGCTTGTTTTAATCCATATAAATCTTTCTTTAACTTACATACCATATCTCCTTCTTGTGTCAAAGGAAAACCTTCAGGCTGCTCAATGTAGACTTCTTCTTCCAATTCACCACTCAAAAATGCTAACTTCACATCCATCTGATACACTTTCAATTTCTTGTAAGATGCATATGCTAGAAACATTCTCACTGGTTCAAGTCTGGCCATAGGTGTAAAAGTTTCTTCATAGTCAATTCCTTCTTGTTGTGAATATCCTTTACATACCAATCTTGCTTTTTTTCTTATCACTTCTTCTTGTTCATTCATCTTGTTTCTGAATACCCACTTTGTTCCAATCACATTCTTGTCTTCAGGTCTAGGGACCAATTCCCATGTCTTGTTTTTTTCAATCTGCTCCAGTTCTTCTTTCATAGCATTAATCCAATGTTCATCTTCACAAGCTTCATTAATAGTCTTAAGTTCAATTTGAGAGATCAAACATAAATGTATCTTATTTTGAGTCAAAACTCCTCTGTCTAAACTTCCAATAACTTGCTCAATAGGGTGATGTCTTGAAATATACCTGTTAGGTGTCATAGTTACTGATCTTGTTCCAATTGTAGATTCTTCTCTGCTTTCTTCTCTATTTTCTTCTCTATTTTCTTCAGTATGACTTTCATTCAGAAAATCACTGTTAGTTTCAATAAATAATTCTATATTTTCAATGTTAGGCTGAGGTTGTGCTTCTCCATCAAATTCATAATCAAGCATTCTTTCCTGAATTTTAAACTTCTCATCAACTTTTACATTTGCACTTTCAACAATAGTCTTAGTTCTTTTGTTATAACATCTATATGCTTTTCTTTTTAAAGAATATCCAAGAAATATTCCTTCATCACTTCTAGGATCAAACTTTCCTATATCATCATTTCTCTTAATATAACATTTACTTCCAAAAATTCTAAAATACTTAACTGAGGGTGCATGTCCAAACCATAATTCATAAGGTGTCTTGTTTGTATCTGCTCTGATTTGTACTCTGTTCATAGTGTATACTACTATGTTCACTACTTCTCTCCAAAAAGTCTTAGCCAAATCATTTTCAAACAACATAGCTCTTGCTCCTTTAGTTATTGACCTCATCCTTCTTTCTACAATACCATTTTTTTCTGGTGTTCTAGGGGCTAAAAGTTGTCTCTTAATACCATTCATTTCACAAAAAGTATTAAACTCTCTAGATGTAAATTCATCACCTCTATCAGATCTTAGACACTTAATCTTCATTCCAAATTCATTCTCAATTTTACTTTTCATGATCTTAAATTTATCAAATGCTTCAGATTTTTCTTTCAAAAATGCAATCCACATCATCCTCGTAAAATCATCAACAAGAATCATAAAATACCTTTCTCCATATAATCCTCTAGTCCTAGTAGGACCACTCAAGTCTATATGAACAATCTCCAGCTTCTCTGTCGATGTGAACTTCTTGCCAGGAAATGAACTCCTTTTCTATTTTTCCATCATACATTCTTTGCAAATCATGTTAGTAGGTTTCATAATTCTAGGTAAATCTCTTACCGCAAGTGTAGTGCTCACCTTGACAATATTATAAAAGTTTATGTGATAAAACCTTTTATGACATAACCAACTGTCATCAGTCTTAGTTATCAAACATGTCATCTCAGTAGGATTCAACTGAAATACATTACCTCTGGTTATGGATCCTTTTCCAATTAGATTTCCATCTTTATCTTTTATCACACAAGTTTTCTCAGCAAACCAAACTTGATAACCCTTATCAACCAATTGTCCAATGCTTAGTAGATTATGTCTCAATCCATCAACAAAGTAAACATCATCAGTGTTAGTCTTTCCATCAAGAGTAATAGATCCTATACCCTTAATCAAATAAGGTGCATCATTACCAACCCTAACAATTCCTCCATCATAATTATCTAACTTAAAAAACTTTCTTTTATCTCTAGTCATATGATGTGAACAACCACTGTCTATAATCCAATCAGATTTCTTTTCAACTTGAGAAACTAATGCTTTTTCTTCCCTTTCATCAGATTTGGAACTTTCTTCTTTAATTGCTACAAATCCTATTTCCTCAAAGTTATCATTATCATTGTCACTTAAATGTCTTTCAATTCCTGCTTCAAGATCTTCATCATTTGCATAATAACATTCTTTAGATCTCCTAGGTTTAAAGTTGCTTTTATACTCCTTAACTCTTTTAGGATATTTAGACGCAAAATGACCATATTCTTGACAAGTCCAACATTTAAATATTTTCTTACCATCTGGTTCTCTTTTTACAAGTAATGCAATACCTTCTTCAATCTTCTTATCTTCCTCAGATTTAGATCTACTACTACTGGTATAATCTCCATTCACACTAGTACTTCTTGTAGCTCTAATGTTAAGAACACTAAATGTTATCTCCATTCTAGGTAGCTCTCCTGATAATCTCAAATTCATCTTTGTTGTTTCTAATCTTCCAAGAAGAGTCTCTCTTAAAAAGTTCAATGTACAAGGTATCACTTGTTCAATCATCTATGTTGTCTGCTTGAATACTAGTGTCAAAGTTCTCAGAATTTTCCATATCACTTCATTCTCTATCTTATCACCTCCAGAAGACTTTATTCCTATTACAATCTCAGATATCCTACCAATATAGCTTCTAATAGATTCATCTTCCATCATTCTGATATCTTCAAATGCACAAATCCAATTATGTAATCTAGCCTTCTTTGCATGTTCATCACCTTCAAAAGTAGAATGTAAAGCTTTCCAAATTGCATGAGATGTTTTCAAACATCTTACCTGACTATATTCATTCTCCGGTAGTGCTGAAAAAAGTGCTTCTCTTGCAAGTATGTTACACATGAATAGATCTAGTTCATCTTTAGTTCCTGCCTCTAGATTGTCTTCCTCAATGATAGTCTTCTCATTCTTTGTAATCAACCAATAACTTGGTCCTAAACACAATAGATGTGTCTTCATCTTTTCTTTCTAGCTATCAAAATTTACTCCATCAAACTTAGGGCTTTCTTTTCTAAAATTTTCCATGGATCTCCTTAAGTTGTTAAACTTTTCTTTCAAGGACCTGCTGCTCTGATACCAATTGTTAGAAAGTAAAGATCCCCAAGATAACTGAGAGGGGGGGTGAATCAGTTATCTAATAATTTAACCATTCAAATACTTTAAATAATATAATTAATGTACTAATCAACCATAGAAAGATAACCATACACAATTGCACAATAACACAAGATATGTTGACTAGGGAACCTCTTGAAAAGAGTAAACCACGCTGGGAATGATGCCCACAAAATGATGCACTAATATGAAAGTTCCTTGTTAGATGATGGACCCTGTTAGGAGTCTTATGAAATACATTTAGTACATATAAATCCCTATTAGGAGATTTTGAATCCCTGTTAAAAGATTCTAACCCGGTTAAGAGTTTATGGAACACAGAAGGGTGCACTGCCTAAACAGCTTCAAGGCAAGATCTCTGAACCCACTATCCAAAAGATCTTAGAATTATTCAATAGAATAATATGAAATATATTACCTCCTTCACACTGTGCCAAAACTGCACTCTCTACTACACAAGATCACAATTCTAGATCTCTGTACTCACAAGTCTTCCTTCATCACTGAATTAGGTCTTTTCTTCACTTCATGCATATATTCGCATCTCAACCTTCATAATTACATATTTTAACAAGGAAAAAATTCCTTCATATATACCAAACTCAAATAATTACAAATGAGTCAGTCCTCAATTACAAAATAATAATTTCTACATGCTACACACAAAATTCACATAAAACTGTCAGCTTCCATATACTGTAACTTTCTCCAAACATATCTTCAAAGTTTTTGTTGTGAATCACATCATCATTAATGATTCTCCAACATCCCTTTAACTACGCAAAATCAGATTCCATCCCAGCTAAGAGATATCCTCCGATTTCTGAAAATCGCTTCACAGAAACACTTTCTAAACACTGCTTTCACCAAAATGCTCATAACTCTCATGAATGAATGAATTTCTTTTTGCACTATTAACCATAGGTTAATAACACACCAAATAACATGCCATCAACTACACAAAATCCAATCTACAATAAAACATGTGCACAAAACAAAACTATACCTACTTTCCTACTGATATCTAGAATATCACTGTATTGACATGAATGACAATCCAAGTCATGAATGCAACAACAACTGCTATAGAATGACTTCCAAAGTACTTTGAAATCATTCCTAACAAGTTCTCTCCATCAAACTTAGGACTATCTTTTCTAAAGAATGTCATCTGATCAACCTCAAGCTATTAAAATTTCTCTACGAGGCACTTGGCTCTGATACCAATTTTTAGGAATAGTCCCAAGAGATAACTAAGAGGGGGGGTGGGGGATTGAATCAGTTATCTACAAGTTTCAATTCTTTATACAATTAAGTATACTTAATATTTAAGCATAAACACAAGAAAAGAACATTTGAACACAACACCAATAATTTGGTTACGGGGAAACCCAAATAGGTAAAAACCTCGATGGGAATTAATACCCACTAATAAACTGAACTAGTGTATAATGATCCTTGTTAGAAGATCTTACAACCCTGTTAGGAGTTTTTCTTTACAATTATTTTAGTACAATGACCTGGTCAAAGGTTAGACCCTATTAGGAGTCTTTTATGATTGACCCTATTAGAGGTGAAGACACACTATCTAAGAGCTCACTTCTCAAAGGCATGAAGGCTACAACTTTTTGAATAATAGATATACACTATATCTAGATCATGGTGAACTATGAGGTAGACCTACTATCTTGATTATTTCTAATGAATAGCACACTCTATCTTCTCTATCACATAGACCTCTTCTTGATGAAAAATACTTCGCACTCTCTGTTGTACTCTAATCTTTCATCTCCATGGCATGCTTCTAACGATCACAAATGAGAGCCTATAAGTATCTTTCCTCTAAATGATATAATCAAGTTGGCCTATTAGAACCACCTTGAAATCATATTAGAGAAATAGTAACACTCTACAATAACATCTTGGTTGGCTCTACTAAGCACACAAAACAAATTGGGACCTGTCCAAATCAATAAGTGTAGACGCACACTACACACTATCGACTCTACCAAATTAATAGATAATTTCTCCTCAAGATGAATTACATCATGCACTCTTAACCAAACATTCTTAACTCTTCTCCAATTAGTAATCCAAGCACACATACCAAAATGATAACTGCAACTCCTATACTAATATAATATATGTTGGCTCTTTTGGATAAACATAGGAAACTGCAACTAGTGAATAGAGACTACATAACTTCACTTCTACTACAAATTAGACTCTACATCCATGAATGTAACAAAACTAACATATCTCCATCACAATTGAGTTGGCCAACTAGGCTTAACCATTACTAAATATAAATTATTACACATTACATAATATTCCATAATCACATAAAACTATCATCTTTCAAACAAAATAAATATTCACACATAGGATCTTTGTTAGCATGTGCAAAAAATTTCATGGCTCTATCCTTTTTCCTCTGGTCTCTGTAGTTGTTTTTAGATCCCTGGCATAAGGCCTAGTTCAAATTTTTGAAAAACTAGCCGTTGTGTTCAAAAACCCTTTATCTTGCCCTGACCCTGTTCTAATTTGTCATTACTTTATTTGGGTCACTTAAAATCCCTTTAACGCATGTGCTTATTTGTTTCCCCTTTGTTGCATGATCGTGTGAACCTTTTTCATGTCACACGATCTTATGACTAAAGCTTTTATTTTCCCTGGTGGCCTTTAATTTTCCTAAGTCCCAAGGAGATTAAATTTTCCTAAGTTAGTGTTTTAATATTTCTTATGTTTTAGCCTTTCATTCTTTCCTGGGCCCAGCTCTGGCACCATCTTGATCCAACAGTTGTCGCGAAAGTGCAAGGGTTGTGTCAGAGCTTTGCACTTTTGTGATGGCTATTGATTCCTTTTCATGACGCAACCTTTCAATATAGGTGGGTCCATGACAAGTATGCATAGTTGGTGATATTTGATTGGTCCATGTATTAACATGTTGATAGTTGTCAGTGGGACCTAGTTTCTAGATACGTCAGAGGGTTCTAACACTATCAAAAAATCAACAAAGGGTGCATGATCTTATGGGATGTGTTAGAGGTTTAAGATCATGTGCCAATCTTTGATTCAATATTTCTTAGAGGGGATAAAGTGTGGTGGGTCCACATGCCAGGTGTACTGATATGGAAAGTTGTGATTGGTCCATGGGTGAGTGACTAGGCATGTTGTTAGTGGGACCAAGTTTTTCAAGGTTCGGTGGGTTCTGATAGTGCCAGAGGATCGATAGTCGGAGTGTATTCTGATGAGTTTTTTCTTACACTTGCAATCTTAAGACAACCATTGATCTCTCTCAGTGTTAGAGGGTTGTCAGAGTAGGGTAGGATTCTTCATCCAATGGTTGTCTCATAATCTAGAAGAATCTTGGAGGTTTATGCGAAGAAATGACAACCGTCGATCTTCTTAATGCAGGCCCAGTTAAATTTTCTCAGTCTTTTGGTAGTTGGGACAAAGTATTTAGCAGCCTGACAAATTTTTAAAAGGCTTCGCTCATTCATGTGAAAAGATGGCAGTTCTCTAAATGTTTTTGCGGTTTAGCGAACAAGCATTCACGTAATCGCTAAACTATCTGGTGGAGACATAAAGTATCCTATGACTTGGAGGTATCCTTTAGTTTCCAATTCACTAAGTTTGGCCAGGGTCCTATTAAGTGATAAATCATAAAGACCATGAAAAGGAGGGATCCAACAATCATGACTTAAAGTTGATCTAGATTCAAATGTTGACCACTGATTTGCTAGTGGCACCATAAAGTGACTGTTGTAATTCAAATTCAAATTTCTTGTAGGGTTTCCTGCAACCAAAAGGACTAAAATTCAATGTAGAAGTGACTAGAGCTAGTAAGAGATGATTTGTTTGCTGGTGCAGTGTGGTCGAGGGTGTGCCATGATCATCTGCTGGGGTTTGTACTATATATTTTGTGCTCGAGGCATGTTGCAGGTGGCCAAAAGGGTTGACAAATTTGAAATTCTATGATTTGTAGTACTTTCCCAGAGATCTTTCATAAGTACAAATCTTTCTCAACTGTGCCTGACTGGTTTTCATCCCCTGTAATAAATTTATGACCATTTTTAGTGGGTTGGGTGGTTGAAACCCTAACCCTAGTCATCTGTAGCTTGTTGCAACCTATTTTGGGTTTCCAAGATGACTAGGGGTGTATAAGTTGTAGCCTTTTTGATTTGGAAAGGGTTCCAAAAATTTCTTTTGGTCCCTGGTTGTTGATGGTATTATACTAAGTAAGGAGAGTCTGGATTTTGGGTCTGTTTCTCTAGCATTTTGTTGTTTGATAATGTATTGATCCTGTAAATTTTAATGAGAATACATTTTGTTTATGTCTTCTTATTTTGTTCTGGAGCTCATATATGTTAATTTGACAAAGTGGGTTATCATATGGTAAACAAAGAGTTTTTTTAAATTATCTTTGAGTTCCTAACAAAGTTATGATTAAAGTCTTTCAGGTAGTTTCAGTGAGTTCATGGCTAGATAGGAATTTGATGTCCTGATATGTGAATGAGAGGGGTAATGGGAAAAGCACTTACTCTAAGTTCATGTGTATTTGAGTTAAGGTTTTAGGTTGACATATGTTATTAGGTGACTCTTTGCCCTGGGATAAGGCACTGATCTCTTCTCTAGAACCAATCCATCATCATCAATCATACACACAATTTAAATGATAAAATCTTTCAATCAGTTAGTAAATGATATAATTGTATAATATTTTGAGACTCCTTTGGAGAAGTGAGTCAAGGATATACCCGCCTGAGCATTAAGGCTCAAAGTGTAGGAGGATCTCATTGTTGATCCTTGTTAATTGGCCCTCTTCCTTGTAGACTTTGGAGTGTGATAGAGTCAAAGTTTATTAAAATTATCCATCAAAGTATAAATCTACAAGTTGAAGATCAAAGGGAACTCCCAACAAAATGCTGACTCTACTAGGGAGAGTCTAGAGATAAGGTTTTCAAGGTGCACTCTTGTTTTCCTATTGTATTTGATTAAATTTTTCCCACTCTGGTGGGTGGCAAATCAAGAGGTTTGAACCAGTGCTATAAACTACAAAGATGGAAAAGAGAAGGAATACTAGGTCCTTTGTCAAAAAAAATCTAGAGGTCACTCTGGAACAATTTCCTAGATAGGAGAAGAAGAGTTGGATCATAAGAAATGGTGAGTCTACTAGTGCTCCCATAAGAGAACAAAGAAATACCAGAGGTAGAGCACCACATGTTTCTTCAAGTGAGGAAGGTTCACAAGATAGAGTTTCTAGATCAGATGGTGGTCACTCTGAAGATAGATTTTACGATACCCCAGAGGCTGTATTTCAAGACAAGGGTTCATTGCCTACAATTCAGGATCAACAAGCCAGAGAGATGGGTCTTGAGATTGATTTAGAACTTGATGAAGATAATTTTAGAAGAGAACCCATGAGACCAAGGCAAGTCCATTTCCCATATTAAAATCTCATTGATATGGATGTGTCATCAAGTTCTGATGATGTTATGATAGACCCAGATGATTTGAACTCACTAAGGTTATAGTTGGCCAAGTAGGATGCCATACATAAGAGGTTACAAAAGGAGAGAGAAGTTGAAAAGGTGAATGCTCTAATAGAAAGACAGTCTCTTTTAAGAAAAATTAATGAAATGAAGGAGAGAAACAAGATGTTTTCTTTTGCTCCTAAGACTTTGCAACATGATGTCTTTAGTGATCTTGAAGCTTTGAGGAGTGAACATGAGTGCTTACTGCAAGATCATGAATTTGATAATGAGGGCCCTATGGTTAGATAGGTTCAAAGTTATTCTTCCCTCCCTAAAGATAAAGATGGGCATGAGATCACTAGGCCTATTGTTGCTGCTGGTGAGAAAGGAAAGCAAAAGATGGTGGGACATTAAATAAGAAGATCATTGAAAATACCAGAGGTCCCACCACCCAATTCAAATAAGGACACAGAGATAGAAAGAAGAAGAAAAGAAGATGAGGACCTTGCAAGAGAACTAGAGAAGGCTGAAATTGAAGCCTCCATTGTAGAAAAGAGAAGAAAGATCTAGTTCTTGAAGGCTTCATCTACCAATGCTCTTGGTCCATCTACTACTGAACTAGGTATGCCATTTATGACTACTACTAGTCCACTTAGTAATGCTACTACTAGTTCAATTCCTTCTTCATCTACTAGGATAGGTGCTGATCTTAGACAACAGTCAAATGCACAAGTAGATGGAAATGTAAATGCAAATGTTGATCCTAGGTTTAACACTAGTTCAAGCTTTCAAAGAAGACCTATGCAATTAGAAGGCTATAGGCAAATTAGTTTTGATGGGATACCAGGCTACCCAAATGATTTTCTAAATGATATAAGAGATAAGGTACCTAAGTTTGCTGGTAATAATGCTATTAGTTGTGAGGAGCATCTTAGGTTATTTGTTGATATGCTTAATCATTATGAGGTTGAGCATGAGGATGTAGTCATGAAATTGTTTGTTCAATCTCTAATGGAGGATGCTAGAGATTGGTTTAAGAGACTTCCTGATAAATGTATTGATACTTGGGATTCTTTTGAGAGATGTTTTAAAGAGCAGTATGGTGATAGGCCTAATTCTAGTTTCATGTTGAATGAATTCAATACCATAAGGAAAAATTATAATGAGTTTGCAATTGAATTCAACATGAGATTTCAGAAGGGTATGCATAAGTTATTCCAAGTTATGAAGTTAGATGACAATGTCTGTCTGACCACATACTTCAATGCATTTGATGGAAAGATGGGATATTTGTTAAGGGACAAAGAACCAAGAACTCTAAGGGATACTTTTAGGATTGTTGTCAATATTGAGAACAATATGAAAATATCAGGGAAATTGGGTGGGAAGAGAGATGACCCTAAGTTGTTTGGGGACAAGAAATACAAAAAAGAAAATGATAGGAATGTTGGAACTAGGAGGAAAGAAGAAGATAAGCTAGATAAGGTGATCAATGCATTGAAGGACTTGAAGGCACCTACAAATAGGAAAATCAATGCTCCTACCAATGAAAGGCCTCAGTTCAAAAACAATTTCAATAAGCAGAATAGATTGCAGAACTACCCCTACAACACCCAATGGAAGGATGGCAAGCCTATTGTCCCTGCTGCAAGGAATAACAATGATAGAGATATCCCTAACCCTCTACAAAAGGCTTCAATAAATTTCATGGAGGACATACCTTGGTGTGTTGCATGCCAGTCCCCTCATTCTGTAGAGCATTGTGTGGTTGCACATTCTATGGTTGCAAATCAAGATTGTGGCAATGAGGAGATAGATCAAGAGGAAGATCAATATGATATTGGATGCAACATGGCTACTTCATATCTAGGATACGAAGATGATTTTGATTTTGATGAAGAAGTAGATGTAAATGTGAAGAGACACAATCGGGCCCTTTTTCATCAAGAGGTTTTTTCTAATAGTGAAGACATTGATAAGAAAACATGTAATATGAACTCTTCTTCTAAGCCAGTAAATTTAAGAGGACCTTCTAGAGAAGAGATGGATAGGATTACTACAAAAATGATTGCCCAAGTGCAGACTAGAGGCAAGGTGGGAAGGAATACAAATGAGAAAGCTACAGGAATGTTTATAAAGAGTACCAACTCTGGAGAGACTAATGAGAACAAATCAAAAGGTGAGCACATGGTGAAATTCAAGAATGTAAAAGGCAAGAATTGTGAGGCTAAGGGAGTTGGAGTTGAAAAATTTTCTAGTGAGATTGAGAAGCTAGTTAACACAATGGCTAAGATTGAAAAAATGAGGGTTGTCAATACACCTAATGTGTCAGATAAGCAAAAGGATACTAAGGTAGTGCAAATTGAGATTCCTCACTCTACTCCTATTGATATGTTATATGTATTGTCCCAAATTACAGTTAAGGTTCCATTGTCAGAATTGTTGAGGATCCCTGAACACAAAGATAGAGCTATTGCATGGGTAGATAATGTTCATAATAATGATGATGCATGCAATGGATCTTAGGAAAAATCTTTGAAAGGTGTTGCTACTTAGGGAATTGTATATCAAATTCCTCCTATATATTTGGATAGTTCTATCAATGCCAGCCTTGAAAACATTGATCCATTCTTTTTAAGTGTCCTTGTGAATGGAATGAAACTAAGAAATTGTATGATTGATAGTGGTGCCTCTAATACTGCCATGCCTTTCAAAATCATGGAGAAGTTGGGCCTTAAAGTTGATACAGTTCAAGGTAGATGTTGTGCAATGGATCAGAGGGAGGTACCAATTATTGAGACTATCAATGCAATGCCATATAGGCTGGCAGCATATCCAGAGAAAGAGTTAACAATGAGTGTTTTGGTGGTGGACATCCCTCCTCATTATGGGATGCTGCTATCTAGAAGGTGGAGTGCTTCCATGGGTGGAAGTTTACAATGTGATATGTCCTATGCCACTTTCAAGATTGATGATCAGTTTGTCAAGATTGATCGAGAACCAAGAGTATGCCACATGATTGAGAGGAATATTGACAATGAGACTACATGTTTTGTGGATACTAATATTAATGCTTTTAGGGTAGAGATCCCTGTACTTGAGAAGGAACCTATTTTGTCACCTATCTCTATTGAGGTAAGTGTTAATTCTATGAAGGGTGATTTGTGGGTAATGTACTTTGATGGTGCAAATTGTAAAGATGGAGTAGGAGTAGGTATTTTAATTATTTCTCCTAATGGAAAAACCTACAAATTTTCTTTCACATTGAATTTCTTTTGTACCAACAATATAGTAGAATATGAGGCGTAGTTGTTAGGACTAAGGTTGGCACAAAAGCATGGTATTAGGTGCTCAAGTGTTGTTGGTGATTCTGAGTTGGTAGTGTCCCAAATTAGATCATTATATGCTTCCAAGAACAAAAGGTTAAAACAATATAGGAATGTAGTTTGGGATTTGATTGAACATTTTGATGCCTTCAATATTGAGTGGAAGGATAGGAGTAAAAATAAGATGGTTGACTTGTTAGCCAATATTGCAATCAATCCCATTGATATTACTTTTTCTGGTATCTCTAAAGTTGAAATTTAGGCTAGGCCTAGTGTACTAGACAATATTGAAAATTGGCAAGTTTTTTATAATGACAATGATATCTTGAAGTTTATGAGTTGTGAGGATCAGTATCATGGTCAAGAATTTGATTGTTCAGCCTTGGTTGAGTCAATAGAAGGAAGAGAGGTTGTCTTTGGAAATGAGGTTATTCAACTTAGAACTAACAAGGTGCCCAAGGGGCTTGTTGTTTTGGAAACTATCTTTGATAACTAGGATAGAGTTCAAAAGAATATCAAAAGAGATGATCATGCTGATCTAGAGGAGATAAATCTTGGAACACGTGAGACACCTAAGAAAGTATACATTGGTAAGGACATGTCTCACAATGTGAGAAAATATTTGATTGAATTATTGAGAAAATTTAGGCATGTTTTTGCATGGTCATATGATGACCTAAAGGTTTATAGAGAACATTTGTTTCATCATGTTATTCCATTGAAAAAAGATGCTAAACCTTTCTGGCAGAAACAAAGGCCTATTAATCCTACTTTGACACCCAAGATGCAGGAAGAGTTAATGAAGCTGAGAGATGCTAGAATTATCATGTCTATAAGGCACTCTTCTTGTGTTTCAAACCTTGTTCCTGTGAGAAAAAAGAATGGTGACATTAGGCTTTGTGTGGACTTTAGAAATTTGAACATCAACTCATTAAAGGATAATTATTGTTTTCCTAATATGGAAGCTATGTTGTAAAGAGTAATCAGATTAGCATTGATGTCTATGATGGATGGTTTCTCTGGTTACAATCAGCTAATTGTCAAAGAATCAGAGCAATTCAAGACAACTTTCACTACACCTTGGGGGACATATGTTTATGTGAGAATGCCTTTTGGTCTCACAAATGTTGGTGCTACTTTTCAGAGGGCAATGGATGTTGCCTTTTCCAATTTTATTGATGATTTCCTTCTTGTATATCAAGCTGATTTAACTACCTATTCCAAGAAGGAAGAAGACCACTGTACTCATTTAGAGAAAATATTTGTGTGGGCTTTGGAATATGGCATTTCATTAAACCCAAGAAAATGTGCATTTGGTGTCACTAAAGGTAAGTTGCTTGGCCACTTAGTTGGGAAGCAAGGAGTGAGAATTGACCCTGAGAGGGTAGCAGCTATTGATAAAATTTAGAGACCAAAGAATGTTAAAGGAATTCAGTCCTTCTTTGGTCAGGTCAATTTCTTAAGAAGATTTGTAACAAACTTTGTAGAGGTTACTAGACCTATTTCTAAGATGTTGAAGAAGGGATCTACAATCAATTGGGAAGGTGAGCCTAATGAAGCTTTCAAGAATATCAAGCAGGCTATGAAAGATGCACCAGTGCTTAAGGCACCTGATTATAATGTCCCAATGCACATCTTTTCCTTTGCATCTTTTCACACTATTGCTACAGTTTTGTTACAAAAGAATAAGGATGGTTTTGAGCAGCCTATTGCATTTTTTAGTAAATCTTTGTAGGCTGCTGAATTGAAGTATGACATAAATGAGAAACAAGCATATGCACTTGTGAAGGTAGTCAAGGCTTTTAGGTGTTACTTGATGGGAGCAGTTGTGATTTCTTTTGTGCCAAGTGCAATTGTGAAGGATATTTTCTCATAGTAAGAGGTGTCTTGAAGAAGATGCAGATGGATCAATATGATCCAAGAATTCAATGTTAACATCCAAATTACTAAGTTGGTTAGAGGAAAAAGATTGGCAAAACTGATGGCTCAATCCAATGTTGATGCAAATTAGGTAAATCATTCTGAAATTGATTATACATGTGACATGGATTATTGTATATGGTATCAAGATATTATCTATTACTTGAGAAATATGAGATGTCTAGTAGGAATGAATGATAATCAGAGGAGGACATTAAAATTGTAGGCCATCAAGTATGTAATTGTGAAATGTAAATTGTAGAGAAAGAATTTAGATTGCATACTTTTGAAATGTGTTCATGAGGATTAGGCTAACAAGTTGTTAAAATAAATGCATCAGGGGGTTTTTGGTGGGTGTTATATGGGTAAAACAACTACTCATAAAATCTTGAGAGCAGGATTCTGGTAGCCCACAATCTTCAGGGATGTAGAATAGTTGGTAAGGAGGTGTGATACTTGTCAAAGGTTCTCTAGTAAGCTTAAATTTTTAGGTAACATGCCATTAAAACCAGTAGAAGTACAAGCTCCTTTCTAACAATGGGGAATTGATTTCATAGGGGAGATACCAAACAAGTCAAGTGGAGGACACTCATGGATCTTAGTTACCACTGATTACTTTACAAAGTGGGTACAACCTATACCTACAAGAAATGTAACTAGCAAGCTGGTAACTGATTTCTTGTTGAACAATATTGTTACAAGGTTTGGGTGCCCTGAGAGAATAGTAAGTGATAATGCCATGTGCTTCAGGTCTACTGAATATAATGACTTTTGTAAAGGCTTAGGAATTCAGACTTCTTATTCCTCACCTTATCATCCATAAGGAAATGGTTAGGCATAATCTACTAATAAGAATTTGATTAAGATCCTCAAGAGGATTCTTGAAAAGAATAAGAGGGCATGGAATTCAAAGCTATCATTAGTTGTCTGGGCTAATAGGGTAACTATGAAGAAGGCAATTGGTTCTGCACCATTTGACCTAGTATATGGAATACATGCAAGAATGACTCAAAATAACTTATTAGAAATGTATAAATTTGTGCAATTATATGATGATGATATAGATGATGAGATGCAGTTGAGAATTGAGGACCTCATCAGGCTAGATAAAATCAGGTGAGAATCAGTTGCAGAAATACCAAATTGCAGTTACAGGTTAATAATTTGTATGACAAGAAGACTATTGATGAGATGTTTGAGCCTGGTGATTTGGTGTTAATTTGGAATGCCAGATTGGAGGATAAAGGAAAACATGGTAAATTTGGTCCACTCTAGTGAGGGCCATATCTAATTCATGAGAAATGGGGCCAAGATTCATATATTGTCAAGGAACTAAATGGTGAAGTTCAGGAATTGTCAGTTCATGGACAATACTTGAAAAAATACTTCTATTGAAGTATTCTATTTTCCATGAACAGTAGTTAGGTTTGTATATTTTGTAAATTTTGTAAATAAGTTGCTCACCCCTCTCCTATTTTGTCCTAGTTTGTAAGGTTTTGGTCTTGTTGCTCTCTATTGTTAGTTTTTCTAGTGGGATGGTCTGCTTTAACCAGTGATTCTAAGTCCTTGCTATGCCTACAAGAGGCATACATCCCCAGACAGAGCCACTATTAGCATGTGCAAAAAATTTCATGGCTCTACCCTTTTTCCTCTGGTCTCTGCAGTTATTTTTAGGTCCCTGGCATAAGCCCTAGTTCAAACTTTTGAAAAACTAGCCGTTGTGTTCAAAAACCCTTAATCTTGCCCCAACCCTATTCTAATTTGTCATTACTTTATTTGGGTCACTTAAAATCCCTTTAACGCATGTGCTTATTTGTTTCCCCTTTGTCGCATGATTGCGTGAACCTTTTTCATGTCACGAAATCTTGCGACTAAAGGTTTTATTTTCACTAGAGGCCTTTAATTTTCCTAAGTCCCAGGGAGATTAAATTTTCCTAAGTTAGTGTTTTAATATTTCCTATGTTTTGACTTTTCATTCTTTCCTGGGCCCGGCTCTAGCACCATCTTGATCCAATGGTTGTCGTGAAAGCGCAAGGGTTGTGTCAGAGCTTTGCGCTTTTGTGATAGCCCTTGATTCCATTTCATGATGTAACCTTTCAATAAAGGTGGGTTTGTGACATGTATGCATAGTTGGTGATATTTGATTGGTCCATATATTAACACGTTGGCAGTTGTCAGTGGGACCTAGTTTCTAGATGCGTCAGAGGCTCCTTACACTATCAGAAAATCAAGGATGGGTGCATGATCTTATGGGATGTGTCAGAGGTTTAAGATCATGTGCCGACCATCGATTCAATATTTCTCAGAGGGGATAAAGTGCGATAGGTCCACATGCCAGGTGTGTTGATATGGAACGTTGTGATTGGTCCATGGGTGAGTGATTGGGCATGTTGTTAGTGAGGCCAAGTTTTTCAAGGTTTAGTGGGTTCTGACACTGCTAGAGAATCGACAGTCGGCGTGTATTCTGATGAGTTTTTTTTGACACTTGCGATCTTAAGATAGCCATTGATCTCTCTCGGTGTTAGAGGGTTGTAAGAGAAGGGTAGGATTCTTCATCCGATGGTTGTCTCATAATCTGGAAGAATCTTGGAGGTTTATGCGAAGATGAGACAACCATCGATCTTCTTGATGCGGGCCCAGTTAAATTTCCTCAGCCTTTTGGTGGTTGGGAAAAAGTATTTAGTAGCCTAAAAAAATTTTAAAATGCTTCACTCATTCAGGTGAAAAGATGACAGTTCTCTAAATGTTTTAGCTATTTAGTGAACAAGTGTTTGTGTAATCGCTAAACTATCTAGCAGAGACGTAAAGTATCCTGCGACTTGGAGGTATCCTTCAGTCACCAATTCACTAAGCTTGGCCAAGGTCCTATTAAGTGATAAATTATAAAGACCATGAAAAGGAGGGATCCAATGGTCACGACTTAAAGTTGATCCAGATTCAAATGTTGACTATCGAATCGCTACTAGTGCCATAAAGTGACCGTTGTAATTCAAATTCAAATTTCTTGGAGGGTTTCCTATGACCAGAAGGACTAAAATTCAATGCAAAAGTGACTAGAGCTGGTAAGAGATGATTTTTTATCCATTGTAGTGTGGTCTAGGGTGTGCCATGGTCATTTGCAGGGGTTTGTACTATATATTTTGTGCTTGAGGTGTGTTGCAGGTGCCCAAAAGGGTTGACAAATTCAAAATTATATGATTTGTAGTACTTTCCTAGAGATCTTTCATAAGTACAAATCTTTCTCAGGCATGCCCGACTGGTTTTCATCCCCTGTAATAAATTTATGACTATTTTCAGTGGGTTGGGTGGTTGAAACCCTAACCATAGTCATCTGTAGCTTGTTGCAACCTGTTTTGGGTTTCTAAGATGACTAGGGGGGTATAAGTTGTAGCATTTTTTATTTTGTAAGGGTTCCAAAACTTTCTTTTGGTCCCTAGTTGTTGATGGTATTATACTGAGTAAGGAGAGTCTTGATTTTGGGTCTGTTTCTCTAGCATTTTGTTGTTTGATAATGTATTGATCCTACAAATTTTAATGAGAATACATTTGGATTCCAATCTCATGTTTGTGTATGTCTTCTTATTTTGTTCTTGAGCTCATATATCTTAATTTCACAAAGTGGGTTATCATATGGTAAACAAAGAGTATTTTTAAATTATCTTTTAGTTCCTAACAAAGTTAGGATTAAAGTCTTTCAGGTAGTTTCAGTGAGTTCATGGCTAGATAGGGATTTTATGTCCTAATATGTGAATGAGAAGGGTAATAGGAAAAGAACTTAATTTGAGTTCATGTGTAGTTGAGTTAAGGTTTTAGGTTGACATATGTTATTAAGTGACTCTTTTCCCTGGGATAAGGCACTGATCTCTTCTCTAGAGGCAGCCCATCATCATCAATCACACACACAATTTAAATGACAAAATCTTTCAATCAGTTAGTAAAGGATATAATTGTATAATATTTTCAAACTCCTTTAGAGAAGTGAGTCAAGGATATACCTACCTAAGCATTAAGGTTCAAAGTGTAGGAGGATCTCATTGTTGATCCTTGTTAATTGGCCCTCTTCCTTGTAGACTTTGGAGTGGTGATAGAGTCAAAGTTATATTAAAATTATCCATCAAAGTATAAATCTACAAGTTGAAGATCAAAGGGAACTCCCAACAACCTCTAACCATGCCGTCTCATTAAAGTCATCACCAAAATGTCTTCAACATCTATACAACTTTGCATATCAAGATTCGATCCCGGTTAAGAGATATAATCTAGTTATGACAAGCCACTTCTCAAGAACACTGTATGCATACTATTTCTACTAGATTACACATAAATATCATGAATAATATAATTTCCATACACACTCTTAACCATAATCTCAGGACATGATATAGAACAATTCCTCAACTTCGCATATCTTGATTTGGAATTCTCCATGTGCGCTAATACAAACACTAGCTACTTCTCTACTAATCTCTAGTAAATCAATGTGTTGACATTATTGAAAAACATAGTCATAAATGCAACATTAAATTTCTATAGAATGACTTTGAATACTCCCCCATAGGACATATTCAACATTCATTCCTAACAAATGTCTGTGAGAAGATTTACCAGTTTGAGCAAACATTAGTTTTTTACAGCTTTATGGGTAGGTTTTGGGACCTCTGTCAAATTGTCTATAGGGATATTAATGTGGTCAAACTACTTACCACTTGCATTGAGATAAGAAAGCATTGAAGATCTTGGAGAAATTTTTGGAGCCTAAAGAGTTTACAGTTGTGTTCGCAAAACCCTCACACAGTCGTGCGTGCTAGGTATTTGTCATAAACTTAAGTAATCTTTGTTATTTGTAGTATAAAAGAAGTTAGAATGGATACTCCCAAGGTGTTTAATGTTCTTGAGAGGAATAGATATAATTTTAAGAGTCATCCTTTCAATTTGACTGAGGATGACCTAGAGGGTGCATTCTCTCTTACTCAAGTTGGTGTTCTTCATGTTGAAGACATTAGGGCTTATATCCTCAACAAGATTGCATTTATAGGAACAATATAGATATTGGATGAAATGTTATGGTTATATAATGTAGATCAAACCCTAAGAGAAGAATTTAGAAAGGTTCATGGGTTTCCTATAGTCAAATACATGGAAATATTTGAGTTTGATGAACTAGAATGGATCAAAATTGTACTAAGTAGAATTCATAATGAATTCATATGGATTAGTGGAACTCCAACCAAGATCACCAAATAACTATTGCATTAGATCATTGGTTTACCTCTGATAGGTAAAATTCACTCAACATAAAAGAATATCAGATTTTATGTAGAAAAATTGACCAAAAGTAAATGGAACAAAAGAGAAATGACAATAAATGACATTGCACAAGAGGATGTCAAGCTTGTTGCAAAGATATTGGTATACAAGTTTCAATATAGTAGCCAAATAGACAATGTATCAACCAATTTTGTACATATGGCATATAAAGTGGTACTAGAAGATGAGGAATATGACTTATGTGAGGTTCTAAGGTAGTAGCTAATGGAGAATTTGCAAGAATAAAGAAGAATAGGATAACACACTTTACATTTGTATCACTCATAATGTACATATTATTTCATGTTATGAGAATAATTCCTAACATGTATCTATGGAGATCTAATAGATGCACCATAGAGATGATCAGTGACTACAACAAAATAAGTGATGAGTAGAACACCTATGATGAAGGTGCATAGATTATGAAACTATTTTAGAAACAAATTCATGAAAGGGAAAGGATCCCTTGGATACTAGTGGATAAATACAAAAATGACATATGTTTCATGGTAGAAATTGATAGCACATGCTTTGAGGTAGTAGAACCTACAACTTCTTGGGCTAATCCTATGGGGCATGAAGCTGACTATAATGTCATCAAACTTCATATTCAACATGTCTTACAATCACCCAAAGACCCCAATATTCCAAGATGGGGTACATGTGAAAAAAAAATACTTAGTAGTTAGTGAAGAATTGGTATGAGGGAGAAGGGAAAAGAAAGTTGAATCCCTTGTTGATAAACTATTAGGGAAACATGGTATAACAAAAGAAGAGATGAAAACTATCAAGGAAAAGTTGGTAGAACTTGGGGAGAAGTACAAAATTCCCCCTCCTTAGTCTAACATAGAGGCACTTCAAGTGGTGAAGGTTGAAGAATAAGATGAGAAAGAGAAATATGACACTCCTATAGCTTCTAGGAGAACTAATGCAGAGGATTTCACCAATTTCCTTCATTTTTTCAAATACTTCAATAGATTCATTAAATCTGCCCTGAAGACACTGTGATCTCGGCAACTATACCATCACTTCTTTGGCATTCTTCATTCTTCTTCAAAGATTCTTTTGAATCTGCATGCTTCTTTGTCATTCTCTATGACTATCAACTTGGAGGTACAAAAACTCCTTAGTCGATTCATATACCATTGGTCTTCACTCTCTTCAAAATTTGCAAACTCTTTATTAACTTCTTCCATCATGGCTTGGATGGCTAAGATGGACTCTCCACTATGAAGACAACCAAAACCACCACCTTCCCTCCACTATGTAGCTCTACACTTTCACTATCTCATCGGCTATCACATTACTTGAATGGTCTTCAACACATTTCTGCAAACCTATTCTATGCTTTTGGGTCATTCATGGATCGGGGTTTCCCTTCAACTTCATGCAGGTCCATCATAGCTCGATCGTGCATGAGGAAAAAAGTCTACCACCTCTTCTTCCAATACAACACCTATGCACAACATCTAATGGGCATTGCTGGTTACCTTGAAGTAGATATCGTATGTCATTTGACTACTTTGACCAATATTTCTTCACAACAAATATTGCTCAGGTTGCACACAATAGAACTGACTTCCATGTGGACATTCAAAAATTCCACCACCTTTGCTAATGGTTCTTGGCAACCTCTTAGCTTTTCTCGGGTCTCTCTCCAAACAACCATGGAGACATCACTTCTTGGTTACCACACAACATACAATGTTCTAGGCACTTGTCGATATCTTTGCAAGGACTGTATAATAGTTTTTCACAATCATTTAATGCACTCAAACAAATAGCAACTGTCACTCATAAACCTGGTCCATTGCCTTATCGAATCCTTTCATAGAACTAAGAAACATATAACAAAATCTATTAGACCCAACATGCATGTGATAGAACCCAAAATGAAATATTTGTGAACCGAAATGGACAGAGACCATATGGGCTAAATAAAAACAAACACAAATAGAGATAAGAAAGAACATGTAACAAAATAACTCCTATTAACTCAAATGTCTACAAATATAAGTTTGCATGGCTCTCTAGCTACTGCTAGAGTGCCACCCTAACTTTCTTCTTATTTCTCGATTCACTATCCACCCATGCTTCCTACCCCTAAATCTCTCTCTCTCTTCTCTTATATGGATTTGGTTACATTACGGTCTATCTCAAGACAATACTTTTTATGGTTACAAACCATTCATCTGCCCTCTATGTCCATTCACATTTAGTTACATGCATCTCTTTTTATAGAGATTCTAGGATAGTTATCAAAACTCCTCTTGCATCCTCATAACATTTCCTATGATTACATAGAGTTGCCTAAAAATAGGCAATCACAAATGGTTACAAATGCCATAGGACCCATTTTTACATATGCTATAATGCAATTTTAACTGATTGACACATTTCTTAGACATGGTCCTACAAAATCAAAATGACTTAAACATTAAAATATTATGAAACATAGCATAAATTCTCATGAGTCGAGGTGCTCCCACACCATACTCCCAGGCTTAAAATATTTCCATGTCCCATGGAAATGTTGAGTTGGTCAAACTTTGGCTACTCACTTTGATGCTGCAACTGACTCCCATCAATGAGTACAAACTGGTCGCTATCCACCTTGCTTCATGCTCCTTCACCCAGCTTCTATATTGCCATCTTACCCACCTAAGATCTTGGAAGATGTAGACCACCCTTCTCTTAGTGGTTTCTCTCTAGCATCTTCTACGTAGCCTCATCTTGGTGGAGACAATATCAAGACCTCCTACTAAGATCTTCACACAAGAACTACTTTGTTCTTTTGCAGCTTTGATGGATCACTCTTGCAACTAGTGAAACCTCTACCCACCAAATCTCCAGACCATTTTCTTGCTCTGATACCATTCTGATGTAGAGGATTTCACCAAGCTCCTTTGTTTCTACAAATACTTCAATAGATTCATTAAATATTCCCTAGAGACACCGTGATCTCTGCAATTATGCCATCACTTCTTTGGATTTCTTCATTCTTCTTCAAAGATTCTTTTGAGTCTACATGCTTCTTTTTCATTCTCTATGACTATCAACTTGGAATTATAGAAACTCCTTAGTTGATTCATATACCATTGTTGTTAAATCTCTTTGAACTCTGCAAACTATTTATTAACTTCTTCCATCATGGCTTGGGTGGCTGAGATGGACTCTCCACTATGAAGACAACCAAAACTACCACCTTCCCTCCACTACGTAGCTCTACACTTTTGCCATCTCATCGGCTATCACATTTCTTGAATGGTCTTCAACACCATTCTGCAAACCTATTCCATGCTTTCAGCTCATTCATTAATCAGGGTTTCCCTTCAACTTCACGTAGGTCCATCATAGCTCGACCATGCATGAGGAACATAGACTACCATATTTTCTTACAATATAACAACCATGTGCAACATCTAATGGGTGTTGCTGGTTACCTTGAAGTAGATATTGAATGCCATTTGACTGCTAGGACCAATATTTCTTCACAAAAAATACCACTCGGCCTCCATGTGCTACAACTGACTTCCATGTGGACATTCACAAATTCCACCACCTTTGCTAACGGTTCTTGGAAACCACTTATCTTTTCTTGGGTCTCTCTCCAAACAACCATGGATACATTACTTCTCAGTTCTCACACAACATACAATGTTCTAGGAACTTGCTAATATATTTGTAGGGACTGTATAACAGTTTTTCACAATGATTTAATGCACTCAAAAAAATAACAATTGTCACTCATAAACCTGATCCATTGCCTTACTGAATCCTTTCATAGAGCCAAGAAGCATATAAAAAAATCTATCAGACCCAACACGCATGTGATAGAACCCAAAATGAAATATTTGTGAACCGAAATGGATAGAGACCATATGGACTAAATAAGAACAAACACAAATAGAGAGAAGAAAGAACATGTAAAAAAATAACCTTTATTAACTAAAATGTTTGCAAATACAAGTTTTCATGGCTCTGTGGCTACCACCAGAGAACTGCCCCGACTTTCTGCTTGTTTCTCAATTCACTATCCTCCCATGCTTCCTACCTCCAAATCTCTCTCTCTCTCTCTCTCTCTCTCTCTCTCTCTCTCTCTCTCTCTCTCTCTCTCTCTCTCTCTCTTATATGGATTCAATTACATTCCGTCTATGCCAAGACAATTCTTTTACGGTTACAAACTATTCATCTGCCCTCTACTTCCCTTCATATTTAGTTACATGCATCTCTTTTTATAGAGATTCTAGGATAGTTATCAAAACTCCTCTCGTATCCTCATAACGTTTCCTATGATTACATAGAGTTTCCTAAAAATTGGCAATCACAAATGGTTACAAATTCCATAGGACCTATTTTTATGTACACTATAATGCAATTTTAACTAATTGACACATTTCTTAGACATGGCCCTACAAAATTAAAATGACTTAAACATTACAATATTATGAAACATAGCATAAATACTCAGGAGTAGAGTTGCTCCCACACAAAGAACATCATTGAGATAGATAGAAAGAACTGCTACATAATGACAAACTCCTCCAAAATCCATACCTAAAGCTATGGCTAGGGGATGAGGAAAGAAGAGAAAACATTTGACACTCCTCCATCTTCACATGGGAATAACAAGAAGAAAAAGACCACTAAAGAAGAAGAGCCAAATAAGAATTTCCAAATGATGGAAAAAGAGAAAATAGAGGAATAAAAGAAAAAGGAGAAAGAAGGAGAAGAAAAAGGACATGAAACTTCAAGAGTCTAATATAAGGGCACTTGAAGTGTATAAGAAAAAGGTAGAAGAAGTTGAACAAGAGAAAGGCCAATGCACACAAATAAATCTATTCAACCCCTACCACAAAGCTCTACAAAAGAGAGTCGTAAATGATCATAAGATCAATTCTATTGAGAAATAATTTGATACATATGATGAAGAAGAGAAAATCAAAATAGAAGATATAGAGTTGGAGTACATGCTCTCCTTTGAAAATAACTTAATTGAAATAGAAGGACAAATAAGTAAGGACCTATTTGAAATATTAAAAGGAAGAAAGAAAAGTGCTCTGGATGAGGACATAAAGATGCGACAGGATATTCTATTTTACAATATGCCAACCATGACAAGGAATGAGATGGGAGAGTGGCTTGAGAAGCTAAGGCCAAAATTAAGAACTAAAAAAAGAACCATCAAGTCCATGGCCTAAAAGTATGAATAGGTGGAAGAAACTCATGACAAGGCTGGACAACTACTCCTAGAGGAGAGACCTATTCTTGGTCAAGTATTCCAACACTAGAAGTTGTTAGGAATAGTCTGAAGAGATAATTAAGAGGGAGGGTGGGGGTTAATCACTTATCTACAAGTTTCAATTCTTTATCCAATTAAGTATACATAAATTTTAAGCATAAACACAATGAAAGAAAACTTGAACACAACACCAATAATTTGGTTATGAGGAAACCCAAATAGGTAAAAACCCTTGTGGGAATTAACACCCACTAATAAACTCAACCAGTGTATAATGATCATTGTTAGAAGATCTTACAACCCTGTTAGGAGTTGATCTTTACAATTCTTTTAGTACAGTGACTTGGTCAAAGGTAAGTCCCTGTTAGGATTCTTTTTATGATTGACCCTATTAGGGATGAGGATACACTGTCTAAGAGCTTACTGCTCAAAGGGGTGAAGGCTGCAACCTATTAGCACTTAAACCTATAGATGATTGACATATTCAAAAAACTCACTGAACTTAAGACTCATGTATTCCCAACAGCTACATCAAACATAACTTAAATGCTAAAGTATTAAGGCTTTGAGCCTTCTTCACTTTGAGTACAAAACTCAAGTGGGTTTACCTCTCACAATTGCTTCTACAAAGCATTACAAAATTGATCTATGTACTTGACATAGTCAATACAATTCATAAACATATAAATAAAAGTAAATTGAAAATATTTTGATATTTTGGTGGTGAATAGGTGCAAATTAAGGTAGAACCAGTGCCTTAATCATTGGGCCAGAGTCAAAACCTAACATCTATTGAATCCCATTAACACAAAGATACTAGAATTTAAATGAAATGCCTAACAATTCACTCTCTAAATTCCTAACCCTACAATCAAATTCATGTATAGGTATTCAATTTCTAGTTTCCTCCCTGAAGGTTTACTGTCTCCTTGAGAGAAACTTGAGTTCAACACCTATATTCACCTTGTGAACAATGCATTAAAGAGCTTTACATATTAATGCATAAGAAAATCAAAGCATCCATACACAAAGAAAACAAGAAATATAAATGAAACTCCAGTGTATTTTTATTAATTTTAAACTATATCCATACAAATTTTAACAAAAACTTCAAAGAAGTCAAATCCTATATTTAGTACTCTTTTTACAAAAACTTCAGTCACCCCTACAAAATGAGAAAAACTTTCTATTTATACTTCTAGCCATCTTGGAATCCTTGAAAGGATGCAACAAGCTTTAGATGGCTAGGAAAATGACTTGCACTAAAGAAAAAAAGTACAAACCATAATGACAAGGACTAACAAAATAGAAAGTAGTTTACAACTAATAGCATCTTCACAGGTCGCACCTTTGTCTGGAGATATTTCAAAGGAGTTACTTTGATTTGTTTCATGAATGATGACCACCATTATGGGATAACTTACATCATCCTCTATTTGGTACATGCTCTCCCTAGGATTCTAGATCAGGTGCCATGTGTACTTTATTCTTCTTCTTCTTCTTCTTTTGCTTCCAGCTCTAAGATAGTTGGCTTCTTTGGTTTCCTCTTGATATTCCTTTCCCAAGCTATCACATCATCATCAAATGGACAATAAAAACTTTTTAGCTCTTGTAATGTCTTTAACTATACCTCTCACTTGGAATTAGTGATGCTCTTTACATCTATGACAAACCTTATGCAATCATTTTCAACCTTTATCGGGTTATCAATCAAACTGTTGCAACCCTGCACATCCAAAGTGTTGTCACCCCCAAGAAAAGCCTCCTACTTAATTATTATTTGTCCAATGCTCAGCTTCCATTCATATGCACTGATTATATTTCCATCATCACCTTACACTAAGGGTAGGTACTTATTTTAATCCTTGTCAAACATGGCCAAATTGGCCTTCACTTGGTTGGACTTCCCTTTAAAAAACTTTGAAAGAGCACCCACCAATCCAATCTTCTCATAGACCTCAGTCAACACCTCAGGAATATTGGGCTTGTGTTCCTATAGGGCATCAAGTTTTTCAAACAAAAAACTCCTTCTTGACCATATGCCATAGAGTGGCTCCAAGGTAGCTAATGACTCATTCATCTTTTCATTTTTCTTTTGCAAGAAGATAACTGATTGATGGACCGAATCCATCCTATCCTTTTTTTTGTCTTGTCTATGTTGCACAACATCACTCATAGTTTTTAAGGCTGCCTCTAGCCTCACTTTCTCTAGATCTTCCACTAGCTGGTCACAAACCTCAACTTTTGGTTGAGGAGGGGCCTCAATTTTTAATGGAGGGGGAGGCACTTCCTTAGATGCTTCTTCAAGCTTAGCCCTCAGTTCTTCCAATTCACCCTTCATATTCTTGATCATCATGAGCTTTAAATCCATATCTTTGGCAACCTTCATTGAATTTTCAAATAATCTATCATATCTTTCTAATAATTTGATGGTCTTTGCCTCATTTAGGTGAGCCAATTGTGTCACTTCCTTGGACACCTCAAGATCAGTGGTGTTCTGTACAATCCAGACAATTTTATTTCATTCCATTTTGTCCTAAATGCTTACTATAGATGGCTTATTAGTTCTAGGAGCCAAAGACCAAAGTGAAAAAACTTGAGATTTGGGATCATAGCCACTCCCTCTAATGATTTCATCTATCTACACTTCATATGATAGACTTCCCTTTGGCTGCTTTCTAAATTGATCAATGAGTAAAGTAGAGGTGAAATCCCAACCATGAGTTAGAAGCATACCACTTGACTTAACCATCTCCCTTGCCTCCTCCATCGTAATCTTCTCAAGAATGGGATCATATGATGTCAGAGCTCTTAAAGTATCCTCACTTTGTTGCATCCCTTCTAGCAAGGTCTTTTTCACTTCTTCTTGCTTCCTCTAGATGAGGAAATCCCTAAATTCCTTGCTATTGATGAACTAGTCATCACTGAGAAACTCTTCTTGGTAAAGTTCTCTTTCATCTTGTCCCAGTAGCAAGGGTAAATCCCCCTAATCTTTTGTCACAACCTTCTTTCCTTCTCTGATATCCTTTCTCAATTGATGATGGTAGGCTCTGTTACTAGGAACTAGAGTTGAGACACTATCAAGTACCCTCTTCTATTTTTTCTTCTTAGAAGGCTTACCTACTTCAAGCCTTTATTTTTTTAATGGAAGCTTTGAAGTATCCTCTTCTTTCTATGGGTCTTATTTTAGGTAAATAATTTGTAAACCCCCACCCTAAGGTGGACTTTCAACCTCTTGTGAATCATCGGTGACTTCCTTAGGCTTAGAAGTAGAATAATTTCTTGGCACCTCCAACTTCTCCTCAAGCAACCCTTCCAACTGGTTATTTAGGGTGCCATGCATTTCTATCATTTTCTCCATTCTTTGCAAGTATGGGATCTTAGGGAAAAAACCACCAAAAGGAATTTATGCCTTCCTTAATCTGGCCTCTATGTCTAGCAAATCAAAATATTTGGTCCATCTTTTTCCTGCCTCATCTAGGTCTAACATATTTCTTATCACATCCTCCTCATCCAGGCCTTCATCCTCTCTGATTACTCCAATGTTAGGGATGAAGGTCATCCTAGAAATCTTGATGAAACCCTTAGAATCAACATACCGATAGGTACTTGTAGTCATCTTGAAGTGATTTAACCAACTACTGACCTAATCTATTGCTCTTTTTCCAATCAAGAAGCTACCAATCCTAAATTGCCTTGGTGTGAAGGTGCCCTTACTATGAGGTGCTAGGTGTTCTTTATCAGTCCACATTAGATTCCATATGAATTCCATCATGGAAACTCTAGGAGGTACAAATCTAGGAAGCATGTTTGGGGGTTGGAGGCAGCCATAAACTTTGATAACTATGAAATTGGCTCCTAGGTAGAAATCTCCCCAATTGTGGTTCCCTAGCCATTTATCTTCATACTACATTGGCCTTAATACCCTTAAGACCTTAGTTGATAGCTTCACAAGATTTGTCCCCAACATCACAAGAATTGGATGGACAAAATAGTTCTAGAAAATAGTTAAATTACACTCATTGGACATGTAATTTCATGCCCTCAACCAATATTGCAATGGGTTTGGATTTTCCTCAAAAATTGTCCTTAACTTCAACATGCTTGCATCAAGATCATTAACATGGGAGTACAAAATTAAATGCATAAGGAGGGAGTAAAGGATGAATCTGATGGGTCTCTTATTCTCCTTGATAGATATTAACCCCTCACTCATCCTATCAATTACATACTGGATGTAATCATAGTTAGTATTGGTGTGGGAATTTTGAATATCTAGGATTATCATTAACAATTCAATAGGCATTTTTTCTTCATCCCCATTTATCCCTAGAACTCTACACAACTTATGACATAAGAACTTCATGTAATGACAGAGGGATGAAAATTGATAAGGGGCATTCATACTTGCTGGTTGGGGGGCTATATACTTGGCTTGTTTTGGCATATGCTTGACTATCTAGTTCTTTACTGACCCAATATTACTAGCGTACTTTTGTCTTCCTTTTTTCAAATCTATTACAATGGAACAAGAGGCATAGAAATCAAATGTGCTCATAAAGGACCCCCTATTGAAGGGAAAAAAATAGACTGGTTTCCACACCTAATAACCCTAGAGATGGGCTCATATAGCCTAGGAAATTTAATAATTAAATCAACATCTTAGAACACATCAGGCACTACTAAGTTTAATATTCCCAATGCCTAAGCATTACAGACAGGTATTGTCTTATGCTTATTATTATAGAAATATGAGAAGATGGTGAAACTTGAACCTAAAAGAGAGATAGGGTATTTTCATTTGTCCATGAGGTCCTCAAATGATGTGTCAATGGCCTTCTTATTTTGATTCGAACCAGGAAGTAGCTTGATGAACTCATCTGAATAATTCAGCTTTCCCTTATCCTCTCCACTCTGCTCTTTTGCAACTCCTTTAGATGACTCATCTTGTCAGCATAGAAATTCATAATACTATAACTTTTCACTTCTCACTCACTACTTTAGCACCAACAATCTCTATTGTCTTTAGAAGAATTTTGAGCACAGAATGCAATGAAGTCTTGTCTATATACTTTGAGAATTGAATGCGTACAATTGCTAAGTCATCACAACTCTTGGATAAGTCACTTCTGCATTCAATTCTACATATTACCAACCTTCAAATCGTAGCTAGATATGGCATGGATGCTGACAAGATGATTTAAAAAATAAAAAATAAAGCACGAGATCACTGATCATGGCTTTTTGGTATTAAAACCCTTAATTACTGATGCAAACCCCCATTAAAACCTGATTGGATGACCTTTTACCTTTTTTCTAGCTTGGTAGAGTACCTTTTCCATGTTGCAATAGTTCGTAACACTAATTGGCATGAAAACTTAACTAGACATGGTTCAGAGATCCAGCGAACAAAGAAACTCATGATCTCTGAAAGAAATGTTAACCCGAGGTTAAGTTTAGAGATCAAGCGACAAGGCCATTCATGAAATCTTGGAGTAATTTCTTAACTCATGCCTTTATCTAGGGATTCAGTGACCATAATTGATCCCAGATATGATCAATGGTCCTTAGATTATCTTTTGAAACTTATCATGACCCTGTCGTAATCAGAGATTTGGCAACTAAAAGAAATCTCATGTTCTTAGAACACCTGATTCAATCATGGTTAAACTTAGAGAACAAGTGACCAAGAAATTCACCAATTCTTGCAACCCTTTTCTTAACTCAACAATCATCTAGAGAATCAGTGAACAAAGGACTTTACAACCCATGGAACAAAACACCTAGACCACGGTCACATCTAGAGAATCAGCGAATAGATAAATCTCATAATCTTGGAAAGCCATGCTTAACTCTCATCTTATCTCATGATTTAGCGAACAAGGCTATCTTGCATTCTCAAAAATAAATGTTTAACCATGGTCAGGCTTTGAGATTGAGTGAATAACCCATATCTCCAATTCTCTGAATGTCTTTCATACCTTAGGTTAAATCTTGAGATTACACACTGACCACAGATCTTAGGAACAATCGACGATATGATATTAATTTTTTAGAACTACCAAGCTTAGAGGATATGAGAAAAAGACTCAGTCACTAGATCAAAAAATGAATTTTTGTAGGACCCATTCCTCTTGAGATTAAAACCTGACCGCTGATTGCAAAGAAAATCAATGACATTCACTAGATCGCTGGATGATTATGAACTTAACTACCTGAATTAGAGAACAAGAGATAACTATCATGCCAGGTTGTTGAATGTTACAAAGAAACCACCAAGAATCAAGAAAATAGGAGACAACTCAGTCACAGAATCACTGGATGCTAAGACTAACTGTGATAAAGACTGGGAGATTCAGTGACCAAAGGAAACTTAATAAAGAAAATCACCGCTATCGCCACTATGATGAAAGACTTGAAGACAAGGAAGAAGATTGTGTGATTCAATGAAGACAAGGAAAAATGACCATGTGCAAATTTGGAAGACTTAAGTGACCCAAAAAGTAATGAGCCGATAGAAAGAAGTAGGGCACACTCAAAACCAACCAAAGAATTAACCATTTAGGGAAAAAAATGTCTAAGGTAAGGGTTTAAGAACACAAATATGGAAAATTTCAAGGATTTCTAAAACCCTAAGCTAGACAAAGCATAAGCATGGACATTTAAAACAAGACCTAGAGCAAAGACCTCAAAAAACCTAAAATATACGCAACAATGTCTCTATCTGAGGATTCTTGAATGTAAGTTCATAGAAATAAACCATGAATCTTTGGGTGGTAGACCACAAAACCCTAACCTAAGACAAGAAGGAAACACATGAAAAAAGAAAACACACCTATATATATACAAAAAAACTATGCATGGAAAGATTTAGAATTAATTGAAGAAATACTTCAAGAATTGTCCATGCACTGGCAATTCTTGTTCCTCACCATTCAAATTTCTTAAGAAGTATGAATCCTTTCCATGAATCTGATGAATAATAAAAGGTCCTAACCATAAGGATTGAAACTTTTTATGCTTTCCTTTTTCCTCAGCCCTAGCATTCCATTGTAGAATCATATCATTTGGCTGGAACTTTCTAGTAGTAGCTCTTTTGTCAAAAAGATACTTCATTTTCTACTATAATTTTACATTTTCTTTTTGACCTTCTCTCCTGATTTCATCCAATTCTACTAGTTGGATCATCCTATCCTATAATGGATTATTAATTTCCATCTCTTCTTCCCTTATGAACTTGTAGATGGGTAACAAATTATTCATAGGTAGTCTAGACTTCACACCATACACCATTTCAAAAGGGGATTTTCCTGCTACTTTCTTTTCAACAATTCTGTCAGCCCATAGTGCCAACTTTAATTTCATATCCCATATCCTTTTGTTCTTTTCCAAGGTATTCTTAAGAATTTGTAGAATATTCTTGTTACTAGATTCTACTTGCCCATTGGCCTGTGGATGGTATGGGGATGAATATGAAATAACTATTCCCATTTCAAAACAAAAGTCACTGAATTCTTGAGACCTAAAACTCATAGCATTGTCCATTATCAGTTTCATGGGTACACCAAACCTAGTAACTATGT
This sequence comes from Chamaecyparis obtusa, assembly GCA_027943335.1. NCBI lineage: Eukaryota > Viridiplantae > Streptophyta > Pinopsida > Cupressales > Cupressaceae > Chamaecyparis > Chamaecyparis obtusa. Next base: position 219,096 of record BSBK01003577.1, read on the forward strand.
TATTCATCAAGAATTCAATAAAAACTGTACTGGTTTCCTTCTTAGTTGGAATGGCCTCTATCCACTTAGTAAAATAATCAGTAGCCACCAAAATGTGACTATGGCCTCCATTGGATTTCTCTAAGAACTCCCCAATAAAATCCATGCCCCACATAGAAAAAGGAGCCCCTGCAACCACATGGTTTCATATCAAAGCACCTAAAAATTTTAATTTCTTTTAAAATCTCTAGCATGACTCACATTTTCTAACATATGAGTGGGTATCCTTAAACACAACTAGCCAATAGTATCCAACTCTTAGAATTTTGTGAGTTGTGGACCTAGCTAAATGATTCCCTCCACACATCCTAGAGTGCATCTCTTTTAAAACCTTTTCAGATTGATACGTGTCTAAATAGAAAAGCAACATTCCATCATTATCTTTCCAAACTAGATCACCTTGTATCAAAACATACCTTTGAGCCTGAAACCTCAAGCTCCTTCTTTGATTATCATTCAAATCATGTGGACAAGTAGCATTGTTTAGAGAAAATGAACAATGTTAGTGTACCATGGTTGCATTTCAATGCTCATCATATCTCCACCAATGGCTACATTATTTACTTGTACAAGATCCATGTTCTCCTTTGTCATAAGCTTTGCAAGTCCCAGACCTCTCACAAGCTTGGTGATATGAAGTTTAATGTCAAATTCTTGAATCCTATTGATCCATTTACACCTTTTTCTAGTAACTTCACATTGACTCAAAATATCTTTTACTACTGCATGAGGTACATATGCATTTGCCTAAGAACATACTAGATAAGGTCTAAAAGCCTTAACCACCTTTACTAGTGCATATGCCAACTTCTCCATCAGCTCATAATTAAGCTCAGTAGATTGCAATGACTTACTAAAAAAGGCAATAGGATGCTCAATTCCCTTCATCCTTTTGTAACAAAATAGCTACAATTGTATCAAAGGATGCAAAAGAAAATAGGGACAAGGGCTTTGAATAGTCAGGGGATATTAAAACATGAGCCTCTTGGATTGCTTGTTTAATTTTTTCAAAAGCTTGTTGAGTCTCACAATTCCAATCAAACTTAACATCTTTCTTGAAAAGCTTCACAATAGGTTTGACTAGTTCTGCAAAATTGGCAATAAATCTCCTGACAAAATTAATCTATCCTAGAAAAGATTGCACACCTTTGACATTTTTGGGAGGAAGGACCTTTTTGATTGCTTCAACTCTTTCTGGGTCAATTCTAACCCCCTCTTTTGACACTATGTGACCAAGCAACTTTCCTTCATTTACATCAAATTGACACTTCTTGGTGTTTAGTGAGATGCCAAACTCCAAAGCCTTGACAATAACCTTCTCCAAATGTTTTCAGTGATCTTCATCTTTCTTAGAGTAGGTGGTGAGATAATCCTGATATACAACCATAAGGGCATCGATCAACTCTTTAAAAGCAACATCTATTTCTCTTTGAAAGGTTTCTCTAGCATTCTTCAAGCCAAAAGGAATCCAGACATATACATAGGTCCCCCAAGGGGTGGTGAATGTTGTCTTGAATTGTTCAGATTCTTTGACTAGAACCTGGTTATAACCTAAAAACCCATCCATCATAGACAACAATTCACAGCCAATTACTCTATGCAGCATAGCTTCCATGTTAGGTAATCCATAATTATCCTTAAGTGAGGAAACATTTAAATTTTTGAAGTCAACACATAGTCTAATATCACCATTCTTTTTTCTTACTCGTACAATGTTAGAGACCCAAGAAGAATACCTAATAGGCTCAATGATACCAACATCTCTCAATTTTGTCAGTTCAGCCTGCATCTTTGTAGCTAGTAAAGGGTTGATAGGTCTCTATTTCTACCAAAATGGCTTGGTTTCCTCTTTTAGAGGGATCTCATGTTGAAATATATAAGCTCTATATGCTTTGAGATCATCATAAGACCAAGTAAATACATGCTTGTATCACTTCAATAGTCTTATCAAATTTCCTCTAACTTCTCTGCTCAACTTCTTTCCAATGTATACCATCTGAGGGGAGGTCTCAGATCCTAGGTTTATTTCCTCTAAGTCCTCCATTTTTGTGTTAGACTTTTGAAACAAGTAACCATCATTTATCTTGAACATTCCTTCTAACTCTACTAACCCTTTTAGTATGTGATTTGAAGGTAATTGTACTATCTCATTTCCCATAATGCACTCTTTTCCCTCAACATGTTGTTGTGCTTCATTGAAATCTATTTGTTTCCCATCATATTGATCTAGGCCCTAAAGAAACCTAAGGATATCAAAGTCATCCTCAAAAACTTGTTAATTATATACATTATTAGGCACTGTAGGCCTACTCTTGATTTCTAACATGGACACACCAATGAGGGTAATACCATTATTTTTGAGAGCAACATTAGAAAGAAAATCTGCCATGATATTTTTGGACCTTTCTACCCAAAGGAGATTGAAAGCTTCAAAGAACTCTATTCTATCCCAGATAGCATGTTTGCATAATTTCAATCTCTCATCCTTAGCAGCATATTTAGATCTCACTTGAGCTAGAATTAGTTGGGAATCACCATGGACCTTTAAACATTTTATACCATGTTTTATAGCAACATCTAATCCCAATATTAGAGCCTCATACTTAGCAATATTATTAGTGCATTCAAAGGTCAATAGGAAAGAGTATTTAAATGTAATACCAGATGGGGAAATGAACACAACACTAGCTCCTGATCCTTCCTTGGAGCATCCACTGTCAAAAAACATTTTCCAAAGCCCATTTTGCTACAACATTAGCTCATCCACTATTGGATCTATGTTCTTCATTTGAGGGACTATCTCTTCAACCATGAAATTATTCATGTCAATATCCACAAAATAATTCAAGTCTTCTGGCGCAACCTTTTCAACCATGATTGAAGAATGAGATTCCTTGTACAACTTTACCTCAATCCCATTGACTAGAATAGTAGCATATGACATATCCGGCTGCAACTTTCCACCCATTTCTACAGCCCACTATCTTGACAATAGCATACCATAATGAGGCTTTGTGTCAACAACAACCACATCCATTTTGTATGTGGCCTTTGGAATTGCAACAATTTTCACTTCAATTCCAACTAGATTTCCTACAATAGGAATTGCCCTATTATCCATAGCATAACATCTAACATTAGATGTGTCTACTTGTAATCCAAGCTCTTTCATTACATGATAGGCCATTTGTTGACTTGGTGGTCAGCACCTCCTTTGGGGTTACCCTGGATCTGGGTAAATCTGGTGTTTGTGACATTCGTTGACAGTTCAAGCTTTTGGTGCAATGGCAAACATTCCAACAATTGGTATCAGAGCCTTGGGTCACGGGTTCAAATCCCAAGAGGTCTCCTTTATTCTATTGGTGTGGAACCCTCGGTCGGTGCTGAGGGGGAGAGAGTCTCCTTCATTCCATTGGTTTGAAACCCTCAGTCGGTGCTGAGGGGGAGATTATTGACTTGGTGGTCAGCACCTCCTTTGGGGTTACCGTGGATCTGGGTAAATCTGGTGTTTGTGACATTCATTGATAGTTCCAGCTTTTGGCGCAACGGCAAACATTCCAACACCATTATAGTTGCAGCAGCACTAGAATCAATCATATAATTTTTTAGAAAAAAATTGTTCACTATCAGTGTGACATAGAAAGGGTCAATAGAAGAAGGCTCTTGTGTCATAATACTTCCAACACATACATGAGAAATGTCATCTATTGAAATAGGCCCTTCTATTGCACTCCCCTTCTCTTTCATAACAAGGACCACCCCTTTCTCACTTATGAGAGCTAGGGTTGCAGTCTTATGCTCCTTGATCTTCAACATTTCAAGTAAAGGGATAGAAACCTTCATTTGAGATAGGGCATGTCTCATATCAAAGCTAGGAGGATCAATAGAAAGATCAAAAGAATCTTTTGGTCTACCAATTCTCCTTTTAACCTTGTCAACAACAATTTCCTCATTCTTTTTCCTTTCAATTACAAGCCCTTCCCTCTTATTATTTACAACATTGGGCTTTGGGAAATCCTTATTCTAAGGGCTATCCTTGACAAATACCAATCTCAAGAATCCTTGATCAGTATCCACCCTTCTATTCCTCAAATTGTATGAGGATTTGTCTTGTGTTATAGTAGCCATAGTTAGAGTTCTAATCTCCTCTTCACTGGGCTTTCTCCATTGTTTCTCATCTGATCCTGATCCTACCATATTGGCTCTACATGTGTCATTATCACACTCATCTTGATCAGAGTGAGTGAATACTTGCTTCTCATAATTAGAAAGAATCTTCCTCTTATGATCTACATAAGAACAAATCTCTTCATCATCTGAAGATAAGAGATCCCCCATCACTTTAGTGGTAAACATATTAATAGAAAGCTTTTCAGACTCTTCATAATCTCCTACATATGAATTATCAACTTCTTCCCCCAAGGCCTGAGCCACAACACATTGGAAAGATGAATGAGGCATGTTACAAGCCACACACCAAAGAGTATTCTCCACATTTTGTGTTATCCTTTTCTTCAACGGGTCAGGTGAATCTCTCCCCTTTTCATGCTCATTGTTATTAGGAACAGGCCTCCCATCCTTCCAATTTATCTTATAGGGCATATCTCATAAATTAGGGAGTGTATCCTACCTTTGATAAGGTGGTCTTGCATCGTGGAAATTTCTGCCACCCTTTCCAAACTTTTTTGGGAAGTCCTTGGTAACATTTGCCAACTTTTCCATTTTATCATCATCCTTGGGTGACCTTGCAGTTTGTGGCCTAGTCTCCTTCCACAATCTACCCTCATCCCTTTTATACATTTGACTAGATGCCTTCTAGTTGCTTTCAATATTTATGGCCAATCTAAAGGCATCCCTTAGGGTAAGAAGATTCTTATCTCTCAGAAGAGAAGATATTTTACCATCCATAGAATTGAAATATGTGATTAGGCAAACTACATCATCTAATCTTAGTACTTGGAACAATTTGTACATGGCCTTTTGGAACCTACCATTGAACTCTGATATGCTCTCATTGTAGTGCTTTTTGATATTATTAAATTCATTAAGCATGTAACTTGAATTCACAAGTTCTGCATATTGTTCCTTAAAACATCTGACAAACTCATCCCATGATGCAGTACTATTCTTAGGCAGACCTCTATACCAATCCCTAGGATCCTCAACTAGTGATTGAACAAAGAGCTTCATTACCATATCTGCATGCTCAATTTCATAGTCATTTAGTTTGTCTGTGAAGAAATTTAGATGCTCTTGACATGTGATCTCATTGTTACTAGTAAATAATGGGATTTTCTCCCTGATCTCATTAGGAACAACATTAGGCTGACCGAGGATACCATAAAAAACTAAGGGCCTATACCTATCCAAATGGATAGGTATCCTTTGGAAATTTGGCTAGACTATAGGAGTTGTTCCAACATTTTGACAAGGTGCATTTCTCATTGTACCACCAATTATAAGGGAAACTTGATTGGTATTTAGATTTGGTCTAGGTGCATTTTGTCTAGGATGTGAGGCTTGGGGATTTGGAATTGAACTATAAGGCTAATTTAATGGATTCAATACTAAAGTAATAGGGACTAAGCTACTAGAAGATGTATTTGTATTGGCATGTAATAAAGAAATCTTCCTCTTCATCTCATTTGTAGCAACCTCCAACTCTAATTTCTCAACCTGGAGAGCCAAATCTTCTTTGGCCTTTCTATCCTTTCCCAATTCTAGGATTCCTTGGAAGGGTACACTCAAAGTAACAATAGTATGCTTAGGCTCATTAATATTTATGCCCACCATCTTTTGTTTTCCCTTATCAGGGATTTGCTTCATGGCATTTCTAGCATCCTCATTCCTCTGGATTTCAGATGGGTTTAATTGCCTGAGAACATGGCCTGTTACCTCAAATTAATCTTGGTTTCATTTACCACCTTCAACCTAATTTCTTAAGGCCCCCATGTCACCAAACAATTCTTTATCTAAACCCTAAACATCTTGGCTTAGATCCCTAGCTTGGACTTAATTTTTCTCAATTTTTCTAATTAGATCTTGCATTTTCATAAGCAATTCATAGATTTGTTTCTCACTAGCCTTCCTTCTATTAGCAATTTCTAATAGTTGCTCATGCTCCTTTTTCTTAGAGAAATCACTTCCTCTCTTAGTTTTTCAGAATCATATGAGGCTGTTTCTGCAGTAGAAGTTTCTCCCTATTGATCTAAAGTTTCTCTTGCAGGGAAGAAACCTACTTCTATGATTTACTCTTCCTGAGAGGGAAAATGAACATTGGGCATGACTTTCTTAACATGTTCTGGGTCATTAGAAGAGGAAGAAGCTTCATGGGGAAGTGGTGTAGGGATTCTTTCTCTTGAAGGTCCTGGGGAGTTAACATTAATGTGACCTCTCCTAGACCACTACTTTCTATTAGGTGTACGAAGCTCATCACCCATATTGCTTTCTGCATGATCCCTAAAATAAGACCTAGTAAATCTCAGCTAACTCATGGCATGTCACAACAAGATATAACAAAAATTACAAATACCAACAACTAGTAAACATAGATTCTCAGAGTCACCACCCACAAAAAAAGTGGGAATCAAAAGTATAAAGCTGCTCTGCAACAAATACAATAGATAGTATATCACAAATCTACTATATATTCTCGTTAGTTCCCTAGCAGAGTTGCTAGTTTTGTTAGCACTTAAACCTATAGATGATTGACATATTCAAAAAACTCATTGAACTTAAGACTCATGTATTCCAAATAGCTACATCCAACACAATTTAAATGCTAAGGTATTAAGGCTTTGAGCCTTCTTCACTTTGAGTACAAAACTCAGGCGGGTTTACCTCTCACAATTTCTTCTACAAAGCATTACAAAATTGATCTATGTACTTGACATAGTCAATAGAATTCATAAACATACAAATAAAAGTAAACTAAAAATATTTTGATATTTTGGTGGTGAATAGGTGCAAATTAAGCTAGAACTAGTGCCTTATTCATTGGGCCAAAGTCAAAACCTAACATCTACCGAATCCCATTAACACAAAGATACTAGAATTTAAATGAAATGTCTAACAATTCACTCACCCAATTCCTAACCCTACCATCAAATTCATGTATAGGTATTCAATTTCCAGAGACCTCCCTGAAGGTTGACTCTCTCCTTTAGAAAAACTTGAGTTCAACCCCTATATTAACCTTGTGAACAATGCATTAAAGAGCTTTACATATTAATGCATAAGAAAATCAAAGCATCCATACACAAAGACAACAAGAAATAGAAATGAAGCTCCAATGTATTTGTATTAATTTTCCACTATATCCATACAAATTTTGACAAAAACTTCAAAGAAGTTAGATCCTATATTCAGTACTCTTTTTACAAAAACTTCAGTCACCCATACAAAATGAGAAAAACTTTCTATTTATACTTCTAGCCATCTTGGAATCCTCAAAAGGATGAAAAAAGCTTCAGATGGCTAGGAAAATGACTTGCACTAAAGAAAAAAGTACAAACCATAATGACAAGGACTAGCAAAATAGAAAGTAGTTTACAACTAATAGCATCTTCACATGTCACACCTTTGTCTAGAGATATTTCAAAGAAGTTAATTTGATTTTTTTCATTAATGATGATTGCCATTATAGGATAACTTACATCATCCTCTATTTGCTACATGCTCTCCTTGGGATTCTGGATCAGGTGCCATGTGTACTTTATTCTTCTTCTTCTGCTTCTAGCTCCAAGACAGTTGGCTTCTTTAGTTTCCTCTTCATACTCCTTTCCCAAGATGTCACATCATCATCAGATGGACAATCAAAACTTTTTAGCTCTTGTAATGTCTTTAACTATACCTCCCACTTGGAACTAGTGATGCTCTTTACATCTGTGACAAACCTTATGCAATCATTTTCAACCTTTATTACGTTATCAATCAAACTGTTGCAACCCTACACATCCAAACTATTGTCAACCCCAACAAAATCCTCCTCCTTAATTATTATTTGTCCCATGCTCAACTTCCATTCATCTATACTGATTATATTTCCATCATCCCCATACACTAAGGGTGGGTACTTACTGTAATCCTTGTCAAACATGGCCAACTTGGCCTTGACTTGGTTGGACTTCCCTTTAAAAAACTTTGAAAGAGCACCCACCAATCCAATCTTCTCATAGACCTCAGGCACCACCTCAGGGATATTGGGCTTGTGTTCCTATAGGGCACCAGGTTTATCAAATAACAAATTCCTTCCTGACCATATGCCATAGTGTGGCTCCAAGGCAGCTAATGACTCATTCACCTTTTCATTTATGTTTTGCAACAAGCCAACTAATTTATGGATTGAATCCATGCTATCCTTTCTTCTATCCTATCTATGTTGCACAACATCAGTCATAGGTTTTAAGGCTACCTCTAGCCTCACTTTCTCTAGATCTTCCACTGGCCAGTCAGGAACCTCTACTTCTGGCTGAGGAGGGGCCTCAATTTTCAATGGAGGGGGAGGAACTACCTTATATGCTTCTTCAAGCTTAGCCCTCAGCTCTTCCAATTCACCCTCCATTTTCTTGATCATCATGAGCTTTAAATCCCTATCTTTGCCAACCTTCATTGAATTTTCAAATAATCTGTCATATCTTTCTGACAATTGGATGGTTTTTGCCTCATTTAGGTGAGCCAAGTGTGTCACTGCCTAGGAAACCTCAAGATCAGTGGTGTTCTACATAGTCTAGACAATTTTATCTCCTTCCATTTTGTCCTGAATGCTTACTATAGATGGCTTATTAGTTCTAGGGGCCAAAGACCAAAGTGCAACAGCTTGAGATTTGGGATCATAACCACTCCCTCTGATCATGTCATCTATCTACACTTCATATGATAGACTGCCCTCTGGCTTCTTTTTGATTGGATCAATGAGGAAAGCAGAGGTCAAATCCCAACTAGGAGTTAGAAGCATACCACTTGACTTAACCATCTCCCTTGCCTCCTCCACATTAATCTTCTCAAGACTAGGATCATATGATATCAGAGCTCTTAAAGTGTCCTCACTTGGTTGCATCCCTTCCGGCGAGGTCTTTTTCACTTCTTCTTGCTTCCTCCAGATGAGGAAATCCATGAATTCCTTGCTATTGATGAATTGGTCATCACTGAGAAACTCTTCTTGGTAAAGTTCTCTTTCATCCTATCCTAGCAGAAAGGGTAAATCCCCCTCTTCTTTTGTCACAACCTTCTTTCCTTCTTTGATAGGCTTTCTTAATTGATGATGGTAGACTCTGTTACTAGGCACTAGAGCTGAGGCACTATCAAGTACACTCTTCTACTTTTTCTTCTTAGAAGGCTCACCTACTTCAAGCCTTTGTTTTTTCAATGGTGGCTCTGAAGTATCCTCTTCTTTCTATGGGTCTTGTGTTAGGTCAATAATTGGTGAGCCCCCACCCTGAGGTGGACTTTCACCCTCTTGTGAATCATCAATGACTTCCTCAGGCTCAGAAGTAGAATAAGTTCTTGGCACCTCCAACTTCTCCTCAAGAAACCCTTCCAACTGGTTAGACATGATGCCATGCATTTATATCATTTTCTCCATTTTTTCCAAGTATGGGAGCTCAGGGAAAAAACCACCAAAAGGAATTTATGCCTTCCTTAATCTGGCCTCCATGTCTAGCAAATCAAAATATCTGGTGTATCTTCTTCCTGCCTCATCTAGGTCTAACATATTTCTTATCACATCCTCCTCATCTAGGCCTTTATGCTCTCTAATTACTCCAATGTTAGGGATGAAGGTCATCCTAGAAATCTTGATGAAACCCTCAGAATCAACACATCAAAAGGTACTTGTAGTCATCTTGAAGTGATTTAACAAACCACTAGGTGTTCTTTGTCAGTCCACAATAATTTCCATATGAATTCCATCATGGAAACCCTAGGATGTACAAATCTAGGAAGCATGTGTGGGGGTTGGGGGCAGCCATAAACTCTGATAACTATGAAATTGGGTCCTATGTAGAAATATCTCCAATTGTGGTTCCTTGACCATTTATCTTCATACTGCATTGGCGTTAACACCCTTAAGATCTTAGTTGACAAAATCACAAGATTTGTCCCCAACATCACAAGAATTGGATAGACAAAATAGTTCTGGAAAATAGTGAAATTACAATCATTAGACATGTAATTCCATTCCCTCAACCAATATTGAAATCAGTTCAGATTTCCCTCGAAAGTAGTCCTTAACTTCAACATGCTTGCATCAAGATCATTGACATGGTACTACAAAATTAAATGCATAAAGAGGGAGTAATGCATGAAACAGATGGGTCTCTTATTCTCCTTGATAGACATTAACCCCTCATGCATCATATCAATTACATACTAGATGTAATCATAGTTAGTATTGGTGTGGGAATTTTGAATATCTAGGATTATCATTAACAGTTTAGCAGGCATTTTTTCTTCATCCTCATCTATCCCTAGAACTCTACACAACCAATGACATAAGAACTCCATGTAATGACAAAGGGATGAAAATTGATAAGGGGCATTCATACTTGCTGGGAGGGGGGCTATATACTTGGCCTAATTGGGCATATGCTTGACTATTTGGTTCTTTACTGACCCAATATTACTAGCGTACTTCTATCTTTCTTCAAATCTATTGCAGTGGAAGAAGAGGCATAGAAATCAAATGCCCTCATAAAGGACCCCCTATCCAAGCAAACAAAAATAGACTAGTCTTCACACCTAATGACCCTAGAGATGGGGTCATACAGCCTAGCCAGTTCAATAATTAAATCAACATCTAAGAACACATCAAGCACTACTAACTTTTCCATTCCCAACACCCAAGCATTACAGACAGGTATATCCTTATGCCTATTATTATATAAATATGAGAAGATGTTGAAACTTGAACCCGAAGGAGAGATAGGGTCTCTGCATTTGGCCATGATGTCCTCAAATGTTTTGTTAATGGCCTTCTTGTTTTTATTCAAACCAGGAAGTAGCTTGATGAACTTATTTGAATAATTTGGCTTTCCCTTTTCCTCTCCAATTTGCTCTTTTGCAGCACCACTAGATGATGCTACACTCGCCTCTAGATGAATCATCTTGTTGGCATAGAAATTCACATTACTACAACTTTTCACTTCTCACTCACTGCTTCAGCACTAGCAATCTCTATTGTCTTTAGACTAATTATGAGCACATAAAGCAATGAAGTCCTATCTATATACTTTAAGAATTGAATGCGTACAATTGCTAAATCATCACAAATCTTGGCTAAGTCACTTCTGCATTCAATTCTACATATTACCAACCTTCAAATCATAGCTATTCATGGCATGGATGCTGACAAGATGATTTAAAAAATAAAAAATAAAGCGCGAGATCACCGATCATGGCTTTTTGGCATTAAAACCCTTAATTACTGATGCAAACCCCCATTAAAACTTGATTGGATGGCCTTTTACCTTTTTTCTAGCTTGGCAGAGTACCTTTTCCATGTTGCAACATTTCATAACACTGATTGGCATGAAAACTTAACCAAAAATGGTTCAGAGGTCCAAGGAACAAAGAAAATCATGATCTCTGAAAGAAATGTTAACCCTAGGTTAAGTTTGGAGATCCAGCGACAAGGCCATTCACAGAATCTCAAAGTAATTTCTTAACTCATGCCTTTATCTAGAGATTTAGCAACCACCGTTGATCCTAGAGATGATCAATGGTCCTTAGACTATCTTTTGAAACTTATCATGACCCCATCATAATCAGAGGTTTGGCAACTAAAAGCAATCTCACATTCTCAGAACACCTGATTCAATCATGGTTAAACTTAGAGAACAAGTGACCAAGGACTTCGTTAATTCTTGCAACCCTTTTCTTAACTTAGCAATCATCTAGAGAATTAGTGAACAAAGGACTTTACAACCCATGGAACAAAACATATTGACCATGGTCACATCTGGAGAATCAGCGAATAGCTAAATCTCATAATCTCGGAAAGCCATGCTTAACTCTCAACTTATCTCATGATTCAAAAAATAAGGCTATCTTGCATTATCAAAAAGAAATGATTACCCATGGTTAGGCTTTGAGATTGAGAAAATAACCCATATCTCCAATTCACTGAATGTCTTTCATACCTTAGGTTAAATCTTGAGATTACACACTGACCACAGATCTTAGGAACAATTGATGATCATTGCTGAATCGTTGGATCCATCAGACCTTTACCTTTTAGATACAAGAATTAGTGACCATTGCATTCATCTGATCTCCTAAGGTTACTAAACTTAACCCTTTCATTTTGAGAATGTGTGATTAAAGAAGACACATCTCAACTTTTCCTTGTTTGCCAAGTTGCTAAAAGATTTGGAGCTTTACTAACTAGTTCTGAGATCCTGCGAACACTTCATTCACTCAATTTACAAATAACTTAGAGTATTGCCAAATTTTCTCAAGATCAAGCGACAAAGGTAAACTATAGCCTTTTCCAAATTAATTTTTTAGAGCTACCAAACTTAGAGGATATGAGAAAAAGACTCTGTCGCTAGATCGCCAAATGAATTGTTGTAGGACCCATTCATCTTGAGATTAAGACCTAACCAATGACTTCAAAGAAAATCAATGGCATTCACTGGATCACTAGAAGATTATGAGCTTAACCATCTAAGTTAGAGAATAAGAGATAACCACCATGCCAAGTCATCAAATATTACAAAGAAACTACCAAGAATCAAGTGAATAGGAGACAACTCAGTCGCTGAATCGCTGGATGCTAAGACTAACCATGATAAAGACTGGGAGATTCAGTGATGAAAGGAAACTTAATAAAGAAAATCACCACTATCACTAGCTCCTTGGAAGGCTTGAAGACAAGGTAAAATGACCACATGCAAATTTGGAAGACTTAAGTGACCCAAAAAGTAACAAGCGGATAGAAAGAACTAGGGCACACTCAAAACCAATGAAAGAATTAACCATTTAGGGAAAAAAATGTCTAAGGAAAGGGTTTAAAAACACAAATATGAAAAATTTCAAGGAGTTTTGAAATCCTAAACTAGACAAAGACATAAGCATGGACATTTAAAACAAAACCTAGAGCAAAGACCTTAGAAAACCTAAAATACCCAACACAACCTTCTGAATAACAAATACACACTATATCTAGATCTTGGTGAACTACTAGGTAGACCTGTTATCTTAACTAGTTCCAACAAATAGAACATTGTATCTTCTTTGTCACATGGACCTCTTCTTGATGGAATAATACTTCACACTCTCTGCTCTGCTCTAATCTTTCATGTCCATGCCATACTCCTAGCGATCACAAATGATCGGCTATAAGTAGCTTTCCTCTAAATGATATAATAAAGTCATCTTTTTAGAACCACCTTGGAATCATATTAGAGAAACAATAACACTCTCCAATAACATCTTCGTTGGCTCTACTAAGCACACAACACAAACTGGGACCTGTCCAAATCAATAAGTGTAGACACACGCTACACACTATCGTCTCTACCAAATTAACTGATACTTTCTCCTCAAGATGAATTACATCATGCACTCTTAACCAAAAATTATTAACTCTTCTCCAATCACTAATCCAAGAATTCATACCGAAATCATAGGTGCAACTCCTGCACTAATATAATCTATGTTGGCTCTTCTAGATAGACATGAGAAACTACAACTGGTGAATAGCGATTGCATAAATTTACTTCTACTACACATCAAACTCTACATCCATGAATGTAACAACACTAACATATCTCCATCACATATCCAAATGCACAAGGCTCCATGATAACTATATGGAAAATCACTCATAGAACACTGCCTATAACTTTGTTAGGAACACTGCTGACACAAGCTGCTACATAACTATCTATACTAACAATTAACCTCTAAATCTATGATATCATGTTGATAACATGTCCATGAAACATATAATCTAAGCTTACTACATAAGTCTTCCATGCATGCTACTTACCATATTTTGTCATCAATGACAAAGATACGGTCAGCACTGGCTTGATGGAAAATCTCCAACACCTTTAGTATTTTAAAAGGGTTGTATGATCTTACCATTTTTACAAAAAATAACCCCATCACTAACAAGTTCCTTATTTTAAAACAAAAAGTGTAGTTTTTAATATTCAATATAGCCAACATAACCTTTTTTTTCTTTATCCTTTTATATCATGATAACTCCATCATGTATAACTTCTTGCTAAATTTTTACACTTATGTCTAAGATTTATACATATTTTTATGTGGATTTAAGATTATGTTGACAATTAATATCTTCATTGAAATCTTGAAAAGTAATATCAACAAAAAAATTCATGGGGTTTCTAAGGTGGTTCAATTAACCAAAAGTCTCCACTACTTGAATAATTCTATAGAAGGTCCCCTATTATTGTTTTTGGTGATGCATAAATAAGGTATTGATATATCATGTTCATAATTACTATCATCATGTTAAATTAATTAATTTTATTTTTTCGTGAAATGATTTGATAATCATGGGTGATATCTATAGCTAGTCCATAGGACTCACTCAAAGAGTATGATGGAAAATTTTCCTACGATATATCTGTCAATTTTCAAATTTAAGTTTAGATGAAAAAAATTATATTAAGGAGTCCATGGATCTTTCCTTCCTTTGTAAATGAAAAAATAAGGAATCTCCAAATTATTTGAAAAGGTGGTATAGCTATGTTGGCATCAAATGGATATGGACATATGTACTCCACAGAAAATCTTGTGGAACCATTCTTACTCTTCTTATTTTTTTCCAACTCTTATTTAAGATATTTATATATAAGATCATCAAGTTTTTAGGTCTTTTGCTGTAGTAGGGCCTTTCAAAACTACACTACAAATGGTATGGTTTATAGTCCTTCAATTTCTCTTTTGTATTATCATTATTATTTTTCATTTGTTTCTTACAATGACTAGAACTAGATATATCATCTGTTGTAGGTAGAGACATATAGAAACTAATAGGTATCTTAATTCCTCCATTAGGCATAGTCCTAAGATAGTGTTAAGGATTGTGTTTCATCACTTTGTTGAATTTATCTTAAGAAACATTTCACTACTAATATTTTTGGCTATATTCGTCTTATGGTTTCTCATTATCATTTGAATGGTGATCAATTTCTAGGTTTTCTATGCTAATTTATTTTCCATGATCAAGTCCTTGAAAATATTGTTCTCGATCTTGTTCTATTTGACTTCATGTGTGAGCTCTATTTTATAGAGCCATACAATAATTATAACCTTTATGCTTAGGAAAATATGGATGAAAAGGTAGTCTCAAATGATTAATTATGAAAAGGTAGTCTTGAATGATAAAAAGGTAGGCTCAAATTATTAATTGAATGTCATGATAGGTCATGATTGTATTAATAAGCTAAACTAAGTAAGCCCTAATGATGGTATTTTTGGAGCTAGTCTTAGATAGGTGAAACCAACAATGTGTATATTTGAGGTACTCATAAGATTAGACACTGATGTATAGACATGAGGTAGTAAAGTATAGCGAATTGAAAAATTTGAGATTTTTTGACTAATAAACTAGTAGTGACTAATAAATTTTCTGACCATGGCTACATTCTGACTAAGAGAGGAAAGGTATAGGTTATAAATAAATGTGACATTTCCTATTTTTCAAGCCCTAATTAATTTCTAATGTTGTTTCAGAACATGAATGGAAAAATTAAATACATAGACACATCAGTATATTACAAATATATAAATCTTGAAAGAGGTATATACATTTGTTGAATTGTCTAGTCGAGTCTTATCTTTCATTTGGTTTTATCTTTTATGAAGTACATCCTATGCTACTTAAGGATATCTTTGAATAGTGGAAGAATGATGCCTTCACATGGCACTTGATTATTTTTAATGGATTCTTATCTAGTAATGTCATGACTCATCTTACACCTTGATTATCTAATATTATTAACGATATATGGGTCTAGTGTGAATGAAAATATTTTTTATGCTCTGATGTGTCTTATATCTTTAAAAATATTATGTGAGTTATCCTATTTCTATCATACCTAGATGATTACATATCATTCCTATAATAATCTCAATTATGAAAAAGCACTATAAAAGTTGAAAGTTTCAATATCATTTCCTTATCTCTATTCATAAATTTCCTTATGCATTCTTCTATCTATGATTGCTTCTATGGCTATAGGTTTTACCATCCCCTTCATCCTGCAAATTTCCTTTCAATGGAACATGCATGTTCTCCTAACTCAAATTTCCTCTCAACTAGAATTATACTATCTTAAATCCATCCTGGTCTGTCACGTAACTATGCTAATAAAATTTATCATTTTCTTCTTTGAAAGAATACATGTTAAAATACATTACATCTCTAACATGATCAAAATGTAGGCATGTTAAATTCTCCTAATGTAGATTAGTAAGTTGTTTTTCTTATTAATCAAATCATATTAATTTAATTATTAAGTCACTTATTACCTCCTTATTTTATTAAGCTAAACATCAAACATATAATGATTGATTATTTTATTAATTATTATTATGCAACCTAGGTTTCATTTTAGGGTTTTCATCTACTATTATAAGGAGTGATCTATCATGTAATTATAACACATTCATTTTATTTGATTGTAACTTTTTTTTTTGCACATCAAGAATGTCTCCTCTTTCATGGATCCTTATGGTTAGGCCTCCATAGGTTTTGATTCTCTCTTTCTGCAACAGGTGTTTCCATGTAGCTGTGCTTGGGAGCAATGGGTTGTTTTCTCGTCAACTCCAAAATGGTATTACAGATTCAGATATTCATGCCCTTGTTCTCTTCTAGAGAGATATAGCCTTGTTCATTAGATGTGCATTTTTTAGAGGTTTTATATTGGATATGAATAGAACTTTGTTTCTAGTCACTTTGGGCTCAAATGGACCTCATTATTGAGCTCATAGTGCCCAAGAACCCCTATTTCCATAAAAAATTTATCTAATTTGGACAAAGTTGCATTTTGAGCCATTTTTTCAAATACTAAGGTCCTACGACCTTGGAGCACATATCAATGTGATAAATAAAAAATATTAAAATTTTGAAGTGTCAGGGGTCACCTAGAAACCACTATTGAGTGACACCACTAGGCGGATAGTAGTCACTGCTGGTGGGCCAAAGTCACCACATGAATAATCATTGTATGAGTCACAGTTACCATTACAGTCATCATCAGATAGTGCCACCAAGTGACAAGTCATGACCAATGGTTTAATTCCTGGGTGCTATACACCCAGCCCCAACCACCAGCACCGTTGTCACCACTTGACCATGGCACAAATTTTTGGCCTCCAGGCTTGATTGGTTTTTTGTGGTGATGACCATATGACTCTCAAGTTTATGCCAGTCAACTGTTGACGTTAGCACATGTGAGAAGCCTTGCATGCACACTTTTTGGGCTTTCCAGATCACTCTGTGTTTTTTGTTCTTATAACTTGAGCATATGGTGTCAAAATTGGGAAAATGAGATATTGTCAGAAATCTCTTTTTGAGCTCTATCTAGATCTAGAGGTTTTAATTTATGATCTTTCATTTTTTTATTGTGTTTCTAGCTCTCAAGTATAGGAGTTCATTTTTCACTTAAGGAGCCATATCTTGCACTTCCAGAGTCCTTTTTTGAAAAATGAGCTATCATTGGAAATATTTTTATATGAACTTCTTAGTGCTATGAGTCATTTTTGTACATTTTCCTCCAAGTGTACACACACACACACACACACACATATATCTGTATATATGTATGTATATATATATATATATATATATATATATATATATATATATATATATATATATATATGTATATGTATATGTATATGCATATATATATACATCTATGTGTGTATATACATATATGTATATATGTAGATATATACATATATGTATATATGTAGATATATACATATATGTATATATATATATGTATATATATATATATATATATATATATATATATATATATATATATATATATATATATATATATATATGTATGTATGTATGTATGTATGTATGTATGTATGTATGTATAGATTGATGAAGGGGTGCTCCCCTTAATACCACATAATAGAAATAGAGAAACAACAACAATAATATGCAAGAACAGAAAATTGGCTTCTTATTATCTCCACAAATGTGGAATTACAAATTTTTAGAATTACAACATGCAAAGCCACATGGGCATTCCCTTACAATATTCTGTAGGAAAAAGCCTTGAACTATTACCCAGATCTACTACCCAGAACTATTATGAACTGCCTAAGACAATAATATAGTCTTCCTTATATAGACAATTTTCCACCGCCTGGGAAGGTTTCAGAATTTTAGCCAATAAGGCTGACCAAACTTAGAATTATTTTATTTTACATTTTATTACATCATAGTCGGCTCAAGATAACCTTTGAAACCCGAACAAAAATTTTCAAGAAAATTATTTTCTGCCATTTCAGGTGGCCCAACTTCCGAAGACCATAAGTCATCACCAGTTGACCCGATCGGCTATTATAACCCCATTTCGGAAATGCCACAAAGCACTCTACAGGCTTGACTAGTGCAAGTGCCTGTCACCCAAATTTTCAACCTCATTCGAGGCCTCTAAAGCCTTCAAAACTGAGTTCAAAGTTTCTGTACCCTGCTACCAATACCGAAAATCTTCAATATCTTCCAATATACACTTGATCTGGCAATGAAACTTTACTGGCAGACTTATATGACCAAAATGAACCTCCAAGAAAGAAATCAGATCATTCTGAGCACATACAAAAATTACCAAAAATAGTAACTTTCCATAAATAGTAGCTCTGCACAAAATAGCCCTTATTGAATATAAAAACATAAATATTTTTTTTGGGTGATGCAAGATTGCTCTTACACCCAGGATGCTCCTGCATCAGACACCCAGGGTAATTTGAGAAGTGACCCTGTCACGACTCAGGTGTGTAGAGGAAAACCAAGACGGCTAACCTCCTCCTTTGTCAGCCATGATGAATCTTCAACAGGTCATCCTTTCCACTTGACCAAATATTCTTCATATGTCCTGTTCCTTGTGCTTCTACCAACACGACTGTCCAGTATATCTTCGATCTCCTTAGTGTCTGAACTAGTTGCTGGAATACTCCATTGTGCTGCTATGATCTCATCTTCAACACCTCCTTCATGATACTTTGTCAGATCTGAAATGTTAAAAACTGGTGAAATATTTAGCTCAGTAGGCAATTCTACCTCATATGTGTTTCCTGAATCATGTTTCTTCAGTATCCTACATGGTCCAAACTTCTTCATTTTCAACTTGTTATATGTACCAACTGGAAACCTCTCCTTCCGCAAATGAACCATGACTTCATCACCAACCTGAAATTCCTTATACCTCCTTTTCTCATCTGCCTTAGCCTTATATTGTGCGTTCATCTTGGTAATATGCTTCCTCACCTCCCCATGGATGTTCTTCAAGTGTTCTGCAAAATCCTGAGCTTCAGCACTACTTATTTCTCCTTTATCTATCTTCCTCAATTCAGATGCATTTCTTGGACTACTTCCATATACAATATAGAATGGTGATTTACCAGTGCTCCTGTTGACAGAATTATTGTATGCAAATTCTGCCTATGGTAAAATCAAATCCCATCCTGTTGGCTTATCTCCAACCAAACATCTCAGCAAATTTCCCAAACTCCTATTCACCACCTCTGTCTGTCCATCAGTCTATGGATGATGTGATGAACTAAACTTCAAATATGTCTTTAACTTCTTCCACAATGTACACCAGAAATATCCAACAAACTTAGTGTCCCGATCTGAAACTATGGTCTTTGGAAAACCATGAAGTCTCACTACTTATCTGAAAAACAATTTTGCTACATGAATAGCATCATTAGTCTTCTTGCAGGGAATGAAATGTGACATCTTCGAAAATATGTCAATTACCACAAAAATTGAATCATGTCCCCGCTGAGTCCTCGGTAAGCCAAGAACAAAGTCCATACTGATATCCTCCCAAGGCTTCTTTGGTACGGGTAATGGCTGATACAACCCTATATTCTACTTCACTCCTTTCACCATCTGATATACTCTACAACTATGTACAAAATTCTTCACATCTTGCTGCAACTATGGCCAATAATAATTCTCACTAACCAAACCAAGGGTTTTATCACGACTAAAATGTCTAGCCAATCCTCCGCTATGCTTCTCCTTGATGAGATTCTCCCTCAAAGAACTTCATGGAATGCACAACTAACTCCCTCTGAATAGCATATCATCCTGGATGATGAAATCCATCCATTTCGTCCTGTCTAGACTAACAGGTTCTGTACAAGCTTTCCAAACTTCTCCAAAATTAGGATCCTCTGGATATAAATTCTTGAGTTCCTTGAACCCAACCACTTCAATCTGCATTTCTGTCAGCAATAGTTGCCTTATGCTAAGAGCATCTACAACCCTATTAGGCTTTCCACTCCTGTGTTTCAAAACAAATGTATAACTCTGCAAAAACTCAACCCATTTCAAATGCCTTTGATTCAATTTTTCTTGACTATTCAAATATTGCAAAGCTTGATGATCAGTATACAAAACAAACTCCTTAGGAAGTAGATAATGTCTCCACTTCTTTAATGCCTGAACTATAGCATAAAATTCCTGATCATAAACAAAATATTTCCTCTTGGCATCATTTAACTTCTCACTGAAATAAGCAATAGGTTTACCTTCTTGGCTCATAATAGCTCCTATTGTAGTACCACTAACATCACAATCTACATGAAACACCTTATTAAAATCTGGAAGTGCTAAAATAGGTTGTTCTGTAACTTTTTGTTTCAACAATTGAAAACTCTTTTCTGCCGCATTAGTCCACTTAAACTTTTTTCTATCCCCTCTCATTGTTTCAGTCAAGGGTCCACAAATACTACTAAAATTTCTGATAAAATTTCTGTAAAAGCTAGCTAGACCATGAAAAGATCTTACCTCAGTAGCACTCCTTGGAGTAGGCCATTCAAGGATAGCCTGTACCTTCTCTGGGTCCATTTTTAGACTTTCTGCTGAAACTACAAATCCCAAATACACTAACTCTTTCTTCACAAAACTACACTTCTTCAAATTAATCAATAATTTCTCATCTCTCAACTTCTCAAACACCAGACGAATATGCATCATATGTTCCTCTAATGTGTTGCTAAAAATCAAAATATCATCTAGGTAAACAATGACAAACTTACCCAAAAATTCTTTCAGAACCTCGTAATGAGCCACATGAAAGTGTTCGGTGCATTGGTTAGCCCAAAAGGCATGACCAACCACTCATATAGTCCTTTCTTTATCTTGAAGGTAGTCTTCCATTCATCTCCTTCTCTGATCTGAATCTGATGATATCCACTCTTCAGATCTATCTTTGAGAAATACACAGCTCCACTCAAACAGTCCATAATATCATCCATTCGTGGCAATGGAAACCCATACTTGATTTTGATCTTGTTTATTGCTCTGGAATCCGTACACATCCTCCATTCTCCATTCTTCTTTGATGCTAATACTGCTGGTACAGCACAGAGACTCAAACTCTCACAGATCAATCCTTTCTGTAATAGTTCATGTACTTGTCTGTTCAACTCCTCACTTTCTGCAGGTGTCATTCTTTGTGCTGCCTTATTTGGCAAACTCACTCCTGGGATCAAGTCCATCTGATGACTGATCTTCCTGACTGGTGGTAATCCATCAGGCATGTTATCGGATACAATATCCTGAAACTCAATCAACAAATCTGCAACTTCTACAAGAACATCTTCTACTTCCTCTTTACCAGCTTTTGGAATTAAAGCAAAACATACATGCTCATGCCTCATAGCATTTAGGAAATTTCTTCCATCAACAAAAGTTATCCTTGCATTACCACATACCTTTTTTTCAATCTCCTTCAATGGTTTTAGCTTATGTCACACTCCATCCTTTTTCAGGGAATAGGTATTCGCACGACCATCATGTACAGCACATCTGTCAAACTGCCATGGTCTACCTAACAACATATGACATGCATCCATAGATATGATATCACACAATACCTCATCTTGGTATCCGCCAATCTTGAACTTTACCGGGCACTGTTCACTGACCATGACCTTGTGGTCATCCTGCACCCAGGCAATCTGATATGGATGTGGGTGTTTTTGTCTCTTGAGCTTCAACTTTGTCACCATCTCTTCTGACACCAAATTGTCAGTGCTTCCACTATCGATAATCACATCACAATATTTACCCTCACACTTGCATCTAGTGTGAAACAGGCTCCTCCTTTGTTCAAGTTCATTCTCACCACTCAACAAGACTCTTCTGTTAATCAACGTTTCTCCTCTTTCAGCATCTTCAGAATTTGATGATCTGGCATCTTCATCTACATGTGCAACTCTGGCCTGGCCTTCATTTCTCCTGTCTGTTCTGCCTTGGCACTGAGGACATTCAAATGCCCTATGACCTTCTTCTCCACAGTGAAAACATGTTCCACGAAAGCCACCTCTTCCAGATCCTTGTCCTCTTCCTCTTCCTCTCTGATCTCTATTATTCTAATCCTGAAAGAGATTGGAATTATTTCCTCACTGATTCTGACTGCTAGTGGCCTCATCCTTCTTTTTTGGATCTTCATTTCGGCCACCATATGACTGTCCACCAGATCGTCCACCGTGACCTCTTCCATTTTGTCTACTCTCAAACTTCTTGTTCAGCTTTTCCTCTACTTTTAGGGAAAACTGGTATGCCTCTTCAATACTATTCATTCGAACCAGATTCAGCTCCTCCTGAATGCTTGGCCTTAACCCATTAAGGTATCGGGAAAATTTCTCCTTATCAGCTTTTGCATGGCCTGTTCTGATGAGAAGTCAATAGAACTCCTCTATATACTCCTGAACAGATCTTCTTGCTTGCTTCAAACTCTGCATTTTCTTCAGTAGGTCCAACTCATAATCAACAGGAATGAACTGTCGCTTCAATTTATCCACCATCTAATCCCATCTCGTGATTTTCTCCTTTCCCCTTCTATTTCACTCCAATTGAATCTCTTGCCACCATATCTTCGCATGACCTTTCAGTTTGGTCTTCGCAAATTTGACCCTATCAGGATCCTCAACATCTTCATACTCAAAATATTCCTCACATTCATTGATCCAGTCGATGAATTCTTCTGGGTTAAGATTTCAAAAAAATGTAGGAACCTCAATTTTAGGTCTTTTCCCAATCTTAGAAATGGCCCGAAAAAGTCTTTCTTCCTCCTGGTTCACAATTTTGACTTCTCCTTCTTGATATTCTTCTTCAGCTTCATCCTTGATTTCATCTCTGACATTAAGATTCATTCCTCTATGAATCTCTTCTTGCAATGCTCGCACTTGTCTCTGCAGTGCCCTAACCTCAGGTGTTACAACACCAGCTCTTCCACCACATTCCCTTCGTGGAGGCATTTTTGTGATGCGTGCTGAAACCCTAACCACGGTCCTGGTGCAAACTACCTCATAGTCGGTGATCTGTTTACACACTCAGGAAAACCTAGCTCTGATACCACTTGATGAAGGGGTGCTCCCCTTAATACCACATAATAGAAATAGAGAAACAACAACAATAATATGCAAGAATAGAAAATTGGCTTCTTATTATCTCCACAAATGTGGAATTACAAATTTTTAGAATTACAACATGCAAAGCCACATGGGCATTCCCTTACAATATTCTGTAGGACAAAGCCTCGAACTATTACCCAGATCTACTACCCAGAACTATTCTGAACTACCTAAGACAATAATACAACCTTCCTTATATAGGCAATTTTCCACCGCCTGGGAAGGTTCCAGAATTTTAGCCAATAAGGCCGACCAAACTTAGAATTATTTTATTTTACATTTTATTACATCATAGTCGGCTCAAGATAACCTTTGAAACCCGAACAGAAATTTTCAAGAAAATTATTTTCTGCCATTTCAGGTGGCCCAACTTTCGAAGACCATAAGTCATCACCAGTTGACCCGATCGACTATTATAACCCCATTTTAGAAATGCCACGAAGCGCTCTACAGGCTTGACCAGCACAAGCGCTTGTCACCCAAATTTTTGACCTCATCCGGGGCCTCTAAAGCCTTCAAAACTGAGTTCAAAATTTCTGTACCCTGCTGCCAATACTGAAAATCTTCAATATCTTCCAATATACACTTGATCTGGCAATGAAACTTTACTGACAGACTTATATGACCAAAATTATCAAAAATAGTAACTTTCCATAAATAGCAACTCTGCACAAAATAGCCCTTATTGAATATAAAAATAGAAATATTTTTTTTGGGTGATGCAAGATTGCTCTTACACCCAGGATGCTCCTACATCATAGATATAGATATGTATACATACATATATATATATACATATGTATACATATATATATAGATATGTATATGTATATGTATAGGTATATGTATATGTATATATATATATATATATATATATATATATATATATATATATATATATATATATATATATATATATATATATATATATATGTATATGTATATGTATACATATGTATACATATGTATATGTATACATATACATATACATATATATATGTATATGTATATGTATATATATATGTGTGTGTGTGTGTGTGTGTGTGTGTGTGTGTGTGTGTGTGTGTGTATGTGTGTGTGTGTGTGTGTGTGTATTTTGCATTAATGCAGTCAGGTGAATATCTTCCCAATATGGGATGGGTCATCCTTTGTTATTATTCATGTTTTTGCAACATTCTATATTCTTTTTGCATTGTATACAAATTTTTCAAGAATTAATGTATGAAAAAACATTGAGATAAATTGACATTCTATTGCATTCTTAGGATCTTGCACATGTTTGTACCTTTTGTGCTCACACTTGATTATAATGTGCCATGGGGGTTTTGATGCTGGACTTTTTCTTCCATCTACCTTTGTCACATAAGTGTTCCTTCCATGACTTAGCCTTAGGATGTCTTTATATGTGTCTCTAATTTCTCCACACCTTTGATGTTTTTGGTTCTTCTTGATGCAGTTCTTATTGGGTAATATTTTTAGTGTACCTACCACCTCTCCCTTCTCAACATTATGGGGGGTTTCTACTATTGGTTATTATGATTCCTTGGTTTGATGGAGTGACATATGTATTTAGTATTTGTTCCTATGTACTAGGCAAATGGAGTGGTTGGGTACCTATGCATTTTGGTGAGATGGATCATTTACCATATGGACACTCTTTCAATCCTATTTTTTAGAGGTAATCTTCAATATTTGATTGATCATCTCTTCAAGATTTTGTGTTTTATGTCTTTTGTATCTTCAAGTTCATTTTTTTTCCTTTGTTTACCTCCTAATTTGATTAGTATCATTTAAGGGAATTCATGTAGATTACAATCTTCTCTACCTGGTCGTATTCTATTTAAGTAGAGGTTCTTCAAATCACTAGTTACTTTTTGACAAAGTTTGTAGCTTCTTTATTCACTAGTGTTCTGCATGTTCTTTCTTTGTTCCTATTTTTTGGAACATTCTCTAGTTTTGGAGGATTCTTCAGTCCTTCATCTAGTCTTTGTCTCTTTTTGGAGTACATTTTATCCCATGTGGTTTTCTCTATTTCTCTTATTTATTGAGACTCTCATTTTTACTTGGCTACTGATGCATGGGCATTCTAGGGTACTCCATGAATCTATATGGTGATGTGTTGTTTTGGTTTTGTGTTACTTGGTTGTAGCTTTAACCGACGGTCTTAGTTATTGAAGAGAGCTCGGTCACTGAAGGAACTCAATAAACTCTAGCGCTTGGTGGATCTTGTGCTCGGTGATGCTTCTGGTGCTCAGTTGATGTACTTTCTTGGTGATTCCTAGTGTGCTCAGTTGTTTTACTTGTGCTCAGTAGTTTTGGCTTACCAACTGGAGTTCTTAATGTTTTGGTTGGCTGACTTGGTGCATTTATTATTGGTAGCTTTTGTTGTATTCTCCTAGTTAGATCTAGAGGCTGACATGGAGAATTAAATAATTATAAGGCTATTTTAGAGTTGACTGTTGGTGCATTTAATACTTGTTTGTAGTAGAAGTTGAATTGGCTTAGGAGTTAATTATTTCTTCCAACTGACTTATGGTTGAGGAAATGTATTTAAGGTGTGTTTGGGTAATTGTTTAGGATGGAAAAAAATAAATCAGTCAGTACATTCAGATTGAAAAGGATAGGACATGGATCCTCCAAGATCTTGAAGATAAGATTGTTATATGATAGTTGTAATAGCAGAGCTAGTGGTTTGTTTCCTTGGAGACAAGGAGATTTCTTGGAGGCTTGCAAGCTCAATTTTAGATCTACCTTAGGGTTTCCATTAGTTGTTGATTTGTTTTAGAGTTGGACTAGTAGGGAGGTTGCAAAAATACTTTGTGATTGTATTTGGCCCTAACCTGGAAGGCCTTATAGCTGGGAATGTTAATAAAAATCTAGTTGAATCATTACATTGTTGTGTTATTCCATTGTGGTTGTTGTTGTTAGTGTTTCACTACTTGTTTGGACTATCCTTACTTGGATCCTCCTTGTACTACATTAGATGGCATCAGAGTGAAGTTGATCTTGTGGGAAGTTGATCTAGTTGGGAGAGAGTTCATGAAGAAATTATGTGTGATCTAAGTTGTACACTCATGTTATTGAACTTGTGAAATCATGGCCTAGTTGTTTACATAAGGTGGAAGGTTGATGTAAATTTCATACAACTTAGAGGTTTTCACAAGGTGTTCAATGTAGGGTTTTTTGTAGAGGGTTTCTTATCTTTGAGGATGCCTCCGAGATGACTGGACCCTAGGGTGATTGAAAATCTCTATGATACTCTAGAATCTAAGATTACAGAGAAGGTGAAATTTGATTTTAGATTGGAGATGGAGTTGATGAAGAATGACATGATCACTGAGATCATGAGGGCTATGACTAATGCATCTCAAAATCTTGGTACTTAGGATGGTTATGAGGAAGTTGCTGAAGAATTTGAAGCTGTTTGGTCTAGTGTAGATGATAGAGGTGATCGGAGGGATAGATCTGGCGAAGATAAAACTAGTCGATTGCAGAGATCTGGAGCTCAGTTAAGTACTAGTTACTGAATGGAAGTTCCTAAATTCTCTGGTACTTTGAAAACAAAGAATTTGATTGATTGGATTGGTGAGTTAGAAGACTTCTTTGAGCTTGAAGAAATTTAAGATCCTCTTAGAGTGAGGTTGGCACAGACTAATTTGAAAGGAAATGCTTCTCTTTGGTTGAAGAAATTACAAAAGGATAGAGAAGATGAAGGTGAAATGAAGATAAATTGGTGGAGGTTGATGGTGACTAAATTGAAAGCTAAGTTCATACCTATTGACAATGATCTTAACTAGTTGAATAAGTTGCATAATCTGAAGCAAAAAGATTTGACTGTTGAAGACTATACAGAGGAGTTCTACAAACTTACTATTTGGTCTGGACACATAGAAATTGGTAAGGAAAAGGTATCTCGATATGTGAATTAATTGAGATTCAATATTCAGGATGAGATTAGTATGATGAAGATTGATTATATTGAAGATTCTTGTCAATATTCTCTTAAGGAGGAAGATAAGTTGAAGAGGAAACTATTAGTGTTTAAATCTGCAGATGATCAAAATTAATTGGAAAACTTTTGATACTTAACTCTTGTAGCCCTAATAGATGCATTTGTTAACAACAAACACTAAGGTGCTAAGGATCTGTATCCTTCTTCACTTTGAGCTTTTACCTATAGGTGGGTATTACCTTTTAGATTAAATTCTATAGAGAATCACAATATTTATTTGTATACTTCACATAGATAGAAACAAATATTTCTTTTAACATAAACTTGAAACTAAACATTTATTCATTTTATTGATGGTGAAAAATGTAACTCAGGTAATGACCAGTGCCAAATCCTAGGGCATCAGAGTCAAAGAACACACATCTACAAAAAAACCTCAAATAAAATAATCCCAAAACTAGATAAGATGCCTTACAAATTATCTTCTTACTTATATATATTGTCATCAAATTCTTGTACAATTTATGAATTCTCTAAGACCTCACTTAATATTTACCATTTCCTTGAAAGAAACTTAAGCTTTAACCCCACTATCTACCTTGTAGATGATGCATAAAAAATGCCTTACAAATTTAATACACAAAGAAATAAAAATTCATACATGAATAAAAAAAAACCATATACAACAAATCTCAGTATATTTTCATTAATAAATATTTTGTATCAGTACATTTAGAGACTGAGACTATTAAAACTCAAACACTTATGCTAAACTCTTATTACAATAAGTAATTAACCCCCTTTACAAACGTGAGACTTCTAATATATAGTAGCCATCTTAGAATCCTCAAAAGAAGGATGCAACAAGCTTCAGATGGGTAGTGATAGTGACTTGCACTACAATATAAAATATATTTAAATTGAAATAGAAAAGGAGGAAATGGCGCTAGAACACTATTTCCTCTCATAGTGAATCCGTTTAAGTTGCACTTTTTTCTATTGATATTTAGAGTAACTGCAGATAGTTTTTATATGAATGAGGACTACCATACGTATAACCTACATCATTTCCTTTATAATAATTACTCTCCCTATGCTCATAAATCAGGTGCAATGTTGGAATTTAGTCTTCTTCCATTTATTCTACATCAATTGCTACTAGTTTCTTCTTCTTAGGCTTAGTACTTTTGTCCCATTCAACAACCTCTTCCTCTGAAGGCTAGGTGTATTCTCTAAAAATTTGCAGTAGTTTGACCTATTTGTCCCATCTTGAGTCAGTGATAGCCTTTATCTCAACAAAAAATGTTTGAAACATATCATCTAGGTGTTGTTGAACCTATCAATATCTAAGGAGCCATCATTATTCAAAGAGGCCTCATGTTTAATCACCAAATGACTCATATTTGACTTTCACTCCTCAAGTTCTATGATGTTACCATCTTTTTTGCAAATTGGAGAGAGGAACTTGCTAAAGTTTGGACCAAACATATTCATTTTGGCTCTTACTTGATTTGCCTTGCCTTTGAAAAATCCCCAAGTTGTTCCAATTTTCTCTATCTTTTCTCCCACCTCAATAACTGATTCTGGAATATCTATCCTATGAGATTACAACAACTCAAGTTTTTCAAATAGGGCCCCTCTAGTAGACCAAATACTAAAAAGTGGCTCTAAAGTAGCCATATCATCTTTAATGTTGTTATTTGTTTTTTTAAACATATAATATGAATTATGGCCCAAGTCCATTATACCTTTAATCACCTCATACCTATGTTGTATGATATTAGAGAGTACCTTGAGGGATACCTCTAACTTGTTCTTTTTTGTCTTCTTCTACTATGGAAGGAACTTCTCCCATTGATTTCACAACAACTTCAATTTGCAGGGCTAGAGGAGGAGCTTCCTTTGAAGCCTCTTCAAGCTTAGATTTTGCTTCTTCAAGCTCATCCTCTAATGCTTTTATCTTCATTATTCCTATGTCTCTATCCTTGGCCAAATCAAGAGAATCAGTAAACAATTTTCCATACCTATTTGATAATTGGGTAGTTTTGGCTTCATTCAGATGGGAAAAATGTGTCACTACCTTAGACACTTCAAGGTCAAGGTCATTTGTGTTTTGAACAGTCTAGATGATCTTTTCCGCATCTATTTTTTTTCCTCTACTCTTATTAAGGATGGGTTATGATTTATTGGAGCAAGTGACCACATTTCTAAAGCTTGAGATTTAGGGTCATATCCACTTCCTCTAATCATATCTCCAATTTGGGTCTCATACAAAATATTTCCCTCAACTTGTTTTCTAATCTGATATATGATGAAAGATGATGTTAGATCCCACCCTAGTACTAAGAGCATTATACTAGACCTAACCATTTTCATAGCTTCTTCCACAGTAATGGTCTCTGATTCTAGATCATATGCAGCTGAGGCTTTCAGTGCCTCATCATTTGGACCAGTGCCCTCAGGTAATGTTTTTGTAATTTCTTGTTGTTTCTTCCATATGAGAAAATTCTTAAATTCCTCAGTCTTGATGAATTGATCATCATTGAGAAATTCTTCCTGGTATATTTCCCTTTCATCTTTACTAAGTAGCAGGGGTAACTCCACTTCTTCTTGTGTGACCATATTCTTTCCTTCTCTAATATTTTTCCTCAAATGTTGATGATAACATCTATCACCAGGCACTAAGGTTGAAATTTTTTCAACTTGTTTCTTCTATTTCCTTTTCTTAGAGGACTCTCCCTCCTCAATCATTTGCCTATTCTGTGGTGGTTCTGACATAGAGGCAGGGTAGATACAAGCAGAATCAATCAAATTTGAGTCCACTTGAATCAACAAAAAGCCCTGCTTAGAGTTACACAATAGAAGAAATATCAAATATCATATCAAAGAAATTAATTCACAATGGATATGAGATAATCAACTAGTAGAAAAAACAAAGAATTATATTATTTCTTTCAACATGCTCAGCTGTGAGGCCTTCCGGGTTTCAGCCTTATACAATGAAAATTATGAAATCAAAATCATAGCTTGTATCTTGTCTTTTTCTCCAATGATGTATATTGATAATCCTCTCTAGATATACCTCTTAATTTCCTCTGGATTCCCTACTACATCAATCTAGACTCCTTATATAGCCAGCTAAGCCACAAGTCAGCCAGTCGGGCATTTCATTACATTATAGGTCCAGTTTCAAGATTTAAACCAAAACTAATGCTAGAATGAATATAATTTGATGAACCTTTGGATTTAGGTACTTAAATGACCCAAGCACATTCCTTTAATGGATCAAGGTCCCATTTGATCACACAGAACATCGCAAGAAGAAACACCACACATTTTACCTGAAAACTAGCAGAAAATAGGTCCCCAAGAAAAATGGGCATAACCTTTTAGTCATAATTAATTAGGTCTTGAACTCTTGGGAAATTATATTGCTTTAGGTCCTCTAAAATTACTTAAGAGTTCCAAGGTTGATTCATTATGGATCAAGATCACCACTATGAACAATCAACACCAAAACTGCAGGAAAACTCAATTCCGACGGCAAGGAAAACAACTGTAACTTTGAAATAGTCCATCCAAACTTCATGTTCTCATAGGAGAAGGTTCCAAAATAGATCCTCAGCATAATTTAATCTTTTCACAACATGAAATCATCAAATACAACAATTATAAAGAAAACAACAGCAAACAGGTACATAAATCAAGAAATGTTTTTGGTTGATGCAAGATTGCTCCAAGACCCAAGATGCTCCTGCATCAGACACCTGGCATAAATAAAGAACTGATGTCCACATCTGGTACTTCTCATATTCTAACCTAAATCATAAAGATCCAACTCAACTTGTGTAATCCATGAACTGTCTTCAACTAGCTTGTCTTTCCACTGAACTAGATATTCCATGTAGTCTTTTCCTCTTGTACGTTTGCTCACTCTTTTATTCAAGATCTTCTCAATGCTATCTCTATTCTTCTTAGGATAATTTGGATCATCTTCTATCTCATCATTTGATTCAAAGTACTCAAATATATCAGCGATATTGAATATAGGTGATATATCCATGTCCTCTGGTAATTCTACTTCATAAGCATTTCCACTGTCAAACTTCTTCAGAATCTTACAAGGTCCAAAATCCTTCATTTTCATCTTGTTGTAGGTACCAACTAGAAATCTATTCTTTTTCAAATGAATCATAACCTTATCTCCAACTTCAAAATATTTATGTCTCCTTCTCTTGTCAGCCCTCTATTTATATTTTTGATTACTGTCCTCCAAATTCTTTTTAACTTCATCATGTAAAGTTCTCATGTATTCTGCAAAATGATCAGCTCCAACACTTCTTCTTGTTTCAGTAGGTAAATCTCTTAGCTTTGTGGTTCCTTTAGGATTAAATCCAGTAACAATCTCAAATGGTGTCCTCTTAGTACTTCTATTCACAAAATTATTATATGCAAACTCAAGGAACCACAAAGCTATTTTGGTTTTTCTTTCCTCTTCTAAATGTTTTATCATCAACCAAGCATACTCTAACTGTAGTACAGTGACCTTCACCAAACTTATCTACCAAAGGAAGTAATACTTTTTTCTTTCCATCCATCCAAATTGTATATTGATTCAATCTACCATCATGCAAATCTTTCCTATTATACTGTCAAGGTCTACCCAAAAGAGTATGACAACAATCCATAGGCATAATATCACACAAGACTTCATCATGATAATTCCCAATTTTGAATTTAACAAGGCATTATTCACTTACAAGTAGTCTATGCTCCTTTTGGATCCAAGAAATATGGTAAGGCTTCAGATGTTTCAATCTCTGCAACTGCAATTTGTTAACTAGCTCTTCGGATGCCAAATTATCAGAACTTCCACTATCAATGATTACCTTGCAACATTTGTCAGGGATCTTACATCTGGTTCTGAAAAAACTTTTCCTCAAAATAGGTTCCTCATCAGCTTCTTCATTCCACAAGATCCTTCTTAGCATCAAGTTCTCACCATGTTCAAGTTCATTAGACATTTCATCAACTTCTTCACAAGCCGAATTATTTCTACCATTACCTCCAGTCTTCTTTCTAGAGTTAGTACATTCAAAAGCTCTATGTCCTTCTTCACCACATTTGTAACAAGTACCTCTAAACCAAGATTTCTCTTCTCTTTTCCCATTATTGTTATTCCTAGAGTAAACAGTATAGCTACCTCTAGAGTAATTACCTCTTTTAGCAGGTTCATCTTTCCATCCTTTATCTTGTGCTACATTTTCAGATCTACTACTTTCTCCATAAGATCTTCCTCTACTTCTCTAAAATCTTCCACCTTTTCCTCTTTGTCTTTGATCATGTCTTTTTGTCAATCTTTCCTCAGACTTCAAAGAAAATTGGTATGCTTCTTCCACACTATCAATCTTCACATAACTAATCTCATTTTGAATAGATGTCCTTAGGCCATTTAGATATCTAGCCACTTTCTCAACTTCATCATCCACATGTCCAGATTTGATATCCAATTTGTAAAATTCCTCAGTATATTCTTTCACACTCATGTGCTTTTGTCTCAAATTTTTCATTTTTCTCATCAGACTAATTTAGTAGTTAGCTAGAAGAAACTTCTTCATCTTTCCAAGCATCTTCATCCATGTCTTGATCTTTTCTTTTCCTCTCTTTTGTCTCTCAGTTTGCAAATGATCCCACTAAAGAGATGCATGACCTTTCAACTTTGTGACTGCTATCTTAACCTTCTTATTATCAAGAGTACCTTCATACTCAAAGTATTTATCCATCTTAGAGATCCAATCCAAACATGTATCGGTCTCAAGTCTTCCATCATAGCAAGAAATTTCAACTGCAGGTCTGGAGTTAGCCTTAGAAAAACTCTCAAAAGTCTTTCCTCATCTTGTTCAACTTCAGGTTCAGGATTAGGTGATGCTTCTTCTTCTTCATCATCACTAACATCTTCAAGATGTGCACCTCTTCTCTAGGCTATCTCTACAACTTCAAGCCTAGTTGCAATCTACCTCAACATATCCATGATAGCATTATCATTTCCTCTACCATGAACCATCTTGACAATCAAGTTCTAGAAAGATCATAACCTTCTGCAAGTTATAGGTCAAATCTCAGATCCACCACCATACAACCAATCTAATAAGGTTCAGTATGATCTAATTGACAAGAAAGAACTTTCTCTAATAGCACTTGACATAGGGGTAGGGTAGATACAAGTAGAATCAATCAAATTTGAGTTCACTTGAATCAACAATAATCCCTGCTCAGAGTTACACAATGGAAGCAATATGAAATATCATATGAAAGCAATGAATTCACAATGGATATGAGACAATCAACTAGAAGAAAAAATAGAGAATTATATTATTTCTTTCAACATGCTCGACTGTGAGGCCTTCCAAGTTTTGGCCTTATACAATGAGAATTATGAAATCAGAATCACAACTTGCATCCTATCTTTTTCTCTAACGTAGGAGTATCTTGGGTCTTGGAGCAATCTTGCATCAACCAAAAACATTTCCTAATTTATGTACCTATTTTCTATTGTTTTCTTTATAATTGTTTTATTTGATGGTTTCATGGTGTGTGAAGCTTACATTATGCTGAGGACCTATTTGGGAACCTTCTCATATGAGCACATAAAGTTTAGATGGACTGTTTCAAAGTTATAGCTATTTTCCTTGCCGTCAGAACTATGTTTTCCTGCAGTTTTGGTGCTGATTGTTCATAGTGGTGATCTTGATCGATAAGGAATTAGCCTTTACAATCTTAATTTATTTGATAGGACCTAAAAAAATATCATTTCCCAAGAGTGAAAGACCTAATTCATTATGAGTAAAAAGTTATGCCCATTTTTCTCGGGGACCTATTTTCTCTCAGTTTTCAGGTGAAACATGTGGTGTTTCTTCTTGCGATGTTCTGTGTGATCAAATGGTACCTTGCACCCTTAAAGGAATTTTATTGGGTCATGTAATGACCTAAATAAAAAGGTGCATCAAATTATATTCATTCTAGCATTAGTTTTGGTTTAAATCTTGAGACTGGATCTATAATATAATTAAATGCCTGACTGGCTGACTTGTGGCTTAGTTGGCTATATAAGGAGTCTATATTGATGTAGTAGGGAATAAAGATGAAATTAAGAGGTATATATAGAGAGGATTATCAACATACATCATTGGAGAAAAAGATAGGATGCAAGTTGTGATTCTGATTTCATAATTCTCATTGTATAAGGCCGAAACTCAGAAGGCTTCATAGTCGGGCATATTGAAAGAAATAATATAATTCTCTATTGTTGCTGCCAGTTGATTGTCTCATATCCATTGTGATTTCATTTCTTTCATGTGATAACATATTTCTTGGGTTGTGTAACTCTAAGCAGGGCTTGTTTATGGATTCGAGTGGATTCAATTTTGCTTGATTCGGCTTGTATCTACCTTTCCCCCACGTCAAGTGGTATTGACTGGTAGCAGGGGTAAGTCCACTTCTTCTTGTGTGACCATATTCTTTCCTTCTCTAATATTTTTCCTCAAATGTTGATGATAATTTCTATCACCAGGCACTAAGGTTGCAAATTTTCCAATTTGTTTCTTCTATTTCCTTTTCTTAGAGGACTCTCCCTCCTCAATCATTTGCCTCTTCTAAGGTGGTTCAGATACATCTCCTAGCTTAGGTGAATCATGACACAAATAAATGATAGGGGGATCATTGAATTGGGGTGGACTATCTCCTTCTTGAGATTCATTAGTGTACTCTTCATAGTCAGAAGAAGAATAATCCCTTTTTACTTCCAGCTTCTCTTCAAGCTGACCCTCTAATTGTCTAGATAAGGTACCATGCATCTCTACCGTTCTACCAATTTTGGCTAGGTAGGGGAGGTCTAGGAAAAATCCTCAAAATGCAATCCCAACCATTCTAATATGAGGATCTAAATTCAAAGGTCATGGAATTTTGTAAGTCTTCTTCCTATCTCATATTCATCTATCATGTTTCAGATTACATCCTCTTCATCACATCCTTCATCGCTTCTTATAGTACCAATATTGGAGATAAGCAACATCTTGGCATTTCTACTAAAATCCTTTGAATCTACATATCTATACATAGAAGATGCCATCTTGTAATGATTCAATGACAAACTAACTTGTGGTAGTGCTCTTTTTCATATCAAAAGACTTCCCTATTTAAACTTACAAGGAGTAAAAGTTCCTTTTCTATGTGGTACCAAGTTCTCCTTATCAGTCCACATTAATTTCCACAAAAACTCCATCTGGACTACCCTTGATGGTACAAATTTTAGCAACAAATGAGAGGGCTGTGGGAAACCATTAACCCTAATCAATGTAAAAGTCTAACCTAGATAAAAATATCCCCAATTATGGCCTTTATCCCATTTTCTAATAAACTGTATAGGCCTTCCAAGTTTGAGCACCAAAAATAGGAGCCTCACAATACTTGTTCCCATTAAGTCCAAAAGTGGGTGAACTATCCAATTTTGAAAGCCACAAAAATTATTTTCATTGGAAGTATAATTCCATACTCTCAACCAGAACTACACTAGGTTTGGCTGTCCTTCAAACATTATTCTTGGTCTCAACATTTTCACATTTAAACTATCAATATTGAAATACAAAATTAAGTGCATTAACGAAGAATAATGCAAGAATTTGATAGGCTTCTTGTTTTCCCTGATGCACAATAGACCCTCATGTATCCTATTCAATTACATATTGAATGTAATCTTAGTCTATGTTGGCATGTGAATTCTGAATATCCAGAATTATCAGTAGTAAATCAGCTGGCAACCTTTCAACATCTCCAACTATTCCCAAAACTCAACACAACCCATATGCTAGATATTTCATATAGAAGTGGAGGGATTTATACTTATAAGGAGAATTTATATGTGGTGGGATAGGGGCTACATATTTACCATTTCTAGGGATATGTCTAGCTATCTAGGTTCTTACAAGCCCTAATTGGCTTGCATACTTCTCCTTCTCTTTTCTCAAGTCTATCTTTGTAGATGAAGAGTACAAATTGAATGCTTTCATAAAGGAGCCCCTATCAAGAGTAACTAGGGGAGACCGATCATGTTTCCTAATTGTTTTGGATATGGGATCATAGTTTCTAGCCAATTCAAACATGAGGTCAACATCTATAAAGACATCTAGAACTATCAACTTGGCCATGCCTAAAACCCATGCATTATAGAGAGGGATAGGTGTAACATGATTATTGTAGAAATAATTGAAAAGCATTAAACTAGAGAAAGAAGGGGTATCAGGATCCCTACATTTTTTCATGTTGTTAATGACGGATTCATCATTTTCCTTCTTGTTCTGGTTTGATCCTTGCAATAATTCAATGAACTCCTCAGAGAAATTGGGCTTTCCCTACTATTCATCTCCTTGTTCTTTTGCTCCTTCACTATATTAGGCTTAGTTTGAATTAGGTTGACTCATCTTGCAATGTCTCATGAATACTTGGCTTTGAAAATCTTGTCTGCAAATTATAAAATGCAATAGCTCATAATTCTCAATTGCTCTGTAAAAAAATGTTAAGTGTAATTGCATGAATGTCCTATCTATATAACATTGATAATTTAATACATTGGAATTATTGAGATCATTGAAAATATTTATTGAGTCATCTAAGCATTCAACTCTACATGACATGAAATTTGAAATAGAGCTAGCCATAATGTGAGATGTGATAGTTTGTGTTTAAAAATTGCAAGGAAGAAAAAGGAATGATTAATATGTAATCTTTTCAAAACCCTTGAGTACTGACAAAACCATTAAGTATGATTTGATTGGCTGGCCTTTTTACCATTTCCATTCTAGAATATTACCTTTCCACATAATAAAAACTCTTTTCTCTTTTCATTAATGTGAACTTAACCAGGAGCTATTCAAAGATCAAGCATCTGAATGCTTCTCTTGATCTTGAAACATTATTCTTAACTATGATTTAACTCAAATATTAAGTGACTAAAGACTTCACGTAATCTCATAATGTTTTCTTAACTCATGGTTTGATTCAGAGGTCAAGCGAATATCATCCAATCTCCTTTGTATCAATGGTCTTCACACAATCTTTTAAACCTTTATCTTTTTTCAACCTCTTTTTGGTGATCATGTGACTGAAAGCATTTTCTGAATCTCAAGAAATTCATAATGACTATGATTACCTTCTAAGAATAAGTGACTAAAGACTTCATGTGATCTTGTAACCCCTCTTTTAACTCATCTTTTATTTGGTGATCACGTGAGTGAAAGATTTCTCCAAATCTCACAAACTTTTACTTGACCATAGTTCTTTTCTGAGATTCAATGATTGCATGTGTTCATGCAATCTCCAGATCTTTTCTTTAACTTTAGCTACATCACAATATCAAATGACAACTAACATTCTCATGTTCTCTGAATGATTATCTTAACTCAAGTTACATTATGAGATTCAACGAATAGCATTATCTCTAAATTGCTAGATAAAATCCTTAACCTTAATTACATCTCAAGATTACAGGTTGACCATTGATCTTCATTAATATCTACAACTATCATTGAATTTCTGAATGTTTGAAGACCGAATCAATTTATCATGAGACTTAGTGATAGCCTTTAGTTGCTTATTCTCTCAATGGAAAGAATCAATATTTTATCACTTTTTACTTTGTTGTTAGATCGCTGGATAATAAGTCTCTAAGTTCCAACTTCATGAGATTAACCAAACATTGTGTTCACTAAGTAGTTGAATGCCTTGTCTTGACTACTCAACTGATATCTAGAAAATACACCACTAAAGAAAACCTTACCATTTGATAAACCTCATCGCTGAATTAATAGATGCTCCCCACTTAACTGCTAAGTATTGGAGATCAAGTGAACACTTCATTTTCTTGATTTTTGAATGTCTTCTTACTAACTACCAAGACTTGGAGATTATGAGATAACTTCCCTGCTGAATTGCTGAATCAATCACTAACTACAAAGTCATGTCTGAGATATCACAATAATCATTGATCAAGAGTTGCATCTACGGTCCACGCTTGATCGCCTGAAACTTTATAACATTACCAATACATCAAGCGAATAGGAGATAACACTATTCACTAGGTTGCTATATGTTTGAGGAAAACCACCAGGAATCACGAGAATTGGAGATAGCTTTGTTCATCGAATTGCCAGATGGATTCACTAACCGCCAACTTAACTAGAGACTACATGACTAAATAAAATAGAAATGAAGTCGAAGGCTAGTCTCTTGTTCGCTGAATGTTTAAAGACTTAACAAATTTATTATGAGATTCAGTGAACACTAGGTAATATAAATGACCACGTGCATATGCTGAAACCTTAAGTGTCTCAAAAAGTAATGTGAAAACATAAAGATCTAGGGCACACTTAGAGTATTTTTGAAAATAAAAACCCTTGTGAGGATAAAAAGATGTAGGACATCAATATGTAGACATTTTTGCATTTGGTAAACTTGACACTTGAAATTTAAAATGATAATTTCATGTAGAGTCATAAAATATGTAGGAATCAGATGTTAGCAAAATTAAAAATGAAAATTTTTAGAAACACTAAAAATTATTCCAATAGAAACAACATGGTAATCCCCGAGGGAAGGAAAAGATTGATCACTTGGTGAAGGATAAACTGACTATAGAAGATGAACTGAAACCTGTGTAACCAAAGAATAAGACATGTAGGGTTATCTTTAAGGGTACTTGTCATAACTGTGGTGAAGAAGGACACCGATCTTTTGAGTGTACAAAGAAGAATTTTGGTGATCGAAGGACTACTGCGGTAAATGAGAATATTTAGAATGAACCTAAATCTGAGAACTTGTTGGTTCAGAGAACATTGCTTAGTGCAAAGGTAGAACCTTGTCAGGGGAGTAACTTGTTCAGAACTTGGTGCAATTTTGGAGGTAAACTTTGTGATGTTATTGTGGATAGTTGTAGTGCTGATAACCTTGTTATTGAGGATCTAGTTTAGAAACTTGGTTTGAAGAAAATGAGACATCCTTCTCCTTATAGGATTGGCTGGTTACAAGATGTTCATGCTCTAGAAGTGAGGGAGCAGTGCTTTGTTGATTTTTAGATTAGCCAGTATAAGGATCTAGTAGTGTGTGATATTGTGGAGATGAATATGTTGGAAAGTTGGCTATACTGAAGTATATGAATTAATATAGTGTTTTCATTATGGAAACAAATTCATATAGTAGTTTGGACTCAATGCACTTGATGAGAAGATCAGAAATTGGCTAAGTATTGAAGATTGGATAGTGTACAGAGTTCTTGAAGCTCGGAGCATTAGCACATATGCATACGACTGAATTATGGTGTGCACCCTAGAAGTTAAGTTTTTTAGACTATATTTATGCTTATTCTATGAGCACATGATCATATATGCAAGTATGTGAAAGATACAAATAGTTGAAATTGCACAGCCAGTGTGTGCCAGTGAAGAACAAACTAAGCAACAAACTACTATCATTTTGAGTTGTCGTTATATTCTAATGATGTAAAGGGTATGCACCTATTTTAATTTGGTTTTTGAAATGTATATATGTTTGTTTTTAAACACACTTGAGCCAATTCATTTGGAAGCATTGTATGTAATATGTTTAAGGGCCGACCTAGTTGTTTAGTTTGTATGCACATATAAATATGAGATGCACCCATTGTAATTGCATTGTAGTTAATTGAGAGTTGTGATTGTTAGAAATAGGGAATAATGAGAGGGGGGGTGAATTAGTATTCTAAAACTTTATCTTTTTCCCAATTATGGATATAACAGATTATCTTTACACATG
The DNA here is from genome assembly GCA_027943335.1 of Chamaecyparis obtusa. Lineage (NCBI taxonomy): Eukaryota > Viridiplantae > Streptophyta > Pinopsida > Cupressales > Cupressaceae > Chamaecyparis > Chamaecyparis obtusa. The sequence goes on from BSBK01003577.1 coordinate 259,582, forward strand.
CATAACATAAGAAGGTAAACAACATGCATAGCAATAAAACTAAAGAACTCGTAACACATTATTTGTTCTCGAGGAAACCTTGGCCAAGGGAAAACCCCGGTGGGGATGGTACCCACAAAGATCCACTAATCAAAAGTATCCTATTAAGGATGTTGACCCTATTAGGAGTCTATTACATGCATATAGTGTCTCAGTCCTAATTAAGGGACTATAGGCCTTGTTAGAAGCCTCAACCCTATTAGGAGTTGGTAGTACAAAAAGTGATTACCAGATGAGCCCACTGCCCAAACAAGTAATGTACAATATTTCCTAATTAAAAAAGTAGGTCAAGTTAAATAACCTTATACTACTTGCATCAATATCTTTTTGCTTCTCTTTCACTATTGATATTACATACATTTGTTCCTTCATCATTATCCTTCTTACAATTTACAATTACATTTATACAAGTTATTAGGATTAATAACTTTTTAGTTGGCTATCATATTACAAAATAAATTTATCCAAGGGTTAACATCTAGGATGTTGTGCCTTTATATTGTTAAGTCATTATTTTGATAAACAAAATAATCCCTTAACTCTTTACCAATTCGGTCTTCATATTCTATCCTGTCGGTTTAACACCATCTTTAGAAAAACTATCATAACTTCTTCTATACATGTCGTACTGACTTGCACTCTGAGATGAGTCTTCAATAGTAACCATATAGTCTATTTTCAAGTATGCAAGCACTTACCTTACTCCAATCAACATTGCAAACAAAAATTGTCTTCAGGTTCACTAGTAAAAACACACTGTCTCATACTTAGACAATTTCGCATTGCGCTCTGACATACTAGCTCTCTGACCTTTGTGATCTTCATATAGATCATATGTTAACATAATTACATCATCTATTTAACCAACTCAGCCAATTTCCAACAATCTCCCCCTTTGTCATTGGTGACAACATATGCGAAAATTGACTAAGTCTTATAACTTCAAAATCTAAAAATTGTGGCCATAGTATAGAATATATATACTATCCTTATAACTCCAAAAAATGATCTTATCTCTAATATAGTACTCCCCCTAAGAGTATCAATCCTTATCATTTTCTTATTAATTTTTTGCTATATATCTCTCCCCGTTTGACAACAATGACAAAATAAAGGTAAGGAGGGTTACAAAATTGTATTCACAAAAAGTTATACCTTAATTCAATATTTCAAAGCTGGTAGGCTTGCAACACAATCTAAAAAATTAATCTTTAAAGCCTCTAACTCCTCCCATGATTTCTTAATAGAATCCACCACACTGAGTAGTGCACATAATCCATAAGATGCTATCTCACATGCTTGAAGGTTCTCAAAGCTAAACTTTTGGAAAGATGTCTTAGATGAAAGATATTCTTCCAATTTCCCTTCAATAATACTTAAATTCATAGAAGTGTGCTCTCTTAAAAGAGTGAATCTTTTCATTTTCCTGTCCTTTTCATCTTGCAAAATTATGATTTCATCATATATCTTATGAATTTTCTTCTGAACATTAGATACCTTCACATTGGGGCTTGAAAGAAAGTTAGTTTCATTCTAAATTTATGCTTCCTTCATCTTCATCTTCTGATCTTCTTTTTCTCTCAAGGTCTCTAATTTTGTACACTGGATGTACAAGGATTTTCCTCTTTCCAAATTCTTTCTCAAGTCCTTTATACAAATATCAGGATTGTTGATATCATTCCTGATATTCTGGCTAATGTTCAAAAGTGTTTTGGCTTCATAGGTTGCTTGAGCTTTCAATTTTACTATATCAGTTAAATTTGTGATCTCACTATCAAAAGTGTTCATCACTTTCTTTGCTTTCTCCTGAGGGTCAACTTCTGCAATTTGTGTAGTTACGATCCCTTGTAATTTCTCAGTAAGCTCCTTCAGGCATCCTTCAAGAATTTTTACTTTCTTGTTCTTTCCAATGATCTTGATCAAGGATGTGATCAATTCCATCTGATCATCATCATCTACTTCCTTTCCCAAATTTTTAGTAATAGATCCAATCTGATTCTTCTTTCTAGTCCCAGGAGTAAGACTGATATCTTCTTTAGTGGAATCGGGTACTTGTTTTTCTATCACTCTAGGTTCTACAACTGTGGTCTCTATTTTCTCTTCTCCTTTCATAGTTTCCTACTCCTCAAAAGATGAATTGTCAATAAAATTTTCAAGATTCTTGAATACATTATCATCAGTATCCAAGGTGATCTTAGTTCCTTCTACATTCATGACTTCATCTTCAATGTTTATGGCTGGTGGAGAGGGAATGTCCTCTTGTTCTATTTCACTTGCTTTCTTTGCTACAACTAATGGTTCTCTAGCATTCTCTGACATAACCTTTATGATTGCTTGCTCTATTTCTACATTAACTTCTTCATATCTACCTCCCATAATATGAATGGTTCTCTTCTTGGTTCTCAAATGGGTTCTTAAAGCTTTCATAATTTGACTAAAGTGTGCTTCATCTTTTACAACACAAAGCTTTCTTACAAGCTTTTCTCTAATAGATGTGTCTTCTTCTGATGCTCTCTTCTTCCTATTCACAAGTTTATTGTACAAATCATCAGGTATCTTACCCTGAATTGTATCAAACTTCTTATTAGACAAAATCATATTCTTTACCACTGCATTTTCCAAATTTAATCTCTTTGCATAATCATAGAGATTATAATACTTATTCATTGTTGTAAAGTCTCCATCTTCATTGATCTTATCATTAAGCTTCTCAACTCTAGGTTTCCAAGTTTTCTTCTTAATAGAAGTGTCATCATTTTTTATTTTTGCAATTTTCCTTGGAACTAGTTGCACTAAAGTTTCCTGCCTTTTACCTGGTCTAGTAGCACTCTCATTTACTCTTTTGCTAGGTGTGGAGGAAGTGGATCTAGTGGATATCCTTACTTCTTGATCTTCCAATTTCACCTTAACTTGTGTCTCTTCTTGCTGTGCTACAATTGATGATAGAGGTGGAATAGACAAAACTTCATTTTGTCCAATATCTCTAATTATTATTGTTGTTTGCTTTGCTACCAAGAATTCATGCTCAGTCATCCTTGTATATTTTAGAATTTTCTTGATAGTACTCTCAAATATTCTCTTTGAATAATTATCTTCAAGTAAGGTCTTTGTGGAGTTAAAATTCTCCTCAAAGGTTCCAAACCTATTACAGTGAGTGTCCAACTTGCACTTAAGTAACCTGCTCACATACTGTTTTGTCTCTATCTTAGATATCTCATAGCCAAGAGGATCTATGAACTCTATTCTAGGTTCTACTACTTCAATGTAGGTAAAGTCAGTATCAACCATGAAACATATCTCATTTTTATATTTCTCCACAAGAGACTGTGGGATCCTTGATCTGCTAGACACTATATCCTGAAATGTCTTGATTACCAATACTGTAGTCTGATTCACTTTATCAATAACATGCCTCTTTTACACTAGGTTAATCCTTTCCATTATAGTTTGTCCATCATTCCAATCATTTCCAATGGTGTAAGGAAATCTTCTCAATAGATGGAAAAACATATAGGTGATTAGGGATGAGAATCTAAACTGTGTATACTTAGTTTTCTTAATCTTTTCCAAATTATCAAATAGTTGAATTCTTAGAATCTCACACATATCAACTTGTACTTTATCAACACACATCAGATAAGCTACATGTATCATTCTAGCTACCATGTCATCCTCTCTTGAGTTTGCACAAAACTTAGTGGTTAGGATCTTACATAAGTATCTGACATCATCTTGTTGAATCTTACTAATCACAATTCCTCTACCATTATAGGATGAATTTGTGTTGTCTATAACTATTTTCCTCTTGTTCTTCTCATTTAAAGGAATGCCTCTAGTTTTAGATAGTCCAATAACTTCATGAATCAAATCAGTTGTGATATCTATCACTCTATCTTCTAACCAAAACTTCCCATTATGAATTATGCTTAGAATTATCTTAGTACATTCTTCATTATCAAATTCATACTATAATGCATACTTAATGATCTCATTATCTTTCAAATGTTCAAATCATTCTTTCAATGTCATGTCCTGATTGTAGATCTTCTAATATTCCTTGGGGAAATCACTATCACTGATAGTCTCTAGTTTGCATCCAAGGTAACTTCTAACATTCTCTAGATGTAAAACTTTGTTTGGTATGAATGATAAAGCTAACCTAGGATCATCTTCCAAAGGTTCTAATAGTTCCCTTTTCATCTTTAGTCTATTTTTATCTCTGACATTGTGAATTAAAGAAACATCCATGATTTCCTCTAATTCCTTTACTGATTTAAAGATCTGCCAAGTAAAATACCTCGATTTCACAATTTAGGGCTTCCGTAGATTCGACACAAAATTCTTCTCCAAATCCTTGAAAAATGCTTCCAATCACTACTCTTTGATCTCCTTAACACTTGAATTATCTTTGATGATCAAATAATACTAATCATGACCTTTTATTAATTCAATCTCACTTAGATTTGACATCACATTCAATTCTTTTGCCGCTTCTTTCCAAAAAGTTAATTCTGCTAACCTGCAAAACTTAAAACTTCTTGTGATCTCATAAAACATAATAGTTTTATTTTTTCTCTTAACCATAGCATTAGAACATCATGTACTACCTTGCATTAATTATGCAATACTCAATTCATCATATATCTATTTCTACACTAATCTAAGTTCCTATTCTACTACAATTTTCATAAATTAAGTACTTTGAGATGGGTCAGGTAAAGATTCATTCTAACCATTAAATACTTCACCTTCCTGATTATGTTCAATGTTGAATATGTCTCCTTGATCTATGCTTTTGATAAAATTCACTTCATTTGAATTACTAGAGCATCCTTTTTTACTATTACTTCCATCTTCATTTCTTCTTTCATGACTTCTAGGGTTAGGATTGGTATGAAAAACTGTATTGTTCATCTGCAAAACCTTGATGTGTGTCCATTCTTGTTGCATATCTAACAAACTATTCCATTGTTCACATATCTTGGTCCAAGTTGATTGATCTATGATCTAAAATTTCTAGCAATGTGTCCAACCTTATTGCATCTATAACATATTACTCCATTTTTTCTGTTCATATCTTTAGTAGGTTTCTTATCTACATTGTTAGTATTCCTAAACATTCTACTACTATTATTATGCTCAATAAATTTAGGTTTCCTGCATTCAATAGCTCTATGTCCAAAACCATGACAATTATAACAATAACCATTAAGAAGTTTGAATTGCTTACCTGTGCAATCTCTCTTCATATGACCAATAGTATTACAAGAAAAACATATACCTTTGAATTTTATTTGCATACCTTTGGGTGATTCCTCTTGCTTAGGTGATTCTTCTTCCTTAGGCATATCTTCAGATTTGTTAATCTCATCAGACTTCTTCTCATCTATGCTTTTAGATATTTTTAGATCTGGTTCCTTGTTTTCTTCATTTTCTTTAAAAGTGTTGAATCCAAGACAAGTCTTATCATAGAATGGTTTTTGATAAGATATTTGTTCATCAATCTTCTCACTAGTTGAATATAGCCTTTCAAGTTGTTGTTTAGATTGAGTCAGTTCACCTTTCACAATTGCATTGTATTTCTCAAGTTCAACATACTACAAATTGACTTTGTCAAGTTCAAATGTTACTTTACCGAGTATAGATTTTAGTCCTTCATTTTTAGTCTTTAGACTTTCATTCTCTGATTTTAGATTTTCTTCATTGTTGCCATTTCCATCTTTCAAACTAAGCTTCAGATTTTCTATCTTCAATTCATGCTTAAAGATTTCTTTTTCTTTTTCTAAATCGTCATCACAATATTCAATGAAAACTTTGGATTCCTTTTCATATTTTAGATCTTCCAACTTGTTTTCCAGTTTCTCAATGAGGTTCTTTGCATCATCATATTTTCTTTTTAGAGTATCTATTTCATTAGTAAGAATATCAATCTTTTCAAGAGCTTCTTCAAGATTCTTTTGTAGTTGATCCATATCCATAGAGATCTTACTCAAGTTGTTAGGCTTTCCTTGAATGATTCTTTTCTGAGTAACTAAGATTTGATACCAATTGTTAGAAATAGGGAATACTGAGAGGGGGGGGGGGGTGAATCAGTATTCTACAAACTTTATGTTTTTCCCAATTGTGGATATAACAGATTATCTTTACACATGCATAACATAAGAAGCTAAGAAACATGCATAGCAATAAAACTAAAGAGCTCATAACACATTATTTGTTCTCGAGGAAACCCTGGCCAAGGGAAAACCTTGGTGGGGATGGTACCCAAAAAGATCCACTAATCAAAAGTATCTTGTTAAGGATGTTGACCCTGTTAGGAGTCTATTACATGCATATAGTGTCTCAGTCCTAATTAAGGGACTATGGGCCTTGTTAGAAGCCTCAACCCTATTAGGAGTTGGCAATACAAAAAGTGATTACCAGATGAGCCCACTACCCAAACAAGTAATGTACAATATTTCATGATTAAAAAAGTAGGTGATGTGTATGTGAAAATTGTACCTGATCTGTAGATACAACACTCAGTAAAATATTAGAGGTTAGTGATAATCAAAATCGTGCAAAATTGAAAGCTATCTAACCAAGTGATTTACTGCCTTCTAATAGGTGCGAGATTGTGTTCTCAGATTGTAATCGAGATCAGTGACCTAGACGACACCTAAACGAAAGATTTGAATTCAATAGATGGATATGAAATTGAATGCAATTAATCTATATTTTTGATATTTTTTATGCAATAAGAATGATAAACTGATATGCTATGGATGCTAAATGATCTAACAATGAAGATTCTAACAATGATATGAAAACTATGAAATTCTATGCTAACATATAAAAGCTATGCAATTGAAATTGATCTCACAAAGCTTTGAATTCGCAAGTTGATTCCTCAGCCTCCAATTCTCCAGCGTGATTGTGCAAAAATATGAGATGATTTGTGAAGCGCTGAGCTTTTAATTTATAGAAATCCAAGGCTTTGGAGGTGCATGGGAAAAGCCATAAATCACTCAAATTAACTCATCTTGATTTTTGAGTTATCTGATCATGAAAGATAGTTAATTCTCAAAATCATGCAAAAGCTAAGCTTTAACTCAAATTAGAGTTTAGATCAGCTTTTTGAACTCCAAAAGGATGTTGAGTTCCAAAAAGTCAATAACTTGCATTGATTTTCTGATTTGGAGTTTAACTGGTCCTTTTGAATATGCATAATAATTAAGAATTAAATAAATAAATAAAGTGATTTATCCTCAACTCAACTGATTTTTGAAAATAAATAATTAATTTATTGGTTAATTAACTATTTATTCAAACTTTTATTAAAAACTATATTATTAAATAATGACAACATGCTTTAATTAATTAAATAAGAATTTAATCAATTAAAGATAGAAATTTTGATTTATTGTCAAAATTAAATAATACAATTAATAATAGATAGAATTAAATTTAATTAAACAATTAAGTGGCAAGATATTAAATCTAATTAATTAAATATGAAAATATTCAATTAATCAAACTTTAGGATAAATGTGATTTATTGCCAAATAATTATAAAATTAAAGATAATTATGATAATTAGGAATATTACTAGGAATATTCCCCGATGCAAAATTTAAGATAATCAATTATGATTCGATGATGTTAGATGTGCCTTAGGTTAGGACTTTGATGTCGATTTTGTTTGATTTGTCGATGTAGGAGGTTAATGAACTTATAGCCCATTTTTGGGGTATTACATTTTGCCCCTCTTTGAATTACTGTGCGAAGCGCAGTGGTTCAAAGATAGTCTGTGTTTGATAAAGATATGAAACTGATTCAAAAGATAAACCGATCTTAAGATAGAAACCGATTGAAAGATATTGAGATAGGAGTTGATTGATATTGAATTTGATATGAAGATAATAAGTCCTGAATAACCAAAGATAATGTTCACTGTAGCAGAAAATAAACCTATGATTGCGAAAAAGTGTCAAAACACCTGATTCTGAACCTTAGGATTGATAAGAAGTGAGTGACCCATTCTAGACTCGATTGTCTTAGTAGAACTAGCAAGTATCACATCCAAACCCTTCAGTTGTCGAAGAACCAAGGAAAGAACACTATGATCGGATGGTTGCAAAAACTGATACAGATTACAAGATTAAGAGAATACTAGATTGATATGTGTAATACCCCTCTAACCCTAATATAAGTTTTGTGTTTTTGAAAGAATTAAGATCCTTCGATGTTTTCTTATAGCTTAAGTTGTACATGATACTTGTTTGATCTATTCCTATAGTTGTTTATAATAATTTCATAAGCTAGTACTCAATGATTCTAATATCAGACATACTATCTAAAGGTATCATTTTTGTATGTATTTATCTCCATGTATGTATTGAGTACCTACAAGACCTTTATGAACATAGTTAGGATGTTATATGATATGTACTTGATAGATATATATAAGTGGTTATTTATATTTTCTTCTATTAAGGTTACCTTGGATGAATCTTGTATCTCACTTGATGATTTGATTATGTTAATTTATTATTAGTATTGATAAGAGACTAACACAATGCTTGAGATTCTAACCTTCATTATGATGATGCTACATGCTTTGAGTGTATATATATAAATGATGTATTTTCATGATTCAGGATGAAGTCGTAGTTACTCACATAGCTGAGGTCCACACGATGTATCGATCCTAGTCATCTATCTACAATGTTTTCTTTTATATGTATATCCGTGCATATGTATTTCTTCTTTGTGATGCAGGCTTGCAGGTACCGGGCATCGACTTCACCTGGCTTCACAGGTCTGAGCATGCCCTCAAATCCTCGATGGTTGTTGTTATGGAGATAGTACTAAGGCCCCTACATGAGTCTTCCTTTGTCATTATTCCAATTTGAGAATATTAGGGTTCCTTCTTTGTCAGTCAACCTTTGGGTCAAAAACCCAGATCCAACGCACCCAGTTGGGCATGGTTGTAGTTAGTGCCTTGTGACCACTTGAATTCATTTGGTTGTATGATTTGTTTACTCATTTTATTTATTTCTCCTTCTTGGTATGATTCTTAGTTAATCTTTCTATGTTGTGTTTCAGGAGTTTGGCTTGACTTTCCTTGTTGACTTTGGTTGACCTTGTTTGATCCTATGGTTTTCTTGATATGTTTCATAGTTGATTTTTATGGCCTCTTTTGATGATTAGATTTATTTTGAGGCATGTGATTTTATTCTACCTCAGTGTTATATCCTATAGTAATTATAAATAGCTAATAATATTGTGATCTATTACTTCATAATCTTATAGATTATAGTGTTTGGTATTTGGCATGTATCTATATAAATATAAATATATATATATATATGGAAATATATATATGGGTGCACACATATATGTATTTATATATATATAATTTATATGTGATTATATGTTAATTATTGTAGATATTGTTGATGGTGTATATTTTGGGATTAATGTAAAGTATAATATTATTAATAATTAAATATTAAATAATGCGAGGTATATTATTCTCAATTGTTAATTATTAATAATGAGGATAGGTTATATATATGGATATTGATGTAATTAATGATGGCATATGCATATATGTTAGGATAATATTACATATGTGTATGAATGAATACAAATGATCTTTTATTATATATTTGAGTAATATAGTTGTATGATATTAAGTTATTTTATAATACCCTTTAGTTAAGAGTTAGTTGGGAGTTGGTTACTTTTCCTCTCAACCTTTGGAAATCTGTTTATATGCACTACTTTCTCATTTGAAGGGAGGAGATTTTGGGGCTGAAGCATTGAGGAGAGGATGGCCTTAACTTTCATGGTGATTTTGGAGAGAAAACTTGGAGATGTGAGGGAGATTTTGTAAGCATATGTCTTTAAGAATTTTTGGTTATCTTTGCTTTTGGGAGAGAGACATTTTTATGAGAATTTCAATAGTTGAGAGAGGGATTCTTTGCTGTGGAATTATTTCTTTCTTTCATGGAGATTTCTGAAAGTGGATAGGGTTTGAAGGATGCATCTCAAGTTTGGATTTGTCTTCTCTTTTGTTTCCTTCCTTCTTCGATTCAACCTTCGTAGGACATGAGGTATGGATTGAATATGTTAGTTACTTTATGTCTCTGATAGATTATGGATCTATTTATATATTATAATTATTTATTATATCTTTACTTTTAATTTCTATGGTTATTTTAAAGTTTTGATTTTTTGTTTGTAAGAATTGGCATGTGTTTTCCTAGGGTTTTTAGCAACCCATTTTTGGAGATCTATCATTATAATAATTTAAATTGCATCTAGGGTTTTACTAAATTAATTTTCTGGAAGGAAAATTCATAGATCTCAAATGGGTATCTCTCTGATTTTATTTTTAGGGTCTAATTAATACCTTATTTTTGACATTTTGGCAGACTATGCCTGTCCATTCTCGATTCCAAATTTTTTGTCAAATGTATTCATATGCTACAGGCTGATATGATTATATAAAAGTCTAAATTTTATATAAAATATTCTCCTAAGTCTTATCTTTCATTTCCAATTGGTTTGGAGAATTTTTATTATGTTTTGTGAAAATTACAACCGTTTTAGTGAAGGCAGGTCTGAACCCTAACTAGAATTTTTTGTTTTAAACTAGAAGTCATAACTTTCTTTCCCACCATTGGATCTTCCTAAAAATCAAATTGAGAGTGCATAATTATGTTAGCTAAATCTCCACCAAAAAGATTGCCTTTATTATTTGTGTTGTGGAAGATATGGATGACTGTTCTATGAGGACTATTCTTTGTATTTAATCCTTGCTTGAAATAATTCAGTTTAAGAACATCATTAAGTTTTAAGGTTTCGTATGGTCACCAGAGGCTATTAGAATGTTTTTTTGGTTAATTGGATCAATTTTATACTCTGAATATGTTTATAATATCACTTGGATGTCTTCTTATATGTTTGGAACATTTTGTATGCCATATTGGGTTTAGGGTTGTCAAGTGGACTAGGGACAACATATGTTTTCCTAAACTCAATCAAATGTTGTTATGAAATTGGTATGAATTCTTGATGATGGATCTATTATGCTCTTATGATTTTTATATGTATGTTAGGGAACCTAAGTACACTAGGTGAGTGGCTCATAGTGAGGGGCCGGGGCCCTAAGTGGCTAGTACCAGGATAACCTACTATGAGTTATTTAATCAAGTGATAACCTAAATAAATGAATTGGGAATGGGAGATTATTGGAATGAGAAATTATACACTAATCAAGATTAATTGTGCCTCGCCCATGCCTTTAGTGCTATTAAAGACTAAGGATGGGAGTGGGAGAAGGTACCTATGCGTAGGTACGACTAGATGACCTTGTCTATACGAGAGGCATTCGATTCCGCATGTGCCTACTTGGGGGCCGGGGCCAAGAGTGGCTAGTACCAAGACAACCCAAGGGGTGAGGGCTATGCGATGACACTCACCTAGCTTGTAGCTTAGAGTCTCTACTAAATTTGATCATGCCTCTGGTAGTCCTTGTGGTCTTCTTGTCTTTTCTTTTGTGTTGTGACTTTGGGGAAATTTTATCACCACCTTAGGAATTTCCTAGTTGTTACCTCTTGTATGGGCCTTTGGTTCTATCTCCTAGCTTGGGGGAGTGGGCCTATTGGTTCCACGTGGTTGGGTGGTTAATATTTATATCGAGGTATTGATCGTAATTCTTTGGATGATCCTAGCACATATTCCTTTCCAGATCTGCAGTTGAAGATTTCTTATTGGATATTTTAATATGTTGAGATGTACTTATGTATTTGTATTCATGTAATTTTTAATCTCCTAAAAGGAGTCTTGTAGTATTGATGCAATCTCAATTCAAAGCAATGCATAAGGGAATGGGTAGTTCTAGGTAAAAGAAAGGGAAAAGAATGTAGAATATTGGACATGTTACTAGCATTAAAAGAAAGTTTTTATGTTATTTATCCTATCCTCTTATGTTGTCCATGTGTAAAGGAAATAATCTTAAATATAGTTATATATATAATGATGTATCACAAAAATAATGTATTCTCTCTTGATGAAAGGATCCAAGGAAATTATTGAGAAATGATAGGTTAGTGATTGGAATTATTAACAATGAATGGTTATGAAACAATGCAATAAAATAGTAACTTGATTATAATGTTAATACTTGGTTCATGTTAATGAAGTACCTAGGATAATGCCTACCTTAATGAATATTAATCTCTTACCTAAATTATTAGAGAAAAGTGATATAAAGGATAGTAGATGTAGATGAAATCAATATGAATTTATGGAATGAGTTGATAAAAGGAATAATGATGTTGGATGATTAACCTATGTTTAATAAAAGAAATAAGTTAGGGACATTTAACTTGGTGCATTAAAATGAATGTAGATCTTTTAAGCTCATGATTCTGTGAATATCTTATGCATGTAAATGGTTTATATGATGTTGCTTTAGTAGTGACGTTAGGGAACCCGAGAGGACTTAAGTTGTATAAATCTTACATTCAAGTAGTAGAAAATTATTTCTTCTTTTAGAAATATGAAGTGTAATGATGAATATTATTCTAGTTAAAATAAATAAATAAATAAATAAAATTCACTACTTGCATTTTATAGAGGTTTTATGTCTTGTCCTCTTGGGTTGCCTGGCGGGGTGTTACATCTGGTATCAGAGTCCTAGGTTTCTACACTGAGAACTCTGGGTCTCATAGCTCACCTATGCATAACCTTGAGTATCTTAACTTTGTCTCTTTTTGGATTATGTTGTTATGCTAAAACTTGAATCTTAGGAAACGAAGGCTACCTTTCATGTTCTTATGTTGTATTGTCTTACAAGGGCACACCCATTCCTCTATGATTGAGTTATATTTTAACAATTATTTATGTTTTTGCATAATGAGATCAATGATGTGTTAAGTGGATGTTTCCTATAATATTAATGGAATGGCGAAGAATTCTTGAGACTTGTGTTTGTTTTCTTGAAAGGTACTGGTATCTCTAGAAGGGTAAAAATTTAAAGGATGCTAAATGTTTTGAATCTTAATTATGGTAGTAGATAATATTACCCCTTGATCATACCTATATATAATGTTGTGCACTCTATCTTCTTACAAATACCTAGTTGAATTTTATCCTACTCAAGCTATCTTAGAAATAGATTTCTTTTGGATCTTTAAAGAATGAAATGATTGTGGTAGTACTTGATAGGAATGATAGGGCAATAATTAGATTACATGGCTAATAATATGTACCTAGGAAAGAAGTGAAAAATAATAATAATAATAAATAAATAAATTAGGAACAAATAATTTACTGTCATATGCATTTCTCTCTCTCTTTCTCTCTCCCCTCTTAAGAAATAAGTTTTGCATGACTAAAATTGTTTAGACAAGGCAATAATATATTAGGAAAATTTGTAAATACTCAATTAGGAAACCCTTGGGTGAAGGACCTATGTCCCCAAGATTTTATCATAGGCTATAATTCACATTTTCATTTAGGAAGAGGAATTTTTATCCCTATCTTGGTAAGAAGTTATATCCTTTCTGCATATCTTATTAAATTGCACAAAAAGGATTTAAGATAACATAATCAAAAAATTCTAGGGAAGAGTATGTGCGATGATGGATTATCTGTACTAATGATGGAAGTTGTTTTTATTAAATATATGCCTTGCAAAATGCCTACTGAATAGTTAGGATCCTAGATGGGTATTTTAGAAACAAATTCATGTTTTGTATACATTGTGATCAACACCATAGTAGTAAGAAATTAACAACATTAAGTGATTGATCAACTATGAATAAGGAGTTGTTGTGGTAAATAAATGTTATAGAAATGTACCTTACTCAATTTCTACTTAGAACTGATGTTATCTCAAAATTTTAAAGTGTACGAGGGTAATGTTTCAAATAGGTAAAGGGTAGAAATTAAAGTTATGTACAGTAGTTAATGTTATTAATTTAGATGTTGTGGTTATGAAGATAGTAGTAGGAATCATATACTTCTTTCTCTCTTAATGGATCTATGATCGTTATGCAATAAAGAATTTGAAATAACTCTTAAGAAAATGCCATATGGAAATTGCCTGACATGCAAATTAGGGAAAAGTGCATAGATAAATAGTAAGCTTTAAGAAGGGATCCCAACTTAATGAATAATAGTGCAATAAATTGTAAATTGTTTAGATCTCCTCTAGGGGGTGAATGTGTTTTTGGAAATCAAGCACTACAACTATTGTGAAAGATGACTTAGAATATGTATATTGTAAAATTTGTGTGTCCTATGTCATTGGAATTCTACTTAAAGCTTTGATGGAAAGGAATATTTCTTATAAAACTATGTGTTAATGAAAATGGTAAGTTTCAAGTATCTAGATTGTTTTATTTTCATGATTACAAAAGTAAATAAAAATTATTTGATGTATTCCCTTCATGATCATAACAAATATAAATGTTACATACCTCTCTATGTTTGGTATTCATAGCTTGTAAGGGACACAAATTTTGGACCCTATTTGTAATAAGGTCTCACAAGTTGTATTATGTAGGGTTAGATTATGTCTCAAAAGGGAAAATATATCATAAATTCTTTCTTTTTTTTATACTGGTTACCATAGATAGGAACTTTGATATTGTGAAAGGAAGTGATAATCTTAGTTGGTAAAACATGCAATTTCCTAATATATTGGTATTAGTGAGTAAACATGAATACCTTAGAGTTTCGACTTGATAACAATAATTTTGATGCAATTTCAAGTATCTTGTTAACAAACTTACAGCATAAAGTGATAGACTCACATAGGTAATTCTTTTTGAAAGTCATTACTAATTGAATTGAGTTAATCTACACTAAAGTTGTAATAAGATAGGATTTACCAAAACTCTTGATAGGAGAAGAATGTGTGCAGTCATTAAATTAGGATCTAGAATAGTAATAATATAATTCTGTTAGATAATGTGTGTATATAGTTCACATTCCCGACTTCCAGGAGTAAGTCGAATCTTAGTGGGGGAGGATGTAATACCCCTCTAACCCTAATATAAGTTTTGTTTTTTTGAAAGAATTAAGATCCTTCGATGTTTTCTTACAGCTTAAGTTGTACATGATACTTATTTGATCTATTCCTATAGTTGTTTATAATAATTTCATAAGCTAGTACTCAATGATTCTAATATCAGACATACTATCTAAAGGTATCATTTTTGTATGTATTTATCTCCATGTATGTATTGAGTACCTACAAGACCTTTATGAACATAGTTAGGATGTTATATGATATGTACTTGATAGATATATATAAGTGGTTATTTATATTTTCTTCTATTAAGGTTACCTTGGATGAATCTTGTATCTCACTTGATGATTTGATTATGTTAATTTATTATTAGTATTGATAAGAGACTAACACAATGCTTGAGATTCTAACCTTCATTATGATGATGCTACATGTTTTGAGTGTATATATATACATGATGTATTTTCATGATTCAGGATGAAGTCGTAGTTACTCACATAGCTGAGGTCCACATGATGTATCGATCCTGGTCATCTGTCTGCAATGTTTTATTTTATATGTATATCCGTGCATATGTATTTCTTCTTTGTGATGCAGGCTTGCAGGTACCGGGCATCGACTTCACCTGGCTTCATAGGTCTGAGCATGCCCTCAAATCCTCGATGGTTGTTGTTATGGAGATAGTACTAAGGCCCCTACATGAGTCTTCCTTTTTCATTATTCCAATTTGAGAATATTAGGGTTCCTTCTTTGTCAGTCAACCTTTGGGTCAAAAACCTAGATCCAACGCACCCGGTTAGGCATGGTTGTAGTTAGTGCCTTGTGACCACTTGAATTCATTTGGTTGTATGATTTGTTTACTCATTTTGTTTATTTCTCCTTCTTGGTATGATTCTTAGTTAATCTTTCTATGTTATGTTTCAGGAGTTTGGCTTGACTTTCCTTGTTGACTTTGGTTGACCTTGTTTGATCCTATGGTTTTCTCGATATGTTTCATAGTTGATTTTTATGGCCTCTTTTGATGATTAGATTTATTTTGAGGCATGTGATTTTATTCTACCTCAGTGTTATATCCTATAGTAATTATAAATAGCTAATAATATTGTGATCTATTACTTCATAATCTTATAGATTATAGTGTTTGGTATTTGGCATGTATCTATATAAATATAAATATATATATATATGGAAATATATATATGGGTGCACACATATATGTATTTATATATATATAATTTATATGTGATTATATGTTAATTATTGTAGATATTGTTGATGGTGTATATTTTGGGATTAATGTAAAGTATAATATTATTAATAATTAAATATTAAATAATGCGAGGTATATTATTCTCAATTGTTAATTATTAATAATGAGGATAGGTTATATATATAGATATTGATGTAATTAATGATGGCATATGCATATATGTTAGGATAATATTACATATGTGTATGAATGAATATAAATGATCTTTTATTGTATATTTGAGTAATATAGTTGTATGATATTAAGTTATTTTATAATACCCTTTAGTTAAGAGTTAGTTGGGAGTTGGTTACTTTTCCTCTCAACCTTTGGAAATCTATTTATATGCACTAATTTCTCATTTGAAGGGAGGAGATTTTGGGGCTGAAGCATTGAGGAGAGGATGGCCTTAACTTTCATGGTGATTTTGGAGAGAAAACTTGGAGATGTGAGGGAGATTTTGTAAGCATATGTCTTTAAGAATTTTTAGTTATCTTTGCTTTTGGGAGAGAGACATTTTTATGAGAATTTCAATAGTTGAGAGAGGGATTCTTTGCTGTGGAATTATTTCTTTCTTTCATGGAGATTTCTTTAAGTGGATAGGGTTTGAAGGATGCATCTCAAGTTTGGATTTGTCTTCTCTTTTGTTTCCTTCCTTCTTCGATTCAACCTTCGTAGGACATGAGGTATGGATTGAATATGTTAGTTACTTTATGTCTCTGATAGATTATGGATCTATTTATATATTATAATTATTTATTATATCTTTACTTTTAATTTCTATGGTTATTTTAAAGTTTTGAGTTTTTGTTTGTAAGAATTGGCATGTGTTTTCCTAGGGTTTTTAGCAACCCATTTTTGGAGATCTATCATTATAATAATTTAAATTGCATCTAGGGTTTTAATAAATTAATTTTCTGGAAGTAAAATTCACAGATCTCAAATGGGTATCTCTCTGATTTTATTTTTAGGGTCGAATTAATGCCTTATTTTTGACATTTTGGCAGACTATGCCTGTCCATTCTTGATTCTGAATTTTCTGTCAAATGTATTCGTATGATACAGGCTGATATGATTATATAAAAGTCTAAATTTGATATAAAATATTCTCCTAAGTCTTATCTTTCATTTCCAATTTGTTTGGAGAATTTTTATTATTTTTTGTGAAAATTACAACCGTTTTAGTGAAGGCAGGTCTGAACCCTAACCAGAATTTTCTGTTTTAAACCAGAAGTCATAACTTTCTTTCCCACCATTGGATCTTCCTAAAAATCAAATTGAGAGTCCATAATTATGTTAGCTAAATCTCCACCAAATTAATTTCCTTTATTATTTGTTTTGTGGAAGATATGGATGACTGTTCTATGATGACTATTCTTTGTATTTAATCCTTGCTTGAAATAATTCAGTTTAAGAACATCATTAAGTTTTAAGGTTTCGTATGGTCACCAGAAGCTATTAGAATGTTTTTTTGGTTAATTGGATCTATGTATACTCTGAATATGTTTATAATATCACTTGGATGTCTTCTTATATGTTTGGAACATTTTGTATGCCATATTGGGTTTAGGGTTGTCAAGTGGACTAGGGACAACATATGTTTTCCTAAACTCAATCAAATGTTGTTATGGAATTGGTATGAATTCTTGATGATGGATCTATTATGCTCTTATGATTTTTATATGTATGTTAGGGAACCTAAGTACACTAGGTGAGTGGCTCATAGTGAGGGGCCGGGGCCCTAAGTGGCTAGTACCAGGATAACCTACTATGAGTTATTTAATCAAGTGATAACCTAAATAAATGAATTTGGAATGGGAGATTATTGGAATGGGAAATTACACACTAATCAAGATTAATTGTGCTTCGCCCATGCCTTTAGTGCTAGCAAAGACTAAGGATGGGAGTGGGAGAAGGTACCTATGTGTAGGTACGACTGGATGACCTTGTCTGTACGAGAGGCATTCGGTTCCGCATGTGCCTACTTGGGGGCCGGGGCCAAGAGTGGCTAGTACCAGGACAACCCAAGGGGTGAGGGCTATGCGATGACACTCACCTAGCTTGTAGCTTAGAGTCTCTACTAAATTTGATCATGCCTCTAGTAGTCCTTGTGGTCTTCTTGTCTTTTCTTTTGTGTTGTGACTTTGGGGAAATTTTATCACCACCTTAGGAATTTCCTAGTTGTTACCTCTTGTATGGGCCTTTGGTTCTATCTCCTAGCTCGGGGGAGTGGGCCTATTGGTTCCACGTGGTTGGGTGGTTAATATTTATATCAAGGTATTGATCGTGATTCTTTGGATGATCCTAGCACATATTCCTTTCCAGATCTGCAGTTGAAGATTTCTTATTGGATATTTTAATATGTTGAGATGTACTTATGTATTTGTATTCATGTAATTTTTAATCTCCTAAAAGGAGTCTTGTAGTATTGATGCAATCTCAATTCAAAGAAATGCATAAGGGAATGGGTAGTTCTAGGGAAAAGAAAGGGAAAAGAATGTAGAATATTGGACATGTTACTAGCATTAAAAGAAAGTGTTTATGTTATTTATCCTATCCTCTTATGCTGTCCATGTGTAAAGGAAATAATCTTAAATATAGTTATATATATAATGATGTATCACAAAAATAATGTATTCTCTCTTGATGAAAGGATCCAAGGAAATTATTGAGAAATGATAGGTTAGTGATTGGAATTATTAACAATGAATGGTTATGAAACAATGCAATAAAATAGTAACTTGATTATAATGTTAATACTTGGTTCATGTTAATGAAGTACCTAGGATAATGCCTACCTTAATGAATATTAATCTCTTACCTAAATTATTAGAGAAAAGTGATATAAAGGATAGTAGATGTAGATGAAATCAATATGAATTTATGGAATGAGTTGATAAAAGGAATAATGATGTTGGATGATTAACCTATGTTTAATAAAAGAAATAAGTTAGGGACATTTAACTTGGTGCATTAAAATGAATGTAGATCTTTTAAGCTCATGATTCCGTGAATATCTTATGCATGTAAATGGTTTATATGATGTTGCTTTAGTAGTGACATTAGGGAACCCGGGAGGACTTAAGTTGTATAAATCTTACATTCAAGTAGTAGAAAATTATTTCTTCTTTTAGAAATATGAAGTGTAATGATGAATATTATTCTAGTTAAAATAAATAAATAAATAAATAAAATTCACTACTTGCATTTTATAGAGGTTTTATGTCTTGTCCTCTTGGGTTGCCTGGCGGGGTGTTACAATATAGATCGATGAATCTGATATTCCCCAAGTGATGATAGATTTGCCCCGAGCGATGAGGACTTTTCATGAATCAGTGACTAGACGTGATTGTTTTCTTGATCACTGATGAAAGATATTGATAGATTTGATTGATAGAATTTGATTTACAGACTTTGAATGATGTGCAATACCATGCCCCCTTCGGGATTAAAATTGAAATCTGACAAGAAAAAGTCAGTGTTGATAGTTTAGAAGCATGTTAATTGATTTGAGAAGTGGTTATACACGTCCGAGAATGCATTCTGCATCATTTGGAGGTCCTGACGACCAAGTTTGACTAGGTGAAACCATGAGTTGACCAAGTTGAAATTTTGATAGTTTGATGAAAGATAATCAGTTAAGTTGAATACTGGATTTCTGTGATGATTGAAGGTTGATTATGCAAGCAATTAATAATATGATTGATCTCAGATTTGAATTTTGATCCCGAAAAAGGATTCTACTTGCTATTTCATTGGAGGAACCTTCATGTGAGATTCAGCTCTTGTTAGACTTGAAGATGCGATTTGAAGAATCATTTAAGCATTGAAGTTCATTTAATCATTGTGAGATCATGCAAACATGCAAAATGCAATGAGACATGCAATATGAAATGTAACCTAAGACCTAGGACCTAGTCACTAATCATGTGTCGATTTGTTATCATCATTGAACTTTTAGGTAACTAGATAAATCAATACAATGCCCACTAGCCATGAAACCATAGACATATGAATATCGATTTATATGTGCAAGAATCAATACAACACCCACTGGTCAACAACCATGGATATATGAATATTGATTTTGTTTTCAAAATGTCAGATTAGATATAAGCATCAAAGCATAAGCGCTAGGATGACCTGAATATCATGTCCATTTTGATATAGAAATTTGTATAAGCATCAAAACATAAACATCGTGATGACCAGAATACTCCTTGCATTGCAAACACATCAAACAGTCAGGAGATCATTCTAAATCCAATGTGAATTACCCGTAGTGACCCTTTATCATTCACCTCCTTAGGCAAGATCGCGTTTCATAGTAGGAGAAAGAACTTACTCAAAAAGACAATAGTTAGATCAAACTTCCTTGAATTTTCCAGGTATCAATGGTCGAGGTACGCATGGCCATCCAATTTGGGATAGAGGCTCTTACAGTCGGACACCATTTCAATCTGAAATTTTCAAAGTTGTTAGATTTTCACATACAAGCAGAAGACAAAGAAAAGATTATGCCCCCAGTCATCACTCTCTAAATCCTATAAAGGACATCATCGAAGAGCTCGAAGGGACACAATATGCAAAAATCT
This sequence comes from Chamaecyparis obtusa, assembly GCA_027943335.1. Classification (NCBI taxonomy): domain Eukaryota; kingdom Viridiplantae; phylum Streptophyta; class Pinopsida; order Cupressales; family Cupressaceae; genus Chamaecyparis; species Chamaecyparis obtusa. The sequence goes on from BSBK01003577.1 coordinate 280,496, forward strand.
CAATGCGAATCAGTAAGCATACAAGGAGATAAAAGCATGAAGCACAGATTGTTTTCAGTTGAGTTTTGATGTTTGATTGTTGTAGATGCAAAATCCTTTCTAGAGACAAGACTGACTGACTGACTCAACTTGAAGCTTCAAAGCACTCTGACTGGATAGGATATGTCTAAGATACATGGGAGATCATAGGATATGACATTGATTGCCCCCAAATTTGAACATTGATAGGATACAAATGCTTGAGCTGATTGGTGTACAGACTGACTTATTGAAACCAGGATATGCAGAAACAAACTGGGAGATATGTACAAACTAAAGCAAGACTAAAAGCTGGGAAAGACCAAGATTGTGCTAATAGATCGAGCATTTTGGAACAAGTGGCACCCATTTGCCAGGTTTTCACCATCTTGGTAGAGATTCTATTTTTGCTACCAAGGCACCTGTTTCCAGGTTTTCACCAAGGCACTTTTCTTTTTCTCATTTTTTTTTTGTATTTTTCATTTGTTTTCAATTTTTTTGAATTTTTGATATTTTTTGATTTTTTTGTGAATCATCAAGGCACCTATTGCTAGGTTTTCACCAAGATGTCCATTTTTTTTAGGACTTTTTCCAATTTTTAGGATTTTTTTCAGGACATTTACCAAGCACTGAATGCCTTAGGCGTAGAATTTCTTCAGATGGAGAACGTTGATTGGTTCTCAAAGCTATTCTCCTTCAGTCATTGAGAGTTGATAGGCACCAGAGCCAAAAGTAGCAGTGATAACAAAGGGACCCAGCCAATTGGGTTCAAACTTCCCCTTGCGTTCTCGATGTGATTGATTTTTGTGATTTTCTCTCAACACTAGATCACCAACCTGAAATTCTCTATGTCTGACTTTCTTGTTGTAGCCTCTAGACATTCTTTTCTGATACACTCTGAGATGATCATACGCTACTTGTTTGCACTCATCTAGTAATTCCAGTTCTTGTAACCTAGACACTCTGTAGTCTTCATCAGTGACAAGTCCATGCATTTTGATTCTGAGTGATGGGATTTCAACCTCAATAGGCAGTACCGCTTCAGACCCATAAACTAAAGTGAAAGGTGTAGCCCCTGTAGGCATTCTGATACTAGTTCTATATGCCCAGAGAGCTGGATTGATCATCAGATGCCAGTCTCTTCCTGTTTTATTCACTGTTCTATGCAAGATTTTCAAGAGATTTTTGTTTGAAGCCTCAGCTTGTCCGTTCCCTTGAGGATAGTAAATAGATGACCAATGTTGAGTAATTTTGAACTTGGCACATAAGTCATCTAGGTCCTTGTTTTTGAATTGTCCCCCGTTATTTGTGATTATAGAGTGAGGGATCCCATATCTGCAAATGATGTAGTTCAAGATGAACATAGAGATCTGTTTCCCCATTGCTTGTGTTAGAGGAACTGCTTCTACCCATTTTGTAAAATAATCTGTAGCTGTGATTATATGGGTATGTCCATTAGAAGAGTGCGGATGGATAGCACCTATGAGATCAAATGCCCATTGTTGAAAAGGCCATTGTGTAGTAAAGGGAATTAGATCTCTCCCTGGAGTATGAATCAAGTTGCCATGTACTTGACACTGTTGACAGTTTTTAGCAAATTTAATAGCCTCTTTTTCCATTTCAGGCCAATAATACCCAGCCCTAATAAGTTTTCGAGCTAACGTTAAACCATTCGAGTGTCACATATACCCTCGTGGACTTCCTCTAATGCACGTCGAGATTCTTCCCATTCTAAACATCTAAGTAGTGTACCATCTAGACCTCGTTTGTGCAGATCATTACCAATGATGACATATCGGGATGCGGATCAGATAAGGTTTCATTTCTCAAAATGGTTAAAGGAGTCAGGGATGATTTGGTCATGGAGATAGGAGAACAAATTTTTGTAGCAAGATGAGTCATAACCTACAATAGTGCAGATCATGCGGGTTTCAGGGGAGTCATATGCAGGATAGGATAGGGCTTCCACCAGGAACTCGTAGCGTAGTTCATCTTCAGGCTGTTGTAAAAGAGTAGATAATGTCGCCATTGCATCGGCAGCCTTATTCTCCGTTCTGGGTATTTGCTCAAATGTGATAGAGATGAAGTATTTCTTTAAATCATCTACCATTCTCTTGTAAGGAATGAGCTTTTCATCTTTGGTTTGGTACACATCATTGACCTGGTGGATGACCATTTGTGAGTCTCCATGAATGTGCATCTCTGTAACTCTCCACTATATTGCCATTTTCATACCATTGAGAAGTGCCTCATATTTAGCAATATTTTTGTGCAAGGAAACTTTAATCTGAATGCTTTGGGTATCGAGTATCATTGAGGAGTGATGAACAATATGCCTACTCTAGATCCATTCTGTGTGTAGGAGCCATCAAAGAATAACCGCCATGCTCTAGAAGAGAGGTGCATGATAGAGGAATCAGGAAATTCCATTTGCATGGGTGTATCATCAAACAGTGGTGCTTCAGCTAATTGATCAGCAATGACCTATCCTTTGATAGCTTTTCTTTCAACATATTCAATGTCAAATTTGCTCAAGAGCATGACCCATTTAGCTAGTCTACCTGTGAGGGCAGCTTTTCTTAGGAGATATTTTAGTGGATCAATTTTACCTACCAAATGAGTGGTATGAGCTAACATGTAGTGTCTCAATTTCTGTGATGCAAAGATCACAGCGAGACATGCCTTCTCTATCATTGAGTAGTTCTTCTCATAGGCCACTAAAGTTTGGCTGATATAGTAGATGGCTCTTTCTTTCTTGTTCTCATCATGCTGTGCTAGCAATGCCTCTAGTGATGTATCTGTTGTGGAGACATATAATATTAATGGCTTCCCATGAATAGGAGGCATCAATATAGGCAGATTTGATAGATACTTCTTGATATGTTTAAATTTGTTCTCGCATTCTTCATTCCATGCAAAGGTCACACCTTTATGTAATGTTTTTGTAAAAGGCTGTGAGATGTCCGCTAGCTGTGATATGAATCTTCTGATAGATTGAACTCTACCTTGCAACGTCCTCATTTGACTGATATTTGTGGGAGGTTGCATCTCTATTATAGCCTTGACCTTAGTTGGATCAACTTCAATGCCTTTTTTGGAGACAATGTATCCTAGGAGCTTTCCAGAAGTGACTCCAAAAGCACACTTTTTAGGATTTAGTCGAAGACTAAACTTTTCCATTCTGTCGAGGATCATGCTCAAGTCTGTTAGATGTTCAGTTCTAATCATGGATTTTGCCAAGGTATCATCTATGTAATCCTCCATTGTTCTATGCATCATATCATGAAAAATAGATGTCATTTCTCTTTGATATGTAGCTCCAGCATTTTTGAGTCCGAATGGCATAACATTCCAACAGAAAGTTCCCCACGCACATGTGAAAGCTATTTTCTCTTGATCTTCTAGAGCAATTTTAATTTGGTTGTACCCAGAAAAGCCATCCACTAAGGAATACATTTCATAGCCCATAGTCATGTCCACTATCATATCAATGTTAGGCAGTGGAAAATCATCCTTAGGGCATGCTCTGTTCACATCCCTAAAGTCCGTGCACACTCTGATGGAACCATCTGGTTTGGAAACAGGTACAATGTTGGAAATCCACTCAGCATAGTCTATGACACAGATGAATCCAGCTTTTAGGAGTTTTTCTAGTTCTGCTTTGACTAAGAGTGCAACATGAGGATGCATCTTTCTCAATTTTTGTTTGATTGGTTTTACTCCGGGAGCAATGGATAGATGGTGCATAATGAGATTGGGATCCAATCCTGGCATATCTGAATATTTCCATGCAAAGTTGATCTTTTTCTCTGATAAGAAGGTAGTAAAGTTTTGTTTCTCTTCGTCTGATAGAGATTGTGCTACATGTACCAATTGTGGTTCCTCTGTTGTACCCAAATTGATGGATTGAGTTGGCTCAATCAGAACTGGAGATCTATCTTGTAAATGACTCAAAAGGACATCAAATATCTCATCCTTAGGCACCTCAGAGAGGTTTTCACCTTTAGATACATCTTTTCTTTTTACTTTTGTCAGTTCTGAGACTGCCACAAAGTGGTTTTCACCCTCAGAACTCTTTTTCTTTTTCTTTTTACTCTTGTTTTTCTGACTAAGATATTTGATGTTCGACTCGGTCATGCTGATGCTCAGTTCACTGATGGAAGTACTCATAGGCTCAATTGCATTGAGGTAGCAGGCAAGGGCATAGTCATTTGGGAAGGTATACATACCATGGTTTGGGTTTGTAGACATTTGGTCGATAAGATTAGGGCATTGGATAGTCAAAGCGGGAAAGGTTTGGGATATGGTGTTCACAGATGTGGATATGTCATCATTGGTCCTAACCCGACGCTCAAGTTCAAAGGTGATATTACAGCTCAAAATGTTTAATTCATGAATAGGCTCAATGTCATCATGGGAGTCCTCTTCAGCCATAGGTGGATCAGACACGTTAAGTTCATTGTTTCACTCTAGACTTACATTAGGTTGAGAGACATATTGGTGAATAACATCAATAGATTTCTCTGTTATAAGCTCATCTTCTTCTGGAATGGCACCCCATTCATAATCATTTGACTCATCTTCTGATTCAGAATCTCTAGGAAATCTTAGAAAATGTGTGAAATCAGGATGAATACCCCAAGAAGGATTACCCTCGGTCTCTGACTTGAATTCATATTCATGGGAATCAGTGTCAGAATAACTACCCCCTTCTTCTGGATTAGTTTGATTGCCTTCGAGATTGGTTGGTTCTTATGGTGCAACCATCTTGTTAGTGTTTGAACCTGCAGATTAATCAATTACTCAAATAATCCCAATGGCTGTAACCTAGCAAGTTACAAACTACTAAGGTATTAAGGTTAAGACCTTCTTCACTTTGAGTAATATATACTCAGGCGGGTGTACCTCTATCAATTCAACATTCAACTGAGCTCTGAATTGAGAACTTGCTCCTTCACTACTTTGTTACTGTCTTCAAAATCCAACTCAATAAGTTGCTAAAACTCTGAGTATAACCCAAATCATCCTGATACACAACATCATGATATAGATTATAAAAACAGCAACATGATACAATGGCTTAAGGATATTCATCCTTCTTCCTTTTAGAGTTAAACTCAGGGAAGGGTTAACCTTGTTTATTGCTTCTTCAAAGCACTGAAATACATATTTATGAACTTGTCATAATATGACTCAAGTCTGGAAATTATGCATATAAAGTAAAATTTCAATCAATTATATATTGGATGGTAAACCAATGTAAGTGGATCTAAAACCAGTCCCTTATCTGCTGGGCATTAGAGTCGAACTCTACTTTCACATATATCTATTAAAACGAATACAATGAAACTCAAATAACATGCCTAACATATCATTGTTTCCATTCCTACACCTGTCATCAAATCCACATATAGATATTCAATTCCCAGAGACCTCCCCTAAGATTTTACTCTTTCCTTGAAAGAAAGTTAAGCTCAACCCCTACATTCACCTTGTGAAAGATGTATTTAAACTGTCTTACAATCTAAATACATAAAGAAACTAAAACACTCCACATGTAAAGACAATCAAATGATAGTAACAGAACTCCAGTGTATTTGTATTAATTGATAAAATGCATTCGTACAGTCTTCCTTGATTTCATAGAAAATCAGGTTCTATATTCTGGACCTCTCCTTTACAAAAATATTTTCCAACCCCGATCATCAATAGAAACTGACTATTTATACTAATCAACCATCCTGGAATCCTCGAAAGGATGCAACAAGCTTCGGATGGCTGATCAAAATTTGCACTAGAAAACAAAAGAAAATACAAACAGAAAGATATTTAATAAAGACAGCAAGGCGTATTTTTCAGTTCTGAACAACTTCCGTAGCTGGCACCTTTGTTTGTAGATATTTTCAGAGCAGTTACCAAGTTTTTCATATGAATGATGACCGCCATTACAAGCTAATTTACATCATTCTCTGTTTGAACACGCTCTCCCTCAAATTCTGGATCAGGTGCCAAGTGCGATCTATTCTTCTTCCTCCTCTGTCAGCTGGATAACCAGTTTCTTCTTCTTCTTTGTGATTAACTTTTCCCAAGCTGCCACATCATCATCAGATGGCCAGTCGTAACTCTGCAGCTCCTGTAATAAGTTGACTTGCTGTTCCCATGTAGAATCAGTCACATTTTTAACTTCTGCTATAAACTTGATGCAGTCACTTTCAACTTTGAATAAATTATCAATTATATTGTTAGTTCCTTCCACATCCAAAGCCTTATTATCTTTTAGGAAGGCATCTTGATTGATTACCAACTGACCCATTGACAACTTCCAATCTTCCAGCTTAACCACATTTCCATTGTCATCATATACCGGGGGCAAATACTTGATGTAATCTTTATCAAACATGGCTAACTTAGCCTTTATTTGGTTTGACTTTCCTTTGAAAAACTTTGACGCTGCACTTATTAGGCCAATCCTTTCAAATACATCAGTTACTACTTTTGGGATATCAGGCCCGTGTTCTTGTAAACTGTCAAGCTTATCAAACAATAAATTCCTCCCAGACCAAATACTATAGAGTGGCTCCAAGGTGGCTAAATAGTCATTCACCTTTTGATTGGTCTGATGTAATAGGCTGACTGATTTATGAACTGCATCCATCCTGTCCTTTATTTTGTCCTACCTGTACTGCACTATTTTGGCTATAGTGTCCAAGGATGCATCCAATTTCACCTTTTCCAAGTCTTCAACAGGTCCCTCAGGTGCTTCCAAGTTTATCTGAACAGGTACCTCAACTTGCAAAGGAGGAGGAGGAATTATTTTTGAGGCTTCCTCAAGTTTGACCTTTATTTCTGCCAGCTCGTCTTCCAACTGTTTGATCCTCATCATTTTCAAATCTCTGTCCTTGGCTACCATGCTTGAACTTTCAAACAATTTGGCATATCTTTCTGACAGCTGAGCTATCTTGGCTTCATTCAGATTAGCCCAATGAGTTACTGCCTTGGAGACTTCAAGGTCTGTTGTATTTTGTACAGTCCATATAATCTTATTCCCCTCCATCTTATCCTCTATACTCAATAGAGATGGCTTTTGGGTTTTGGGGGCCATAGACCACATTGCAATAGCTTGGGACTTAGGGTCATAGCCACTTCCTCTTATCATGTCACCAATGTGAACTTCATATGATAGGCTACCCTCTGGTTGCTTTCTCAATTGATCAATGAGGAATGCAGAAGTCAGATCCCATCCTAGGGTTAACAACATTCCACTTGATTTAACCAATTCTCTGGCTTCGTCCACTGTTATAGGATCAAGGCTAGGATCATATGAAGCAAGAGCTCTCAAAGTTTCTTCACTTGGCTCCATACCTTCAGGCAGAGCTTTCCTTACTTCCTGCTGCTTGTTCCAAATGAGAAAACTCTTGAACTCATCAGTCTTGATGAACTGATCATCACTCAAGAATTCCTCTTGATAGACCTCTCTGATATCCTTCTCTAACCATAAGGACTTTTCTCTGCTTTCTTGCTCAATGGCTATCTTCTTGCCTGCTCTTATTGCTTTCCTCAATTGATGATGATATGGCCTATCACCTGGTACAAGAGCAGATGCTCTGTCAATTTCCCTTCTTTGTCTCACATGCCTTGAAGGTTCACCTTCCTCAAGCCTCTATTTCTTCAATGGTGGCTCTGAGATATCCTATATTTCTGGTTGATCTTGAGTGAGATCAACAACTGGTGGTCTCTCAACCTGTGGAGGACTATCTTCTTCTTATGACTCATCAGTGAATTCTTCCTCATCAGAAGATGAATAATCTTTCGTTTTCTTCTTCTCTGTCTCATTCTGATCAATCAAACCTTCCAATTGATTTGCCAAGGTATCCTATTTTTCAATCATCCCATCAATCTTCTTCAAATAAGGAAGATCAGGGAAAAAACCCTCAAAAGGAATCTGAGATGCTTTCAACTGGTTGGACAACTCTACTAAATCAAAGAATCTGTACCATCTCCTCTTAACCTCATCTTCATCTAAGATGTTTCTAATCACATCTTCTTCATCCAAACCTTCATGCTCCTTGATCACACCAATGTTTGGGATGTAAGTCATCCTGGCAATCTTGATGAAGTCCTCAGGATCTATGTGCCTACAAGCACCAGTAACCATTTTGAATTGTTGTAACCATGCATTGATTTGAGGAAAAGCCCTCTTTCCTATCAGGAAGTCACCTACCCTGAACTGCCTAGGTGTGAATGTACCCTTTCTGTGAGGGGCCAGAAGCTCTTTATCTGTACACATTAGTTGCCAAAAAAATTCCAAATAAGCCAATCTCGGAGGCACATATTTTGGTAATAAATGTGGGGGTTGGGGACAACCATAAACTCTAATAATTGTGGAATTATCTCCTAAGTAGAAATCACCCCAATTATGATTTCCATCCCACTTATCCACATACTGTAGTGGTCTTAAAAGCCTGAGGACTCTAGGAGATAGCCTGGTGACATTTATGCCTAGCATCCTGATAATTGGATAGACAATGAAATTCTAAAAAACACAAAAATCTACTTCATTAGAGGTAGAATTCCATATCCTCACCCACAACTGCACTGGGTTGTGCTGATCCTTGAAAGTGAACCTTGGTTTTAACATGTTTGCATCAAAACTATTGATGTTGAAAAAGAGAATCAAATGCATTAATAGAGAATAATGCATGAAATCGATAGGACTTTTACTTTCTTTGACAGACATCAGCCCTTGATGCATCCTATCAATCACATACTGAATGTAATCATAGTCAGTGTTTACCAAGGGATTTTGAATATCCAAGATGATCATCAACAAGTCAGCTGGTAAGAATTCTGCATTCCCATCCATTCCCAAAACTCTACACAACGCATAGCAAGTATATCTCATATAATGATGGAGGGATTTGAACTGGTATGGGGCATTCATGTTAGTAGGAAGGGGGGCTATGTATTTATCCTGTTTTGGCATATGTTTAACCAACTGGTCTTTTACTGACCCTACATTGCTTCTGTATCTTGCCTTTTCTTTGTTCAAATCAATCTCAGTGGAAAAGGGCGTGTATAGACCAAAAGATTTCATAAAAGATCCCCTATCAAGAGTAACTAAGGGTGATTGGTCTTCTTTTCTAATTGTCCTTGAGATAGGGTCATACCTTCTGGCTAGGGAAACAATTAAATCAATATCTAGGAAAACGTCAGGGACAACCATTTTTCCTAATCCTAACACCCAACCATTACACACAGGAACATGCTTATTTTTATTGCTGTAAAAGAAGTTGAAAATGGTGTAACCTGTGAGTTCCAGAGTGATTGGTCTCTAAACCATTCCAAAAGATCTTCAAACATGTCATCAACAGCCCTCTTTTTCTGACTGGAGCCCGGCAACAGTTTCAGGAATTCATCTAAAAAATTAGGCTTATTCTTGTCCTCACCAGTTTTGGACTTGGCCTCACTACTGGAAGACGCTGCACTCTTCTCAGGTTGACTCATCCTTGCTACAGAAACACCTTCAATTATCTGTATCTCAAATGCTTTATGCTCGGAAATTCTCTGGACAAACAGAAACTCTTGACAAATGAGACTGAACAAATAAACAATGAGCTTAAACTTATTTATCGATATGAATCCAAGGTGTGCAACTACCATAGTTAATGCAAATCTCCTTAATGGATCCCATATTCAATTTCATGTACCCTCAGATTTCAAATTTTGAGCTCGCCATGTTTGGATGTTGACAGATAGATTAAACTACTTGAAAACAAGGTGAAGAGGGAATGATCATGATTCTGTACTTTAAAACTGTTTGCGTCATGCAATCTTTCTTCTTGAAGCTGATTTGATGGCTTACTAGTTTCATGTCCATATCGACAAAGTACTTTATCTATGTGGCAACGGTCCTTTTTCTTTTCCCTTTATGACCTTTTCCATCTGAGCCCATTTAGCGAACCAGTGACTAATGGCTTCTCTTAATCATTGAATAGAATGCTAACCCTAGCTAGCAACCGGAGAACTGGCGACCACTGGCTTCGCTGGTTCTCTGAATCCCTATTTGACCCTGGTTCAAATTTGGAGAACTAGCGACTACTAGCTTCGCGGGTTCTCAGAATCCTATCCTTAACCATCCATGCATTTCGCAAATCAGCGAACAAAGGGCGCCCACTTACACAGTTAACTGCAATTACCATTTGGTGAACCAGCGAACAAAGCCATCTCCCATTCTCTTATTATTATGACTGACGGTCACTTTTCTTGGAGATCTAGCGAACAAAGGGTTCGCGTATTCACTTAAAGATATACTTAACCGCTTGATTGTCTGGAGAACTGGCAAACCCCTTTAATCTCTAATTCGCTGAATCTTTCCTTAATCATCACTTTATACCAGGATTCCAGATTGACCGTTGATCTTCATCAATCGATGGCTATCGCTAGTTCGCTGAATATCAAGACCCTTAACCATTTAATTCCGAGAATCAACGAACAAAGAGCATTTTCTAGTTCTCCAAATACTCCATATCAGTGAAAATTTCATTTCGAGAATAAGCGACTGAAGCCTTAAAACTCATCATCCATTGATTCACTTATTCACAAGATTATTTTAACCTTTATCCTTTTATCAAGAGAACTAGCGACCAAAGGCTTCGCTGAATCGCTAAATGGTTTAGCATGTCACCAACTTATTCTGAGAATAAGTGAATGTGAGAAAACTTATCTCCACTGAAATCTTTTGGGCAAACCATCAGAACCGCCAAATTTAGAGGATAGCATTATTTTCATTTAGTCGCTCATTCGCCAGATCAAATATGCAGGACCCACAGATATTTTGAGATTAAAACAGGGCCATTGATCGTGAAAGCAATCCACGGTATTCGCTAATTCTCTAGTTGAAATGACCCTTGACCGCCAGATTCTGAGAACAAGCGAACAAAGAGCATTCGCTGAATCGCTAGATTGTTTCAAAAGACTGCCAAATATTGCGAGAACTGGAGATAACCGCCATTCACTAGTTCTCAGAAATGAAAATGAAACCGCTGAAACACTTGGAGACTTAGCGAACAAAGTAATCAATAAGCTTGGCTTTAATGCATTCACCAATTCGCTGGATGTTTGGGATAACCACTGGAAGATCTAGAGAACTGGCGACTGATATTAATAGTGAACATGAACATGACTCATTCGCTGAATCGCCAGATTGTTTTGACCTTTGATAATACACTTCCCGATTCAGCGAACACTTGGGGCAAATAAGCATGTGCACAAATAGCGACTTAAGTGACTTAAAGGTAACCAAGAAAAAGAAACAAGAGGGCCACATGAAATTTGGAAATGAATTGGAAACATTTTGGAAGACAAGACCTAGGGTAAGGGTTTTTCTGAACATGTCAAAAACCATTTTCATGACACTTTACAAACCCTAGTTCAGGAGAAACACTTGCATGGAGACTTAAACCAGGAATTGGACTTCAAACCTCAAAAAATTTTAGGATACCCAACACATCTCTTGCGTTACAGTAGGTTCTTGTGTTTCTACTACATTAATTCTTCTGATAGGATCATCTGTATCATCATGAAGATCTTTGATCTCTTTAGGCAATTTTTCATAGGGGATAAGTTTAGAGCTATCTGAATCATCATCAGAGGGTTCTATATCTTCTTTCTTAAGAAGGGGTTCTCCTGGTGCAATTTGTTCTATGACATGAGAACAACCACCTTTGAGATGATAGGGTTTCTTCTTAAACCCTATGCCACCAGTATCCTTTTTGGCTCGACCAATATGTGAAATGGGGGTCACGAGACCCTTTCCCCTAATTCCTAGAGGTCCTTGACCGGAATATCCCATCTTGGCTATCAATTTGTTTCCTGGACCATATGAATTAGAAGGGATTGTAGGTGCTATAGATTCACTAGGTTGAACAATTTTAGATTCAGAATCCTCTTTATATAGCCATGCCAGCATAGCTTCATCCTCTTCAAATTCTTGTTTGGATACTTGCTCCACCACAAAATGTCTTTTGTATGCTTCCATAGGTTCCTTAGGTTCTGATTTAGACTGCTTCAAGGATTGGCCATATGACTTAGGTGAGATTGGGAGAGATGTCAGAGATAAGACTGGCTCTATAGTGTATTCTCCCATCCCATTTTCTTTGATATTGATCTCTTTAGCAATGTTGTCCATCTTAGATGTGGAAGCCACATTTTGTTGCTTGATGGAAGATTCTCTGTTATTGGGAACAAGTTTATCAGCACTTTCCTTCAATGTATTGCAAGTTGTACTCAGATCAGCTGGGATAGTAACCTCCACTCCTTCATAGGGAAATTTCAAGCATTGATGGTATGTTGAAGGAATAGCTTGCATTTCATGTATCCAGGGTCTCCCTAGAAGGATATTGTAAGCCAATGGTAGATCAAGCACCTGACATGTGGTATCTTTGATGACCGGACCCACTCAGATGGGTAAGACAATGGTGCCTTTAGAAGCTCATTCTTGTTCATCATAGGCTTTTATGGTGATCTTCTTTCGAGGATCAATAGCCATCTCTGAGAATCCCAACTGTGTGATTAAGTTGTAAGAACAAATGTTGAGGCCTGTGCCCCCATCTATCAACACACGTTTGACTTGACGGTTCTGGATCAAGACTTCTATGTGCAAGGGCTGATTATGTGGGTGACTTAGGGAGTTGTCATCTTCCTCTAAAAAGGAGATATATTGCGGAGATGTTAGATGACCAACCATAGTCTGGAACCTATCTAGATATAGATCATCAGGAACATTAGAGCTGAGAAAAGCTTTGTCTAGGATATCCCTGTGAGCTGGAGATACTCGAAGTAACTCAAACATGGAGATTTTGGAATTGGTGTGCTGGAGTTGTTGGACGATGCTGTAAGATGTAGGTCTGGTATCCTTTGGATTGGAAGATTTCGAGGCAACCTTCTGTTTAGAAGTAGATGTGAGATTGAAAGGTATCTTAGGGACATCAGATGAATTTGGTGTTTGTCCTTTCAGATGTGTCTGAGCTTGTGATCTAGTAACTGCATTAGCTGAGGAATGATTTCTATCTCTTTGTACAATCATGATGACATTGCAGCTCTCGGAGAGGCATGGTTCAACCATATTGATGACAGCATCATTTCTAGGGTAGGCATAGTTGACTTTTGCCCCCATGTTAGGCTGAGAAGTGGAAACTCCCTTGCCATGTTGTGGAAAAGGTTCTATAAATGCTGTGTGATAATTATTGCTAGTAGGATTATCGATTGTGATGTCCCCTTGATCTATCAAGTCTTGAATGGTATGCTTCAAGTGGAAGCATCCATTAGTTCTGTGGCCTTTAGTCTGATGGAAAGCACATAATTCCTTATCTTTCCACCAATACAATTTTGGATCCGGATCAGGTTTTCAGACTGGTGGTAAAGAGATCATGTTATCAGCTATCAAGGTTCTCAGGGCAGATTCCAAAGATTCTCCCAGGGGAGTAAACTTTCATTTATTATCCCATCATTTGAATGGCTTCTTTGGAGATGGTTCTGCAGATTTTTGCTCTGAAGCTTCAATGGCTTTGGTGGTAAGGGTGAGATTGTAGGCCGGTGCCTTTGATGGGGTGTGGATAGTGTCAACAACACCGTCAGAGATGATACCTTTGTTTCTATTCCAGCTCTTGTTTTTATCTTTTGAGCTAGATCTAGATTCAGACTTGTCCTTTTGAAGTGTGATTTCTCCTTTCTTGACAAGTACTTTCTCAATCTTGATTGCATTATCCACCATTTTATCAAAAGATACATGATCTTGCATTTGTAATGGATAGTTGAGCTCTGGAACAAGGTTATTGATAAAGATTTCAAGTTTCTCCATTTCGGGAATTGGTCTAGCATATAAAGAAAACTTCTTTCACCACCTCTTGAGAAAAGTTAGGAATGATTCCCCTGGATATTGCTTGAGGTTACAGATATTGATCATGGTAATCAGATGTTGAATATTATAGGAATATTGTTGATAAAAAAATTTAATCAATTCTTCAAAAGTTTTGATCGTAGAAGGTAATCTTGAAAACCACTGAATGGATGCTCCTCCCAAGGATCTAGGAAAAAGATGCATTAGATAAGTCGGTTCATGCATGAATTCCATGGATTGTGTATAGAACTCTCTGACATGATCTTGAGGATCAGAGTGTCCATCATATTTGTCATACTTTGGTATCTCCACTCTTTTTGGGAATGGTGGCATATACAAGTTTTTGTCAAACGGGAAAGGACATAGGGCCTCCATGGAGAACTCCTTGGGTTCCTTCTCCTTCTTAAGATTGTTAAATTCAACTTGGATAGCGTGCATCTATTTTTTCATAGCTGTGAGTGGAGTTTCTTCCTCATGTGTGATTATATCATCAACGTTAAAGTTGGGAGGAAGCTTAGCCCCTTCCTGGGCTAATTGTAAAAAGTATGCCTCTCTATCCACTTTCAAGAAATGGCTCATCATTCTCTTGAATTCACTGTCATTTTGACATCGATGGATTTCAGAGGGGGTAGGTTCTTGGTCAGCATTATGTTGAGAATGGTGTCCCTAGGATCCTCCTCCTAGAGAATCATGGTTTGTCCCTACTTGAGACATGGTAGGAGTCTTTGGGCTCCCTGGAATAGATTGAGGAGGAGTTTGCTGATTACCTCTGTGAGTTGATAAAGCAGGTATGTAACCAGTTTTCAATCGAAAGTTGTCGAGACCATCATCTTCGTAGATACCTGACTTGATGAGTTGTTCCAGAGTTGGACCCAGAGTATTGGTCAAAAGTAAGTTCTGAGATGTTTCTTCTGATTTCTTGTGTGAAGAAGCTCTGGTCTCCACCATTAACTTTGAATGAAATAGAAGAAAAGGATGAAGACAACTGAAGAACAATTTGATTCGAGAAAATCGGATGGCGCAACCTTGTCAAGATTATGATAATTTTGAAAATCTGATGAGATGTGGGTGAAGGAAACTATGCCCTGGATGTATGGGATAGATCGCCCAAAAGATAGCGGACATGAGTGCTCAACACTTAGTCTATTTTTTTTTAAGATTGATTGAAGATTGATAGTTATGACAAGGTTTTGACACGAGATAAAAAGGACTCAAATTGATCAAACAGAAGACTAGATCGGATTCAAAAGATCAAACTTGGAAAAAGGTAGAATGCTCAATAGCTACTGCTTTGTTCCTGACACAATGATATTTTTGACAGATTCCAGAACTAGGCTGGAAACATTGGATATCTTGCAATTTGACAATTTCTGACAACTTTCTCAAATTTTTCCAAATGACACTCTGTAGACTCGTACGACACTTGGGTATAAATGAAATGACAGTTGCAAAACTCGTACGACAGTTGGGTAGAGATGAAATGACAGTTGACAAAACTCGTACGATAGTTGCTAACAATTTTTGGCTTCTTGAATTTCGCTGGTTTGAAAACTCGTATGACACTGGGTTCTTAATCATACGACATATGGGCTATACTAAAATGACATTTGACAAAAAGTCATATGACTTTTGACTTCTTGAAATGACTTTTGACTCCAGAAAGAACTTTATGTCAATTTTTGCAAAATTTAAGGTTTTCAGTTCTGGATTGTTTGCAAATTGTACTGTCCAAATTTTGAAGGTTATACCAGATTTGATCATTTTTAATAGCCAAGTAGATAAACAAGCACGCAGAATAGCAAGCAAGTGATTCCAAGCACGTCTGAAAACAATGAACAAGGGAAAAAGCAACCTTGCGCATGAACAATCAAGTGACCAAATTGTGCTAATCCCTGAGAGTACTAATTGTGTATGTTCTGAAAAGTTTTGCAATAGCGCACATATACCTGAAAGTGAAAAATTGGCCTCTCTAGGGTTTTTAGTAATGGTTTGACTCTGCAACTTTTATGATTCAAAGGGGTGAACTCCAATCCTGGTGCACCAGGGTTTTGACACAGTCCGAGAACTTAATCTTAAAGAGCTGCTAGAGAGATCTGACAACCCAACAATGAACCATACCCATGGAGATTTCTTCCACAAGGACATTTATATAGCGGCTGTCACTACCATGGCGAAAATGGCTATGACCACTTGAGGTTTCGTCAATGCAGTTTGCCCTGTGAAGGGATGGTTCGCTATGGTTAACCCTCTCTAAAGGTGACTCACAAATTTATACCACAAGGGGACTTGGCTCCAGATTCAAGGTTTTGACACCTCTTCACTTTTAACCCAAACAAAGCAAGTAGATTAATCTGACACGCTAAGACAAAGTTTTGTTCCACCAAGGTCTATGATATCAACTCCACATGATCTATCAACCTCTCCGGGGAGAGAATGTATCAATCAATAAGAGAAGATGCACTAACCAATTTTGATTCACCAAAGCTTGTGATATCAACCCCACGTGATCTATCAACCTCTCCGGAGAGAGAATGTGTCGATCAATAAGAGAAGACTCACTAACCAAGTTGAATGTGAAACACACTAAGTATCCTCCCTACCTACAAGGATTTTGTCATCAAGAATGATTTCGCTAGGAATCCAATCTCTCAAGAATCACGAATAGTGTTAATAGGGCCTAATTACTATGTGAGCACAAATATATGTTCTGAAAGTAAATCTACCAAAAGCATTCAAAAAGTAGAAAGAGGAACACTTAACGCTTAAAGCAAATATGAGATGAGTCCACAAGGTGGAACACTTAACACCTCACACAAGCTAAAAATGAGTCCCCAACTTAGAAAATAAGTGAGTTCCTAAAAGCACAAAAGGGTTGCCAAGTGGAACATTTAACGCTTCTGTCCTGTTGACCCCTCCCCTTTATGGCACTGAGATTGCAACCACGGGGCAGAAATGAGGGGCCGACAGATTAGTGAGTCCAATAACCCAAGATAGCAATCAAGATCAATCACAAGTATCCTAAGACTACTTAATGACTCCTTAAGGGATCACAACCTAGTATCAAATTATACAAGTGTGTAGAAATAAATCAAAAGCATGAAAAGATGCACACAAGCTTGACACGTGAGAGATTTATTTTAAGCCCAAATTGAAATGTTATTAGATGAAGGAGAATACCTGATGATCCTCGCAACACTCTTAGTAGATTTTACCTAATTTTTAGCAATTCTTGCACTTTTCTCAATCAAAACCAGTAGAAAATCAATCAGAAATAGTAAATTTCAATTGTTAGGGTTAGCTGTCAGTCAAAATCCAAAAATCAAATCTAACAAACTATCTGCAAAAATGAAACGACAATTAAAATTTGGTACCAAAACTCATACGACAGTGGGTATGCTCCCAAATGATAGTCTAAAAACTCATACGACACTTGGTATCTTACCATACGACAATCAAATCCTGATGCCGAAACTCGTACGATAGTGGGTATCTTACCATACGACAGTCAAATCCTGATGCCGAAACTCATACGATAGTGGGTCTCTTACCATACGACACTAGGTGTCTGATGAAACGACAATCTAAAAAAGCTCATACGACAGTGGGTATCTTACCATACGACAGTCGAATCTTGATGCTGAAACTCATACGACAGTGGGTCTCTTACCATACGACACTGGGTGTCTGATGAAATGAAAATATAAAAAAAGCTCGTACGACAGTGGGTATCTTACCATATGACAGTCGAATCCTGATGCCAAAACTCGTACGACAGATGTACGGACCGAAATTAAAAATTGCACTGTACGGACAGCTTTGATAGAAAAAGTGCCCAAAAAAAAATAATTTCTTTTTTGCAAGCAAAAAAGAAACAAAAAATAACGTCCTACTGAGAATACCACCAGAACGGGCAAGAGCAAGGGAATTTTGATAGAGAAATGATAGAAGATTGATAGAAATCAAGGGAAGCCCGTTTCAGGGCCCCATGGTGGGCGCCAGAAATGTGAATGTGAAAATTGTACCTGATCTGTAGACACAACACTCAGTAAAACATTAGAGGTTAGTGATAATCAAAATCATGCAAAATTGAAAGCTATCTAACCAAGCGATTTATTGCCTTCTAATAGGTGCGAGATTGTGTTCTCAGATTGTAATCGAGATCAGTGACCTAGACGACACCTAAACGAAGGATTTGAATTCAATAGATGGATATGAAATTGAATGCAATTAATCTATATTTTTGATAATTTTTTATGCAATAAGAATGATAAACTGATATGCTATGGATGCTAAATGATCTAACAATGAAGATTCTAACAATGATATGAAAACTATGAAATTCTATGCTACCATATAAAAGCTATGCAATTGAAATTGATCTCACAAAGCTTTGAATTTGCAAGTTGATTCCTCAGCCTCGAATTCTCTAGCGTGATTGTGCAAAAATATGAGATGATTTGTGAAGAGCTGAGCCTTTAATTTATAGAAATCCAAGGCTTTGGAGGTGCATGGGAAAAGCCATAAATCACTCAAATTAACTCATCTTGATTTTTGAGTTATCGGATCATGAAAGATAGTTAATTCTCAAAATCATGCAAAAGCTAAGCTTTAACTCAAATTAGAGTTTAGATCAGCTTTTTGAACTCCAAAAGGATGTTGAGTTCCAAAAAGTCAATAACTTGCATTGATTTTCTGATTTGGAGTTTAACTGGCCCTTTTGAATATGCATAATAATTAAGAATTAAATAAATAAATAAAGTGATTTATCCTCAACTCAACTGATTTTTGAAAATAAATAATTAATTTATGGGTTAATTAACTATTTATTCAAACTTTTATTAAAAACTATATTATTAAATAATGACAACATGTTTTAATTAATTAAATAAGAATTTAATCAATTAAAGATAGAAATTTTGATTTATTGTCAAAATTAAATAATACAATTAATAATAGGTAGAATTAAATTTAATTAAACAATTAAGTGGCAAGATATTAAATCTAATTAATTAAATATGAAAATATTCAATTAATCAAACTTTAGGATAAATGTGATTTATTGCGAAATAATTATAAAATTAAAGATAATTATGATAATTAGGAATATTACTATGAATATTCGCCGATGCAAAATTTAAGATAATCAATTATGATTCGATGATGTTAGATGTGCCTTAGGTTAGGACTTTGATGTCGATTTTGTTCGATTTGTCGATGTAGGAGGTTAATGAACTTATAGCCCATTTTTGGGGTATTACAGGTGAAGGTACATAACCTTCTACTTGTTGCATCAAGATATTTTCATTTCTCTTTCACTATTCCTATTACATACATTTGTTCCTTCATCATTGTCCTTCTTATAATTTACAATTACATTTATACAAGTTATTAGCATTAATAACTTTCTAGATGGCTATCATATTGAAAAATAAATTTATCGAAGGGTTAAAATCTAGGATTTCATCCCTTTATATTGTTAAGTCATTATTTTGATAAACAAAATAATCCCTTAACTCTTTACCAATTATGTCTTCATATTCTGTCCTGTCGGCTTAACACTGTCTTTAGAAAAATTGTCATAACTTCTTCCGTACATGCCATATTGACTTGCATTCTGAGATGAGTCTTCAATAGTCACCATAGAGTCTATTTTCAAGTGTTCAAACACTAAACTTACCCCATTTGACATCACAAACAAAAACTATCTTCAGGTTCACTGGTAAAAACACATAGTCTCATACTTAGATAATTTCACATTGAGCTCTGACATACTAGCTCTCTGACTTGTGTGATCTTCATGTAGATCATATGTTTCCATAATGAAAACATCTATGTAACCAACTTAGCCAAATTTCCAATAGTGATAAGAAGAGAAGAAGTGTGGGAAGAGTCTATAAGATGAATTAGAGGTTTTCAAAATGTCAAAGTATCAGTGCATCAAAGGAACTGATTTGACAAGTAGTGTCATAGTAATAGTTCATCTAACAGATATAGTGTGTATCTAAGATCAGAAGGTCATAGCATTCACCACTTGAGTAGTGAGCTCTAGGATAGTATGTCCACACCCCTAATAGGGACTATTGTAAAAGAATCCCAATAGGGTCTGACCCTTGACAAGGTCTACTGTACTTAATGCATTGTAAAGCAACTCCTAACAGGGTTAAGGATCTTCTAACAAGGATCATATAACACTAGTACAGAATATTAGTGGGTGTCAATTCGCACAAAGGTGTTTACCTATTTGGGTTTTCCTATAACCATATTGGTGTTATGTGTTGATTTCATGTTTCATGTTTATTTGGATATTCATTTCAGTACTTAATCATTTAAGTTCAGTTTAAAGATTAAGTGAAAAGATAAAATATAGTGAACACTGATTCACCCCCCCCTCCTCCTAGTGTTCCCATTCCTAACAATTGGTATTAGAGCTCTGGTCCTCAACAAAGAAGTTTAACCACTTGAGGAGATCATGGTCAAAGCATAAATGAAACATCTAAAAAGAAATCTTCAAGCTAATCTTGAAGACTTGGACAAATCTAAAAGAGAAACTAAAGAACTAAGGGAAAAACTCAGTGATTCTCAATTAGTCATCAAAATGCTAAGGAAAGATTTGAATGAATGCTCTACCAGTGATCTAGGGACAATGGTCAAGAATTTGAATGAAGAAAATAAATCCTTAAAAGAAAAAATTGAAGAATTTGATGATAAGCTGACTAACAATCAGGAAGTTTATGATGAACAGGTCAAAGAGAACCTTCAACTGAATGAAGAATTGAGGGAACCAAACATGGAAATCTTAGAGCTAAGAAACAACAAGGAAGGCTTGGAATCTGAATTGAAAGAGGCTAAGAATCACATTGATAAATTACACACCAGTTCTGATTTGATAGAATCTCAGTTGTAAGCAAGAAGAGCTAAAGGAGATACTAGTTGCATTGGATTCAATGAAGCACAAAATCAAATTGACAACATGTGATCAAGAATGAATACACAAGAAAACTCTACTGATACTAAGAATATTGAAGATCAAACCAAAGATAATGGTAAACCACCTAAAGATGAGCACAAGCCTGTAGACCGCACCTATTATGCATGTAACAAGCATGGACACATAGCAAGGAACTATACAGAGGTAAGACCTTTTAATGGTTACTATTATTCATGAAATAGATTTGGTCATATAGCTATCAATTGCAAGACAAGTCAAAAGAATAGGACTCAGTCAAATGAAAGTTCTCAGAATGTTACATGTTAGATATGTAACTATAATGGTCACTCAGCTAGCCAATGTAAAATGGTGACCCATGTCAATGCACCAAGGAATATAAGGCCTTGAGTCATTTGTCACTCTTGTAACAAGGTTGGATACATCTCAAAGTTCTGTAGATCAAGGATGCAAGGTCAGGAAAGTCCTAAAAAGACCAAAGAACCACTATTGGATCCAAAAGGAGAAGTCAAGTTTGTGAAAGCCTCAGAGAATGAGAGCATGATTTGGTCAGAAGCAAAGAAGGATAAGGTTGATGAGTATGTATTCAATGCATCTGCAGTGGACACACCCTCTACATATGGATAAATGGCCCTCAGGGTCATAAGGGGAGCTAATTTAGCTCAAGACCCCTGTGTGGCTGGTACACTCACCCTTTGAGTATGCACCTCTGGACTTAAGCTTTTGGAGACTAAGGAAACCTTCATGCAAGAGTGCACTAGCTAATTGTTTGCAGAATGAAAGATAGAAATTTCCAAGTGATAGGCTGGTTTACACGACAAGCATTAATGGCAGAATTTCTACTTTCAAGTACATAGAAGTTAGAAGATCTCTCATTGCATTCAAATTAAGAGTGATTGAAGAGAAAAAGAGCCTTACCAATTGGCTAAGAAGGATTGCATTTTGATTCTTCAAGTGATTTTTTGTGCATTTGATCGGTTGTAGAAACCTTAGTTCATCACGTTGATTTAGAATCTCTTGGAAACCTTTGTGAAAGTGATACACAAGTAAGTGATGGCTACTCCTATAGTATTTGATGTTGTAGAGAATAAAATATATGTGTTTAAGAGGCATCCATTTAAATATACACTAGATGACCTAGAAGGGGCATTTCCCACATGCCTATGGGAGTTATGCATGTCAAGGAAATTAGGGCATATATCTACTATAAGAAAGAACTAGTAGGATTGGATAGACTAAGGGCACACATGTAAACTATGTTAAAACTAGACAAAACCTTCATGGATGAATATGCATGGTGGGATAATCACCCTATAGTGGAGCATCCTACGGCATATGAGTTCTATGAATCAGAATGGATCAAGATTCTACTAAGAAGAATTCATGATGACCTATTTTGGATAGTTGAAGTGCCAATCAGAATTACAAGTGACCTGATTCATGAGATGACAGGGCTCTCAAGGATAGGTGCCATCCTTCCAATGGGAAAATATGTGAGGAAGATTATTGAGAAAACTTGCAAGTCAAGGAGTGATAGGCATGGAATGACCATTGAGCCTATTGAGCAAGATGACATCAAATTGATGTCTATGATCCTTGGGTATAGGTTTCAACACACTAGTAGGGTGAACAATATGTCTGCGGCCATAATTCTTGCATCCATAAGAATAGTAAAAGATAATGGAGAGTTCACCCTATGTGAAATATTGCATGCACAACTAATTGACAACATCAAGGCAATCAAGCATGATAAGACCAAGATATTCAGATTTGGGTCTTTGATCATCTATATGTACTTTCACATTATTGGAAAAGTATCTAATTTGTATCTAGAGAAATCCATTCCCACAATGCCTTAGATATCTCTCAAGGAATGTACTTAGAGTACTTTGAAGGACTACATGACTCTAGAGTTGAAGACAATTAGAGCTAAGATGCAGATGAGGTATAGGATACCAGAGAAGATATTTGAGAAGTATAAGGATACTATCTATTTTATGGTTGAAACACACACAACATGCATGGAGGTAGTTGAACCAAGAACAAAGTGGATTCATCCACTAGGATATGAAGTGAAAGAGCCTATTCTAGAGGCTTATGCTCAAGTTCTATTAGCAGCACCCAAAGACCCCATTGAGCCAAGATGGGGAACCTATGAGGAGAAAACTAGAGAAGTTGATGTAGTACTAAACAACACATCGACAAAAAGAAATGTTGCTAAAGTTACCTAAGAAATCTTGAGAATACATGGAGTGTCTCAAGAAGACCTAAACAAAGAAAGGGAACAAAAGATTTCTTTGGAATTAGAGAGCATAGATGCAGCAAAGGTAGAATTAGATGATCCCAAGCTAAAGAAGGTGAAGATAGAAATATCTCATGAACAAAAGGGTAAAACTAATGTTACTCCTTTTTCACCCAAGGGAACCATTTACCTTACTTCTCCTCCTGAGTATAACACAATTCTAAATAGGAAGAAAGAGATCAACATGAGTCATCCATCCTCAAGAGTCACAAGGAACAAAAAGAACTCACAAGCACCTCCTCAAGTAAGTTTAAAACCTAGTCTCAGTGTGCTAAGTGCAAGAATAATTGATGAGGGAAGAATTGATCAAGTAGGGAAATTTTATGAAAAATATAGTGAAATAGACAAATCTGAGATACATGGTTTGATAATCAAACACATGCTAAAGTTCAAGAAGATAGTCTTCAAACTTAATACTATGATTCCTGATAATGTGTGGAAAATCCTAGAATTCCAAAAGAGACAGGCTATTGAAGAAGACCTACGGATAAGGGAAAAGAATCTGGATGATACCCTTCTTGTATGTTCTCTAGAGGAGAAGTCTTTGTTGTTAGACTTAGTGAAGCCACATCTCAGAACAAAGTCAAGGACTTTGCACATTATGGATAAAAACTATGATCTTGTTACTAAGGAAACATAGAAGGCATTCAAGAAAGTATTCATGAATAGGCACATGTATCTAGCTATTGTGCCCACATCACAAGTACCCATAAAGGAAGTAAAAGTTGCATAACCCACTAATGCATTAGTGACAGGTCCTCAAGATTCAGCACCTACAATAGAAACTCAAACAGAGGTAGATAAGTTTGTGCCCATGAAAGAGTCACTAAAGGATTGCACCATTATCATTGATAATGTAGAGATAGCCATGGCGGCCACTGACACTGAATTGGATAAGTTTGAAGAGGCATTTGTAAGCACTCAAGAGGCATAAATCTTATGCAGTAACACTCCTCCTAATCATCAAGAAGAAATCCTGATTGAAGATATAAAAAGTGAGAAAGAAGAAGAAAAAGATGAAGAAAAGAAAGAAAAAGAAAAAGAAGCTAAAAAAAAAAAGGAAGAAGAAGAGGTAAAAAGAAGTGAGCAAAAAGATGAAATAATCAACGTAAAAGAAGAAGTGATGGATAGAACTCCCATCACTCCCTTAATAGAATTGTTGTCAAGTTTGACACCTGACACAACTAGTTTGGATTCATGGGGAGAAGAAGACCTAATTAAGTTCAGCATCTTAGCCATGGAGAAGGAAAAGGAAAAACAAGTGATGAGGAATCATATCCTTGTAGACTCAGTAAACATATTGAATAGTTTGTTACCTATAGACAAGAAAGTATCCAAGGTACACTTTGTTGATGATGTAAGTACAGTCATTTCATAATTCAAAACCAATTTCTCTAGCTTAGAAGAATCTGCATCCTTAGTTGCAGAGGAAAATTACTTGAAGAAGAGATTAAGTGAATTGGTTGGAAACTATGCACTTGACCTAAGCTCACTAAAGGCTGGTCAAGCATCCCTAAAGGAATTTGCAGAAAATGGAAGAAAGATCATTACTGAATGCATGTACCAACACAAGTTGACTGGTGAACTATACAAGAAGATTCAAGAGGCTAAAGCTATGATAGACAACATCAGGAAATTAGTGGAAGATCCATCTATTGATGTGAACATGTGCAACAATGTCTACCAATGATAGATTGATAAAATTGAAAAAGTAGAAAAAGAGATGACCAAGATAAGGGCTAGGCAAACTCAACTAAGGAATACTCTTGCACCCTCATTAGAAATCCTCAATCAGAACATCTAGGAGATTGATGCCACCATGGTGACATATGATCAATGTCCTGGCATAGATTTCGAGAAGATGGAGAAGCTTTAGTATGCTTTATGTGCCCATCTATAGATTGTAAATTCTCTGATCACATTTTGGAAGAAGGAGATCCAAAATTTACAGATTGCATATCTGGATGTACTATCACTATAAGTTTTTGTAGATTAAGTTTTGACAAACCTTTTTCATTAATTTCAAAGGGGAAGTATGTATAGAATATGAATAATAGATATGTATAAGGAGATATAAGATAGAAAGATATGCATAGGGAGATAAAAGTTTTTTGTATTAAGGACAATTAGCAACTTGGCCATATTCCTTTGTTACCATCAATGACAAAGGGGGAGATTGTTGGAAAGTTGGCTATACTGATGTATATGAAATAATATAGTGTTGTCATTATGTTAAAAAAGTCATATAGTAGTTTGGAGTCAGCGCACTTGATGAGAAGATCAGAAACCAATTAAGTATTGAAGACTAGACAGTGTACAGAGTTCCTAAAGCTCAGAGCATCAGCGCACATGCATATGATTGAATTATGGTGTGCACCCTATAATTTAAGTTTTTTAGACTATATTCATGCTTATTCTATGAGTGCATGATCAGATATGCAAGTATGGGAAAGATATAGATAGTTGAAGTTGCACAACCAGTGTGTGCTAGTGAAGAACAGAGTAAGCAACTGACTGCTATCATTTTGAGTTGTGGTTATATTGTAATGATGTAAAGGCTATGTGCCTATTGTAATTAGGTTTCCAACATGTATATATTTTTTTTTGTAAACATTCTTGATCCAATTCATTTGGAAGCATTGCATGTAATAGGTTTAAGGTCCAACCTAGTTGTCTAGTTTGTATGCGCATATAAATATGAGATGTGCCCATTGTAATTATATGGTAGTGAATTGAGAGTTGTGATAAGTAGAGAAGAAGAGTGTGAAGATTATAGAAGATGTATTAGAGCTTTGCAAGAGGTCAAAGCATCAACGCATCAAAGGAACTGATCTGACAAGCAGTGTCACAGTAACAGTTCATCCAACAGATATAGTGTGTATCTAAGATCAGAAGGTTGTAGCCTTCACCACTTGAGCAGTGAGCTCTAGGACAGTGTGTCCACTCCCCTAATAGGGAGTATTATAAAAGAATCCTAATAGGGTCTAATCCTTGACAAGGTCTACTATACTTAATGCATTGTAAATAAACTCCTAACAGGGTTAAGGATCTTCTAACAAGGATCATAAAACACTAGTATAGAATATTAGTGGGTGTCAATTCCCACTGGGGTTTTTACCTATTTGGATTTCCCCATAACCGTATTGGTGTTATGTGTTCATTTCATGTTTCATGTTTATATGGATGTTCATTTCAGTATTTAAGAATTTAAGTTTAGTTTAAAGATTAAGTGAAAAGGTAAAATATAGTGAACATTGACTCAGCCCCCCCTCTCTCAGTGTTCCAATTCCTAACAGAATAGTTGTCATATATTTCTCGGTAGACCTTGGTAGTATGATTATAAAGCTATGTATGATTATGTGAAGAATGTGTTTACTATTGATAAGGATGACATGAAGTTTTCCTTGATTCCTTTGTTGGATACAACACTCGGTAGAAGGAGCCTAAGTATTGGTAGCTAAGTTGAGTTGTTGGATCCTGAGAGGATGGATGATCAGTATGGAAAATAGAGTTGTGTGTTATCAAGGAAAGACTTGAAAAGATAGAGAAAGAAGAATTGGAAGAGTGTGGAAGGTGAAGAATTGAACAGATTGTATGTGAAGAACCAGTTTGGGGTTTATGTGTTGAATCCTAAAAGATGTTCTTACAACCTATGTGAACATCTTTTCAAATAAGGGGTATCTGATGTAGGGGCATTCTAGGGTACTCATCAAATCTGCATGGTGGCATGTTGTTTTGGTTCTGTGTTACTCAATCGCTAAATGAATTTGATAAAATCTTTCACTTGGTAGATCTTGTGCTTGGAAATGCTTGTGGTGTTCGGTCAATGTACTTTGTGTTGATGCCTAGTGTGCTCAGTTGTTTTACTGGTGTTTGGTAGTTCTAGCTTACCGACTAGAGTTCTTTAAGTTTTGGTTGGTTGACTTGGCACATTTATTTTTGGTAGCTTTTTTTTTATTCTCCTAGGTAGATCTAGAGGCTAACATGGATAATTAAATAATTATAAGGCTATTTGAGAGCTGACTTTTGTTGCATTTAATATTTTTTTGTAGTAGAAGCCAACTTGTCTTAGGAGTTAATTGTTTCTTCCAGCTGAATTTTGTTTAAGGAAATGTATTTAAGGAGTGTTTGGGTAGTTGTTTAGGATGGAAAGAAAAAATTCAGTTAATAGATTCAGATTGAAAAAGATAGCACTTGGATCCTACGAGATCTTGAAGATCAAATCATTATCTGATAATTGTAATAGCAGAGCTAGTGCTTTATTTGCTTGGAGAGAAGGAGATTGTTTGGAGGCTCGTGAGCTCAAGTTGAGATTTTCCTTAGGCTTTCCATCAGTTGCTGATTTTTTTCAGAGCTGGACTAGCTGAGAGGTTGAAGAAATAATTTGTGATTGTATTTGGCCCTAACCTAGAAGGCCTTACAGTCACGCATGTTAATGAAAATTCAGTTGAATTACTACATTATTGTGTTATTCTGATGTGGTTGTTGTTTTTAGTGTTTGGCTACTTGTTTGAACTATCCTTAATTGGATCCTCCTTACTTGTACTGTGTCAGGTACCTAAGCAGGCCTTTGTAGTAGTAATTCTATGATTTTAGCTTCTCCCAAAGTTTATCTTCAGGGGGGTTGTTAGAGTAATAAGTTGTTTTTATTATTAAATAAATCATATTGATTTAATTATTAACTCACTTATTACCTCATTCTTTTCTTAAGCTAAACCTTAGTCATATAATGATTAATTCTTTTATTATTATTATGTAAACTAGGTTTCCTTGTAGGGTTTTGATCTCCTTTTATAAGGATTTATCTAATTTTTAATCATAACACATTCATTTTATTTGATTGAGACTTTTGTTTTTGCACATCAAGAATTTCTCCTCTTTCATGGATTCTTGCATTCATGCCTACATAGCTTTTTCTTCTCTCATTTTTTGACAGTTGTTTTCATGTAGGTGTTCTTGTAAGATGTAGGTTATTTTCTCATTAACTCCAATAGAATGACATTGTCTCTAAGATGAACAAATGGTAGGCATGCTAAATTATCCTAACTTAGTTAGATAAATGTTTTATTTATTTAATTATTTTACTAGAATTTCAATATAAATTAAATCAGTAATTACTTATTTAATTCAATAATATTTTTTCGCTACATTTTTTAAAAAATAATTATTCATTCAATAATCTACTCCCACCTTTTTCTAATATTACTTATAGATACTTTTATTTATTTAAATAATTCATTATCTTTTTCCTCTCACATATCGCAACATGTCTATATCACATGCATCTTGTGATGTATTAACAAAATTAAATGAGCTACTACCTACTGCATAATCTCACTCATTCATTCAAATCAATATGTTAAACTTATTTATTCCTACCCAACATCTAATCTTGGTTATTCACCACTTAGCCTCTTAATATCTACTATTTAATTTGTTGAACACTTCTTTAAAAGAACATAGTCCTTCCTCAATTCAATATAATGAATGTTTAAATCTAATCACAACTACACTATCCAATTATATTTTTCTATAATTTCATTATTTTTGTATCAATATCAATCAAACACACTATATTATTTTATTGTCATCTTGTGAATGTTCTATATAGATAAGAAAAAATATATATAATCAATGCAATATTCTAGAAGTATAGGATAAGAATGCATAAAATAATTTTATAAATGTATTTGGTAATTAATTATTTATTTTGTATTTTAAATTCATTGATAAGAGCTCTATTATTATGTTTTTGAATTTAGTGTTTAGATCATACACTACTGGTTGTGGTGAATATAGATTTTAAAATATTTGATTTCAAAAATTCGGCATCATCATAGGGTGTTGATTAATGTAAGATATTTTCTCTAAAAATTACATCCATTATATTATTATTTTGTATTATTGTTTCTTGTGATTTAGAAGATGAGAAGATATATGTGAAAACTACTTCACGATTATTTGGAGAGGATATTTATATGGCCCAACTAGAGAATCATAATAAAATGGTATAGTCATTTGATTTGTAATCTAATAAATATCCTATGGCATTAGATAGAGTACTACTACATGGTACAAAAAAATTGATAAATATGTGTTGATTTTAAAATTATTTGATTGTAAATTAGATCATTGTGTTTATTAAAAAGTTTATGGTGATTATTTCCTATACATTGAATCATATGTGGGTGATATGTTACTCTTTGATAAATATAAATGTATGATTCAAAACCCATGTCTTGACATGATGATAATGAGCAAGTAAAAATTTGTTGATAAGTAGGATATATTTTCCATAGAAAATCAAATTGTGATATTGCTATCACAATTCAACTATCTAGTTTTTGGAGTCAAACTAATTTTCCCATGTTTCATGAGTAGTGGTTTACATGGACCCATCTATCATGATAATGAATAGAATACTTAGAACTTATTGCATCTAGGAGATGCTCATAGAGGTGAAGCATCAAGACTTCCCATGACATCATCCATCTTATTACTACTCCAAATCGAGTATGCTTAACTATAAAGTTTCCTCCATGATTAAAGCCACTTTTCTTAAAACTATTACACAAGGAGGATGGATGATGGGACCAAAGGCACACCCAAATGCCAGCCAACCTTGTAAATCAACCTTTGGAAGAAAAATAAATAGACAAACAGAGAGACAATGAAGAAAATTCATATATTATTTATGATAAATATCTTATATGTCGATCTATAAGGCCTTCCTTGTTACAACCTAATACAATCATAATTCAATTACAAAAAATCCTCATACATGCAAGGATCCAAATATATGAATTATATCTTCCCAAATCTACCTCCTCCTTAGATCTACAATTTACTATTCTATTTATACAAGAAGCTACCAAATAGGTCAGCTCCAAAGATCCATAAGCTACAACATTGGAGAAAGGGAGGACCTAGATCTAGGTCCACACACTTTCCAATGATTGATACAACCATTAACTCCATGAACAAAATTAAATTCACAAGTCGGCCTCAACATAAATCCAAATAAACCACTTAGTGAGAAAGACTATCAAGCAACCAAAACCAACTCGGTGAATAACCAATCAAACTTAGTGAACAAATGAGCCGAGAAGCAAGCAAGACCCATCAGTGGAAAGAAGAATACTTCATCGAGAGCCCAAAAGAAGCTTCCAAGAACATCTAATAACTATAACTTGATTTTGGTGATACAATATTTCCAAGAAATCAAAGATGCTCCTGCATCAGACACCCAAAGTTGTTTTGGAATGAGTCTTTAAATCATGTAGCAGGTATAACCTGAGTTGAATCCAACTCAGATTGTGAAATCCATGAACTTTCTTCCATTAGTCTATTCTTCCACTTTACCAAATTTTCCTTGTACTCTTTGCCTCTTGTGCTTCTAGAAACTCTTTGTTCCAAAATCTAATCAACTTATTTTTTCTGCCTCTTAGGATAATCATTCGGTACTTTCATTTCCTCAACATGATCATGATACTCTTACAAATCTGCAATGTTGAATTTAGGTGATATATCCATGTCATTAGGTAAGTCAATCTCATAAAGATTTCCAATTTCAAACTTTCACAATATCTTATAGGGACCAAATTTATTCATCTTCAATTTTCCATAGGTTTGAATAGGAAATCTTCCTTTCTTTAAATGAACCATTACTTCATCCCTAAATGCAAAAGTCTTATGACTTCCTGATCTATCTACACTATGTCCTTTTATTTTGGATTAGTATGTTCTAATTTATGTTTCACTTCCTCATGAAATGTCTTCATGATCTTAGAAAATTCTTCTCCTTCAACACTTCTCTTCTCTTCTCTTCTCTAGTAATGTTATTCAAATCTAATATATCTCTTAGTTGTGTACTATTAAAAATTTTAAAAGATGTTTTCCTAGTACTCCTATCCATTGAATTATTGTATTCAAATTCTTCTTGTGCCAACATATAATTCCAATTACTCAGTTTGTCTCCAACTAATCATATCAACATAATACCCAAACTTCTATTTACAATGTTTGTCTATCCAATAGTCTATGGATGAAATGTAGAACTATACTTCAGATCAGTACTGAACTTTTTCTATCCATTCTTCTAGAAATAACCAATAAACTTAGTATCTCAATCAGAGATGATACTCTTTGGTAATCCATGCAGTCTAACAATCTCCTTAAAGAAAAGATCTATTATATCAGTTGTATCTGATATTCTTCTATAGGGTATGAAATGTTCTATTTTTTAAAATCAATCCACAACAAAAAATATCAAAACATTATTTCTTGTTATCCTCGGTAAGCCAAGAACAAAATCCATACTAATATCACTCCACGATTTTTCAGGAACACAAACTGGTGTATAGAATCAAGTATTTTTACATAATCCCTTTGTAACTTGACAAACACCACAACCTCTCACAAATTTATGAATATCCTTATACAATTACAACCAAAAGTAGCTCTCCTTAAGAAAAATCAATGTTTTATCAATGCAAAAATGTCCACCCAAACCACTACTATGTTTCTCCTTTATCAAACTAGTTCTTATTGATACTCTTGGTATACACAATTTAATAACTTTAAACAACATACCTTCCTGAATGAAATAGTCATCCCATTTAGTACTTGGTTGATCTTTGATAGGTGCTTCACACTTTCTCCACAACTCAAAAAAATCAGGGCTAGTTTCATATAGATATTTCATGTCACCAAAACCAAGAACTTCAATTCTCATTCCAGTCATCAAATATCTTCTAATAAATGCATC
Organism: Chamaecyparis obtusa; assembly: GCA_027943335.1. Taxonomy (NCBI): domain Eukaryota; kingdom Viridiplantae; phylum Streptophyta; class Pinopsida; order Cupressales; family Cupressaceae; genus Chamaecyparis; species Chamaecyparis obtusa. Next base: position 312,426 of record BSBK01003577.1, read on the forward strand.
AACAACTTGGTTAGTGACTCCACTATTATGTTTTATCTCAAATTTAGAACTCTTCAAATACTCAAGCCATTTTAGATGTCTATGATTCAACTTATTCTGACTACCCAAATACTGTAAAGCCTTATGATCATTATACAACAAAAATTCATTTGGTGTCAAATAATTTTTGCATTTCTTTAGGGCTTGAACCATAGTATAGAACTCTTGATCATACACGTAATATTTCCTTTTATAATCATTTAATTTCTCACTAAAGAAAGAAACAGGTTTACCTTCTTGTCATAAAATAGCTCTCATTGCACTACCACTTGCATAACATTCAACTTGACATACATTATTGAAATCAATTAAAGCTAACATAGGAAATCCAACAACCTTCTACTTCAAAGCCTAAATTTTTTTATTAGCTCCATGTGTCCACTTGAATTCTCTTTTATCTCCTCTCATAGTCTCATTCATATCATTACAAATTGCACTGAAATTCTTGATGAACTTTAGGTACAAAATTTTTAAACCATGAAATGATCTTACCTCACTTGCATTTTTAGGTGTCGGCCAAATCAAAATAGCTTGAACCTTCTTAGGATCCATCTTCAAATCATCAAATGAAATCACAAACTCCAAATATACAATCTACTCTTTCATGAAGGAACACTTTTGCAAATTAATCATCAACTTTTTTCCTTTCAATCTCTACAATACCTATCTAATGTGAAACAAATATTCTTCTTTGGTCTTACTGAATCTCAAAATTTCATCTAGGTATAGAATTATAAATTTACCCAAGAATTTCTTCAAAACTTTGTTCATCAATCTCATAAAAGTACTTAGTACATTAGTTAAACAAAAAGGTATAACCAACCACTCATACAAACCTTGTCTTGTCTTGAAATTAGTCTTCCATTCATCACCTTCTTTGATTCTAATATGAAGATATCCACTCTTTAAATCAATTTTAGTAAAATACTCTGTTCCACTCAAACTATCCATTATGACATGCATTCTTGGTATAGAAAACTGATATTTTAGTTTTATCTTATTGATTTCTCTAGAATCGGTACATATTCACCACTCTCCATTCTTTGTAGGTGCCAATACAACTATTACTGAACATGGACTCAAAATTTCTCAAATCAAACCTTTCTACAACAACTCTTGGATTTGTTGGTTAAGTTCCTCATTTTTTATAGGTGTCAACTGATGTGGTGCTTTATTTAGTAAACTACGATGATCAATTCCTCTCTTTGGTGGTAAACCACTAGGTAAATTATCATAAATGATCAACCTCTTTAAGAACACTATCCACTATCTTATCACTTAGTTTGTTAGGAATAATAAAAAAACATACATCATTCTTCTTGAAATCCTTAACAAACTTTCTTCCTGCCATCAAACAAACTTTCACTAATGTACAAACATCACCAATAGATTCTTGAATCAAAGGTAAAAATATTTGTCTTCTTGAATCAATCCAAATAGTATATTTGTGCAATCTCCCATCATATATAACATGTCTATTATATTGCCAAGGTCTACCCAACAAGATATGATGAAAATCCATAGGCATAATAGCACACACCACCTTATAATAGTACTTGCCAATTTTCAAATTCACATAACATTATTCACTTACCAATAGTGTACACTCATCCTTTATCCATGAAATTTTATAGGGCTTCAGGTGTTTCAACATTTCCAAATGCAATTTTGTAATCATTTCCACAAATGTTAGATTCTCCAAGCTTCCACTGTCAATGATTACCATCCGCACTTTATCAACAACTCTGCATCTGGTCTTGACCAAAATTTTCCTTACCAGATCTTCCTTATTACTTTCACTCCATAATTCTCTTCTTACCATCAAGTTATTTTCCTTCTCTAGTTCATTTGGTGAGTCTTCTTGCACCAAGGCATTTCTACTGCTATCTACTTTCTTTGTTTCATGTGTACACTCAAATGATCTATGTCCTTCTCCTCCACTATTGTAATAAGTTCCTTGAAATATACCTCTTCCATACTGATCTATGTAGTTACTACTTCCTATTGAATAACTTTCACCTTTCCACTTAGTCTTTCCTTTATCCTAATTTATCTTATCTTTCTTAGATCTATTATTTTCACCATATCTATTTGTTAAACACTAAAACATGTTAGGACATCTAAATAGATGTTATTTAATGTCACAAGAGATATACAAAGGATGGTATCTTTCAAATTGATGAGCCTAGTTTATGGCTATTTATTTTATGGGTTTCTAGTTAAGACTTCAGCATTCCATGGTTTTTTATAGACATCGATCAGACTTTCTATGTTTTGATACTATGCTTATGTGTGTATTTTCATACATTTGAGATTGAAAGAATATGTTGAATATATATGATGAAATATGGTATTCTTTCCATTCTTCAGTAGTGGGGTAGTGTCTCTTGTAGCTATGTGATAAGGATAATGCCAAAGTAGGAAAAAATTATTGAGAATATTTATTGTGGATACCTATTGTAGTTTTTATGTGCACTAATCTCTTGCAAGAAAGGATAAGTCAGTGAGCAGGGAAGACTCAACATCAACATAGAATTGGCATCATCAAGACAAATAACTATTTTCAAGATTCATAATGATTCCACCATTTCTAGATGGTAGCGTTATTGTTGTAGACTGGGTCAATTCAACTTGTGATCATTTTGGAGGAAATCAAGTAGTCATGCATTCCTATATTCCTGCACAGTTGAATGCGGTTTACTCCTGCACTAATATGATGTTGTTTCTCTTGTAACTAAAAAGTTTTCATATCTATGTATTGGAATCCTAGTCTTTAGGAGTTCTATTTTAAGTCATTTATAAATAAGCTGGAGTTTGTGATTCCTCATTAGCTAGTTGTTTAGGAAATCCTTTTTGTAATCCAACAAGTAGTGAATACAACTTTGTTACTGTATCTTAAACTTATGTTTTAATGAATGAATGAATGAAATTTTCATATCTTAATCTTTGAGCTTTTAGTGCATTCACTCTTCTATGAGGGCCCACACGGAAGGTGTGTTTAGTTCATGGCTTAATTAGGAATTAGACTTAAGTTTTCTTGAAGTATTTAATACTCTATTTCCCATACAACCACTTTGTAACAGAACCATTGGTTGTTCCCTACAACATAGATGCATAGTTAGTTTACTATTCAAGCATTATCTTAAGTTCTAGGTTAAGCTATTATTTCCATTCCTAAGATAGATTTCTTGCATTATTTTCCTTGCTTTAGTAATAATGACTTTGAAGGTGGATTAGAGCATATACTTTGCAATCACCATTTTGAGTTTACGCTCCCAGGTTAATAAATCTAATGAGTTCAGTATGCTATTTTTAGTGTGATAATTGATGTTGTTTAACCATAGAATCATTATAAAGGGATGTCTAATCCTTTTTTACTAGGGTATTATACTGACCAATCATTTTTTGGCACCTCTATCAGGGATGGTGTCAATCTAGTTCAACCCTAAAGTCATTATGTTAGTTTAAATTTTGCATTAGTTTGCATGCATAGAAGAAGAAGAGACCATCTTGGGAGATTCCTTCCTCACATTATTCTGGATGAACTATTTGATATTTTTAATCCCAAGCCTGAGGAACCCCAAGTCAAGAACATACAAGAAGAAGAACCATTTGAGAATCCATATGATAATGCATATGGACAATTACCCTCAACTTCATCCTCTGAAGAATCATTACATTTGAATGACATTTTCAATGACCCTGAGTATCAAGATAATCCATGTGACCTTATTGTTTGTTAGTCACAATAGCTAGGACCTCCTCCAAGGATGGCCCAACCTACCTTTCCTTTCCCCATCCCTACTCAGCAAGGTATTGAAAATTTGAAGAACATACCTACCTCTGCACTACCCAAATTCTATGGCCTTATCACAGAAGACCCTGAAACATTCCTCTTTGAGTTTGACATCCTTTGCAGAAGCTATGACTATACAACTTATGCCCACAAGCTAAAATTGTTTCCATCCACTCTAAAGGAGGCTACTTTAAGATGGTTTATGGGGTTGGGTGCCAACGCTATAGTAGATTGGCCTACAATGAGTAATATGTTTCTCTCAAAATATAAAGAGTATTGTAGGGGAAGAGATTTGAAAGGAGATGAAATTTTCAAAATGTCCCAAAATGAAGATTAAACTTTGGAAAATTATGTCTCAAGGTTCATGTTCAACCTGCAATGCAATACATAACACCAGCTGAATGAGGAATCATGAAAGCATCTTTTTCTAAAAGGTGTAAATGATGGAAACATTGAAGCCTTAGATCTTATGGCAGGTGGTGATATTACTCAAAAGAGTTGGGCTGACATAAATGATATATATCTGAAATATTCAAGAGCTATCGTAAAGAAAGGTAGAGGGCTAAGAGATCTACCTCATAAGTCTAATGGCTCAGGGATGTCCAAGGTGGAGTTGTCCAACCTATTGTCATATTTCAAGCAAGAAATTGTTAATGATGTTTCTATGCAATTGAACACCATGCATGCAAGGATGAAAAAGGAAGAAGCTGATGTCATGTTAGTAGAATATTATTCACATTGTAGAGGAAAGAAAAGGAATTGTAGATGCAAGACTACTGCAAACTTGGAGTCATAGCCAATACCTACTGAGTTTAAAGCCATTGATGAAAATGGAGAAGTGCTCTACTTTTCTCAATGAAGGCCATGGGTCTAGAGATGAGGTATGCCACAAGATCCTCTCCAAAACTATAATAGTAATAGTTAATGGAAAAATCATCAGAATATGGGTTTTAGTGGGCATAATAATTGGAAACAACCTTAGCAGGGTTGGCAGCAACCTCAGCAAGGTTGGAAACAACCTCAGCAGGGTTGGCAGCAACCTCAGCAAGGTTGGCAACAACCTCAGCAGGCTTGGTAGCAACCTCAATAGTGTTGGTAGTAGCCTCACAATTGGATTAACCAATCCAACAAGCAAGCTCTAATGTCACCACCTCAATAGCAGGCTCTAATGCCTCCTCTTGCATCCAATAATACTCCCCCTAGGTAGACTCAGCTACCATATCAGCCTAATCCTAATCATAAAAATACCAAGCCACCAACATAATAGCAAAGCTATGCTATTTCCTTGAATGATATTCATTTAAGGCTAGGAACCACTCTCACTTCACCTCAAAAGCTTATCATAACTATAGTAGAAGACTCCTTAGCTAAAAAGTGGATGTTCCAACTTAGCAGACCTCTCCTATAGTCAAAGAGCCCCCATTTCCTCATACATTGGTAGAGCAAGGTCATCGTACAAAAAACCAAGTGATGATGGATTTGCTTAATCAACTGAAGCTGATGATAGTAAAAATACCATTACTTGATGCTATTAAGGAAGTTCTTGTTTATACTAAAGCCATTAAATAGGCATGTATAAAATAGCTAGGGAGCAAGAAGAAGGATCCTAAAAATATTCATTTATTAGGAGAGCTGTCTGACCTAATGTTAGAGAAGCTAATTGTACCCAAATATTTTGACCTTGGGAGTCCTATGGTTACTATCACCATTCATAGAATGCAAGTCCAAAATTCTCTAGTTGATTTAAGTGCATCAATAAATGTCATGACAAAAGAGGTATTATCTCAACTGCATATAATTGGCCTTTGGGAGACACCAACCATACTTCATCTTGCAGATAGTTCCACTATCAAACTAGATGGGATGGAAGAGGATGTCATAGTCATGTTAAAGTCTTGGGAGTATCTAGTAGACTTTGTTGTCCTCTCTCCAAAAGCTAACATGAGTGGGTATCCTTTAATTTTAGGGTGACCATGGTTGGCCACTACAGATGCCTATATAGCTTGTCAGTCTGGGAAAATGACAATATCCAATGGTGTCCATACTAACAACCTGACTTTATACTCCCTTGCACAACCATTTTTGCAAGATGATCAAATGGTCTGGCAAGATTTGGGTGATGTTGATCTAGAAGTGAATTCCATCCACCATCTTATGATGATAAATTGAGATCCATTTGTATCTTCTAGGGAAGAAGATGAGATAATTTCATCCATTCTCATGAATGAATATGGAGTAGGGTCTCGGTTGTGTTAACAAATTGATTTTATCTTGGAAACTATGTTACCACCTTTGAATGCACCATGGTATTCAGAATTATCCCAATTGCTTCACTCATTATTACCTCATAAGGTGGATTCTTCTCTAGTTGCTTAGCTATCCATGGCAGAAGAGGTAATCAATATGGAACTTATTCCAAGGAAAGAATTGAATGTCAGTAGTGCTTTATCACTATCCCATAAGAAAATTGTACTAAAGTTATTGTAGGAAAATAAAAAAGCATTTTCTTGGGACTACACAGACATGAAAGGATTGGATCCTAAACTTTGCACTCATAAGATCTATATCAGTCCTGAGTGTAAACTTGTTCATCAGCTTCAGAGGAGAGTCAATCGAGTCTTGAAGGATATAGTTAAGAATCAACCACATAAATTCTTAAATGTTGGCTCCATCTACCCCATCTCTTATAGCCAATGGGTTTCACACTTATTTATAGTACCAAAGAATGGAGGGAAATGAAGATTTTGTGTAGATTACATGGAGCTAAACTCAGCCACTAAGAAAGACCACTTTCCATTTCCATTCATAGATCAAGTTCTTGATAATCTAGCTAGTAAGAAATATTTCTCTTTCCTAGATGGTTTTAGTGGTTACAATAAGATACAAATAGCTCCCTAGGACCAAGAGAAACAACCTTCAACTTTCCATGGGGAACATTTTCCTACTTAGTCTTACCTTTTGGCTTGTCCAATGCTCCAGCCACATTCTAGCGAACTATCATAGGTATATTTTTTGATATGTTTGCTGACTCTATGGATATTTATATGGATGATTTTACTACTTATGGGAACACTTTTGATGAAGCTAAGGAAAATTTGGAAAATTTCTCAAGCGATGCTAGGACTACAACCTTTCTTTTAAGAATGAGAAATGTTTCATGATGATGGAAGAAGGTGTTGTACTAGGTCATTTCATCTCATCATAGGGCATTCACTTAGACCCAATGAAGATTGAGGTAATCAGTACCTTGCCTAGACCAGAAAAGAAAAAGGATGTGTGAAGTTTTCTTGGACATGTCAGGTATTACAAAAGATTTATCAAGGATTTCAGGCAACTCGCAACACCTCTTTATAATTTTTTAAACAAAGATTCTGAATTTTCTTGGGAGTTTGAATGTAATAAGTATTTCCTGTAGGTTAAGGAGGTTTTCACCAGAACACCAGTTTTGAGAGTGTTAGGAATAAGGTTTCTCAACCTTGAATAATTCCTATTCTTATTATTTGTTTTGTAAAATGTATTTCTTACAAATAATGTAATTAAGTGTGAGTTTACATGTCTAGTTGGCATGTTGATGTGTCACTCCACTTCATGTGTCAGCATCTTGAATTATGTGTAAGGAGATCATGGCTAAAATGGTTATGAAGGATTCCTATGACATGTAGGAGCTATGTCTAGAAGATTCAATGATGGGTGAAGACATGTGGAAACTGATAAATTTGAGTACTATACACTCTTCCCCAATCATGGGGTTCCTATTTTCTTAGAGAATGGTAAAACCCTAATACAACTATCTTTGGATGTTTCCCTAAAAAGGGAAGCACATGATATAAGCATTTTTTAGGGTTGCGAAGATAGGTGAAGTTTTTCTATTGTTGGAACATTTTTATGCTATCATGATTTATCTTCAAGAGTTGGAAATCTTCTGAAAGAGTTTGCATTACAAGTGTATTGTAAACTGTAATAGTTTCAATTAATACATTGTGTAGGTTTTGGAGTGTTGGGGTTTTTACCGAAAGGTTTCCCTAGGGTAAATCATTGTGAAATTCTCTATTTTTTGTATGCATGGTATATGGCTGCAATATCATTGTTAAAGTAGATAACAAATCTAAAATTGTAAGAATTTAAAAGAATTTGCACAATAATTTCCTTTAGAGATTAGTGTAGGAAGTTGTTTCTGCACTTGAGTTTCCTTACAAAGAGGACCCAATTGGGGATTGCCTTTCCACATTCGTACAGATTCCTGAGTTGAGAACTCTATTTATTTCATCAGTAAAAATCTGCAGGGTGTGGAGTTAAACTACAAATTGACTAAAAAGGAATTGCTAGCCATTATCTATACACTGAATAAATTCAAGCACTATATTATTGGATATGAAATATTTGTTCATACTGATCACTCCACCATTAGGTACTTGATGAACAAGCCTACATTACCTGGAATATTGGCTCACTAGTTGTTACTTATGTAGGAATTTGATATTACAATAGTAGACAAGCCCAGAAAGGCCAATGTAGTAGCTGACTTCCTCTCTCAGTTGCATGTCCCTAATGATCTTGTAGCCATTGATGATAGTTTTCCAAATGAATACCTCTTTCTATTTTCAGTAAAAAATCCATGGTATGCTAACATTGCTAATTACCTAACCATAGGTAAGACATTAGCTCACTTCTCTATGAAAGAAAGGAAGCTATTAGCTGAAAAGAGCTTTAACTATTCTTTGATTTTTGGATTTATGTTTTATACTGGTCCTAATCAAGTAATGCATAGATGTATAAGGGAAGATGAAAAATATGATATCTTAACAACATGTCATGATGAGCCCTGTGGAGGTCATTTTGCAACCAAGGGGACAACATTTAAAATATTGAATAATGGATATTACTAGCCAAGTTTACACAAAGATGCAGCTTAGTACACAAAGAAATGTGATAAGTGCCAACTCATGGGGTGACCCACTAAATTAGATGAGATGCCCATGTACCCATAGATAGTTGTAGATGTTAATATGATTTAGAACAATAGAGAGGGGGGGTGAATTAGTTGTTCTCAGGTCCAGATGTATAAAAGAATCTTTCAAACTCTTCAACAAATCAGATCTAATCAACAACACATACTCGATCATTACTGATTGCATAACAAAAACATATAACATTGCAATCCACTTATCCAATAGCATCTAACTTGTAAAACATAGAAATGTTCAAACCAAAACATTCACACAAGTATCAACATGAGGATTTATAGTGGAAACCCAATTAGGGAAAAACCACTTTGTAATATGTTACTATTATGTTCACTCTTCTAAAGTGAGCTCAGTGAAAAGCCAACCCTGTCAAAGGTTACAAACACACTGTCAGGTGTGACCTGGTTAAAGGATTTCAACCACTCTGTTAAAAGTGTGCCCTGTTATAGGACTTACATACACTCCATTAGAATGCAACCTTGTTCAAAGGATTTATACCTATGACTATTAGGTCAACCTCTGTTAAAAGGATTTTGACTGTTACGATGGTTAGAAAGTAGCAGTAATTTTAATCTGAGAAACATACAACTCACTTTGCAAATATTAGATCTAATTCCGTAAACATATGCTGGATTACTATCTATGAACCTTTTCCATCTCCATCACTAATATGCTTAGAACCTTTCAAGTGATCACAACACTTCTTCTTTAGCCTTTTTTGCTTAGATTGTCAATAAAAATACTTCTAGCATTCACTTCTTTCCATCGCCCCATTCAACCTCTTGCTTAGGTTTCCTTAATACTACCTCTATTAGGTCAATACATCTTTTACCGCTTAATCTCCTTTGTAGATCTTAGGGTTATGTCAAAGTCATTGAATCCATCGTACATTATGTTCTTTGACTTATCTTTGAAATATCTTGAATCTCTTAAAGATTTATAATAAAACATTTTATAGTGCATTAAATGCTTTCATACAATCAATAAATAAAGTCAACATGTTTTACATAATTCAAGAATTCAACTATGTCAGCTAGAAATCTGAATTCTTCAACAAATGCAAAATACTGACGCTCGGTCAATACTTGTCCATCTTCTTGGTCTTCTCTAGAAAGCTCGGTCACCACATAAATTGTTCCCTCAGCTAACATTGTCTTCCTTGGCAATTAACTGGTGATCGGTCGACACTATTTTTACTCGACAATCACTAGCTCAATCGACACAAATAACACTCAACTTAAACTAGATTTCCTCACTTATGCTCGATCAAGCCTACCAGTTTAGTCTTCATTCTTACTAAGATAAACAATACATTGTCTTATCATTGTGCCACATAATCAAGTACTCATTGAAGTATCAAGATAACTCAACCTTTCCTTAGGTGTTGTTATTACCAACCTTGCCTATCCCCGTAGCAACACTCAAATAGATATAGTACTTTCTTAAATAGCAATAGTCTTACTAGTTAAGGTTTGACATCAATGACAATACAATAATTGCTTCAATTGCAATTTCCAACAATCTCCCTCTTTGGAATTGATGGCAACACCATATGACTATCACATGAATTACCAACTAGTCCAAAACTTATCTATCATCAGAGAAATGTATAATATCCTTAGCTTCATTCTGATACAAAATTTATCAGACATGCATGACCATCCACTGAATTTCTCTCACTATCTTGATCTTTGCATTTTGTGTATTCATCTGTATTCAACTGTCATTATCTCCCTCTTTGACAAAATTGCCAAAGTAGAAACAAAAACATGCATCCTGTAGATGTAGATATCATCCTTTCAGTTCAGTAGAATATTTCTCCCTCTGTCATCTTGCTTATGACTTATTTTGATTTGATGTGCTCTTCACAACTCTAGGCTGCTCCTAAAGTGTGACCTTTCTCTGCATCAATATGTTAGATGTTCTTTGCAGCACACTTGATGCAGTGCTCCTAGCTTGACTAGGTAGCCTTAGTTCAGGGAAGGACCCCTAATTGACTTCTCTGGTATTCATGAGCTTCTTTAGGTAAATATTTAGTGAATATATCTGCTATTTGTTCTTTGGTATTCACATATTCCATGTGGACCTCTTTATCTTGTACCAATTCTCTCAAGTAGTGATATTTGATGGCAATCTATTTGGTCTTTATGTGCATCACTAGGTTTTTAGAGATGTTGATAGAGCTTGTGTTGTCACAGAAGCTGACAACTAGTTCAGTGATTTATTCTTTCATGCCTACCAACAATTGCTTTATCCTTATCAAATTTGAACAACTGACAACTGTAGCCACATACTCAGCTTCAGCAATAGATTGGGAAATACAATTTTGTTTCTTGCTTGTCCAAGAAAGAAAGCTCCACCACTAGTACTCTTTCTATCATCAACATTTCCTACCCAATCAACAACTCTATACACTCTCATTTAAAATTTGTCATGCTTCTTGTAGTACAATCCATAGTCAGCAGTTCCTTTCAAGTATCTCATGATTCTTTTAACTACCATCATATGAGTTTCCTTAGGATTGGCAGAAAATCTTGCGACAATTCCAATAGTGTTGGTTAACAGTTTGTCCTCCCTTTAGATTTATAATCTTTGGCTCTTCTTAACACCCAAGGTGAGAGAACAAGAGGATGTTCACCAACAAATGGGTCAGTGTAAGTCATCTATCACTGCCCTCTGAATTGATAGGTATAGCTCCCTGATTGTGTTTGATATTCAATGAATATGTTTTTATCTATCATCAGATTGTTCCTTATGAGTTTTAACCAAATTGTTTGTAGGCACAAACAATTCAAGTAGGGATAAGAGTGGATAACCTATAATCCCCAATGGAATTTTGATCATAGATTATCATGAAGTCTATCTTCTAACCTAAATCTATCTACTCTAAGAATGCATATCCTACTAAGGAGAATAGAAGCATAATTATGCATGGACAGTAAATGGAATTACTTATGCTACAATTACTAACATGAAATGGAATCCAAGCAGGAATCACAGTTCCATATACAATTGTACTTTCTATTCAGATGCATCTAAATAACTGAATGAATAGGAGAAAAATCATACATGAAAGGTAAATAGAATTACTTTCACTGCAATTACCAACATGAAATGGAATCCAGTAAGCAAGTACAGCTTCACATATAACTGTTCTATCTATTCAAATGCAAATGAACAACTACTGGCACAACAAACATGAAATAAAGCTTAGCAAATAGAATTACTCTGCTCCAATGGCAAGTTTGTCGACCCTCACTACTTCATTCTCTCCAGTTTATATAGAGATCACTAGCCTACATCCTTCATAGGAATATGAACTGATTTAGCTTCTAGAATATGAAAAGACAAAGTACAAAGAAGGAAAACTTTCCAAACTAAGAACTTGAAAAGTCATCATGAATGTAGAAGACACAAAGATAATGACTTCTTAATCTGAAACTCTTCATCTTCAACCAGCATTTGTCGAGATGAGTTCATTGGGATTCTAGAGTCGAATCATCTTTCAACAACAGTCAATCCGTTATACCACTGCATCCAACCTTTTTCAAATAGTTTAGAAATACTTAGCATGACCTTATCTGACATAAGGGATTTATCATCACTACCACCTGTGGCAACCCTTGGCACATCTGTTGGACCTCGAGCTATAGCATACAATATTTTTAGCATTGTATTCTTCCTTCTTTTCCTACTGATGACCTCAGTTGATAGGTCAATAACATTGTGTCGATAATCTGTTGTTCTTAGTCACCTTCGATGTTCCATTGGGTTATATTATCTTTATTCCCTTTAAGTCTCGGGCCCCACTTGATAAGTTTCTCATCCGACAGTAGTCCAATGATCGCAAGAGGAAAGAATATTCCTTGTGATCATGTGCCAGCCGTGGATCCCCCGCATTCGATAGAACTCAACCCTAGTCGGGTCCACAGGATAGGTGGTAGTCGATCGCAATCCTGCTGCACTTTAATATGTCCGAAGACTTAGAAAATCAGCCCCACCTGGACATGTGGAAGGATCCTTCTTAGTCGTTAAGCATCTTCAATGACTTACATTGTTGCATGATCACATAGAAATATTTTAATCCATGTGATCGCTTTATCATTGGTGCATCTACGCTATCAGAGTATGTGGGTCCCACTGCCACGTGGAAGTTCTTGCTATGTCATAACTCATGTCCCGCTGAGAAACAGGGCCCACTAATCTACCCTTTTTTTTACTTTTCACATGATCGCATGGCACTTGTTTAATTCTTGCGATCATGTGACAACTTTATCATTGGTGCATGAAATAATATTCAATAACTACCCTTGTCGGGTTTGGACTTATAGCTTTTCATTGTCACATGATCGCATGGTATTTTTTACCTCATGTGATCATGCAACAGCTCTATGATTGGTGCATGTGGGTCCCAGCATATTTTTTATTTAACCTTTCCTATCTTTCCATTAACTTTCCTTATCTACACAAGCTTCCATTGTCACATGATCTCATGGTGTTTTTTAATCTCTTGCAATCATGCGACAGCTCTATCATTCATAACATGGAAAGCACCAACTTTATCAACTGTCGAAAATGCATTGGATAGATGTGCATTATGCTCTACAACACCACATCCGATTGCAATAATCATCCATATGTTTATCACTGTGATGGAAATCAATCACATCTTTAGGTAGTTATAATTTGTCACGGAGTCATTCATGACTACACAAACTATTCCTCAATTCCATTATAATTCAACATAGACTCATTGCCATTTTCTTCGATTGTTGTAATCAGTGGATTCATCCAATTGACCGAACTAGTCAATCAAACTATAAATAATGAATTTCAATGGTTATAATCAATGGATCCATCCAACTACATTAGAGACTGATCAAAAGAGAGCATTGAGTTCCCTTTTCATTATAACTAGATTGAACCTTGCTCAAAAACTTCAAATGATCTTAAATATAATCCACTTCATGACTATCCAAGTTATGCTTCTCAGAGTTGAATCAAAGTAGTAGGTATCATGTTGACACATGTTTGATGTTAGGATCAACAATGTGTTCTTCCCAAGTAAACACCCTTTATATCTTGGGCCTGTGGATAATACTATCATGTGAGATGCAACTGAGATGACATCCATAAATTTAATTTCCCATTCTTCAATCTTTTAGGACAATATCTTGAGATCCTCTTAACACTATCCTATGGAGTAAAATCTAAACATCTCAATGTTGGCCTTGTCAATGTATCATCAATATGAAGAATCTTCTCTGGTTCTTTTGAATATCTGAAACTTATGACTCCCAAACATCATTCCATCTGCTGAAAAAGATCATCAATAGGAGCACCAAGTCTTTACCAGGTTAGGATTGACAACCTACCCAGAATGAAGATATTTTAACACAACCCACCCGACTTGAAGCAAGGAGCAATTGCAGGGATACTCGGCAAAGACCTCCTATCCTAGAGAGAAGCTAGACCTAGACACTAACAAGATAGACCTAACTTGACTCTGACATTGTCAAAAAATGGGTGACTGAAAGTCAGGCAACAACTAGCTCTGTCTGGGGATCATGTACCGCTAGGTGCATGAAGAAATTAGCTTCTCTAGTTAGACAAGTGTTTTATCCATTGGATTGCAGAGTCTAGACCAAAGAAAACTAAAGAGCATCGGCAGACAGGGAGGGTAGAGGGGAGTAGGGAAAATCAAACACACCAAAGTAGGGGAAAACTATACTAAGCAAAACTAGAAAAACTAAACTAAACACGAATAGGAAAGCAAACCTAACCTACAACATGGGTGAGGGGACCTCACCCAAAAGAACATAGAGTAAGAAAGGAATCATACATGACCATTTATAGGGATAGAAAAATATGATCCTTTCTAAAATAGAGGAAGATGCTTCACCAGTTTGAAACAACATCGATAACCTCTGGTAAATCCTTCGCTACTGAACTTGAGTCCAAAAGCTATTTGCAACATGGTAACCCATAGGACCTTTTCGAATAGCCATGCCTCATCATAGATCTCTAGTTCTTCTGTACTTTTCTGCACACCACCTTTCACATGTTCAAACATCTTCTGTGAAGGAGAAAGACATTCACTAGATTCTGTATATATTGCTCAAAAATACTCACATCTATTTATTTCATTGTCGACAATATCACCTTTAGCAAAGATATCAGCATCTGAACCAAGATTGAGAACATCTAAAAGTTCAAGAGATTCTGGAAATGAAATGCCATCATATTGGTTGCAAGCATTGTCATTAACAACTTCAGGTTCCAAACCAAGACTAAAACAAGATGATTCTTCATTGTGCATAGGTTCCACCAGAATCGAAACATCTTCTTCATTTATTATAATTGTTAATCCTTCAAGATGTTCATCTAGTTTTAGAATTCCAATAACTGAATTGACTATAGAAGAGGATTTACATGTGGCTGGCACTATGAATTGATCAAATGTCATTTCAAAAATAGGAAAATCTTCATCTAATTCTTTGTCTTCTACACAATGCTACAGTACTTCATTAATATCTAAAACCTCTTGTTCAAAATCTGTTGTTGCACTAATTTCTTCATCAACATCTTTAGTAGGATAATTGTCAGAACATATTTTAGCCTTTTCATCTATACATATTTGATCAGTAACACTCAATATTATATCCTTTTCAAAATAGAGTGGTTTTGGTACTGGATCCTTATCAACTTTAATGAAGGGAAAATCACCCCCACCAAATTCTACAATAACCTCAGGAGTTTCATTTTCTAGCAACACATTAGTCTTAGGATAATTTTCAGAAGAAAAACCATTCAAAGCTTGATCTTCATTCTTTTCTCCTATTCTACAACTTTTATCAACAGAAGGAAAGGAAAACATAGATACATCTTCTTTTTCAATTTTGTTTACCTTTCCTTCCCGATCTTCAAGAATCTCCCTGCTCACCAAATTTTGTCTTGTAGAAATCCAGGGCTTTTCTTATTCTTCTGGAATTGGGTAACTTGCAGATGCAAACATTCTATTTGTTAGATTCTCTTCAGGTACCACCAAGGGACCATATTTCTTTTTCTTCTGAGCTTGAACCTCAAAATATTTCTGATGCACATGCTTTAGAAATAGAGCAGACTGATGATCTTCAGAGAAACTCAATCCTTTCTTCATTCCCTTAGTCAAACTTAGCTTATATGCCTCCTGAAGGAATTGGAGACTTGGACCTTCTTCAGCATTTATCTCCTCAATTGTGGGTCTTTTTCTAATTTGTTTTCTTGGTTTGACTTCTTTTTCACTCAAGACTAAAAATTTTAATGAAATGTGATCTTGAGGGGCCTATGACACCTCGCCATCATCCACATTGAGTTCTCTCTTCAACTTCTACAACAACTTTTCTTTTTCTTCCACCTCTTTCAGTAGGTGATATCTTGCACAGATGCTTCTCCATAACAACACAGTTGCATGATCCTCTTTAATACTTAAGTTCATCTCTACTCCACGACTGATGCTTTCTCTATAAGATTCAAACATATCATGCAACACAAGATTAGTGGTGTGATGGAGTTCCATAAGAGAAGGATCTGGCCTCCTTCCTTTCACCATTTTAGAAGGCATGGGCCTTTTACAATAGAGTTGCCAATCTACTGCAAGTTAGAGATAATACAATTTTGAAAATATAAAATACTGGACTCTTCAACCAAAGTTATGAGGACCAGAGTAGAGTCACCAATCTGTGGGAAGTAGAGATAACTATAAAACTAAGGAAATCAATATCAACATCAATCCTCTCTTCTTCCTCAGTTGGGTGCTTTCCAGTCTTCAACTTTAAGCTAGTTCTTCCTTCAGCATGTAGGACTGGAAACCTGATTCCTGTGGCAAGCACCTTATTCCCACAAGAACAAATATGTGAGGGGAAACTAGAAATATGTCAATTGAAAGTTCTCCCCAATAGAGTCACCAAAAACTATTGGTTAATAGTTTGTCCTCCCTTTAGATTTATAATCTTTGACTCTTCTTAACACCTAAGGTGAGAGAACAAGAGGATGTTCACCAACAAATGGGTCCATGTAAGTCATCTGTCACTGCCCTCTGAATTGATAGGTATAGCTCCCTGATTGTGTTTGATATTCAATGAATATGTTTTTATCTATCATCATATTATTCCTTATGAGTTTTAACCAAATTGTTTGTAGGCACAAACAATTCAGGTAGGGATAAGAGTGGATAACCTATAAGCCCCAATGGAATGTTGATCGCAGATTATCATGAAGTCTATCTTCTAACCTAAATCTATCTACTCTAAGAATGCATATCCTACTAAGGAGAATAGAAGCATAATTATGCATGGACAGTAAATGGAATTACTTATGCTACAATTACTAACATGAAATGGAATCCAAGTAGGAATCATAGTTCCATATACAATTGTACTTTCTATTCAGATGCATCTAAATAACTGAATGAATAGGAGAAGAATCATACATGAAAGGTAAATAGAATTACTTTCACTACAATTACCAACATGAAATGGAATCCAGTAAGCAAGTACAACTTCACATATAACTGTTCTATCTATTCAAATGCAAATGAACAACTACTGGCACAACAAACATGAAATAAAGCTTAGCAAATAGAATTACTTTGCTCCAATGCCAAGTTTACCGACCCTCACTACTTCATTCCCTCTAGTTTATATAGAGATCACTAGCCTACATCCTTCATAGAAATATGAAGTGATTTAGCTTCCAGAATATGAAAAGAAAAAGAACAAAGAAGGAGAACTTTCCAAACTAAGAACTTGAAAAGTCATCATGAATGTAGAAGACACAAAGATAATGACTTCTTAATCTGAAACTCTTCATCTTCAACTAGCATTTGTCGAGCTGAGTTCATTGTGCTTTTGGAGTTGAATCATCTTTCAACAATAGTCAATCGGTTATACCACTGCATCCAACCTTTTTCAAACAGTTCAAAAATACTTAGGATGAACTTATCTGACATAAGGGCTTTATCATCACTACCACCTATGGCAACCCTTGGTGCATCTATTGGACCTCAAGCTACAACATAAAATATTTTTAGCATTTTATTCTTCCTTCTTTTCCTACCCATGACCTCAGTTGATAGGTTGATAACACTGTGTCAATAATCCACTGTTCTTAGTCACCTTCAATGTTCCATTGGGTTATATTATCTTTATTCCCTTTAAGTCTCGGGTCCCACTTGACAAGTTTCTCATTGGATGGTAGTCAAATGATCGCAAGAGGAAAGAATATTCCTTGCAATCATGCACCAGCCATAGATCTCCCACATATGATAGAACTCAACCCTAGTCAGGTCCACAGGATAGGTGGCAGTTGACCCCAATCCTGCTGCACTTTGATATGCCCGAAGACTTAGAAAATTGACCCCACCTGGACATGTGGAAGGATCCCACTTAGTTGCTAAGCATCTTCAGTGACTTACATTGTCACATGATCACATAGAAATATTTTAATCCATGTGATCATGCGACTGCTTTATCATTGGTGCATCTACGCTATCAAAGTACGTGGGTCCCACTGCCACATGGAAGTTCTCACTATGTCATAACTCAGGTCCCACTGAGAAATAGGGCCCACTAATCTGCCCTTTTTTTTTACTTTTCACATGATCGCATGGCATTTTTTTAATTCTTGTGATCATGCGACCGCTTTATCATTGGCGCATGAAATAATATTTAATAATTATCCTTGTCGGGTTTGGACTTATAACTTTTCATTGTCGCATGATTGCATGGTATTTTTTTTACCTCATGCGATCATGTGACCGCTCTATGATTGGTGCACGTGGGTCCCAACATATTTTTGTTTAACCTTTCCTATCTTTCTGTTGACTTTCCTTATCTGTACGGGCTTCCATTGTCGCATGATCTCATGGTGCTTTTTAATCTCTTGCGATCATGTGACCGCTCTGTCATTCATAAAATGAAAAGCACCAACTTTATCAACTGTGGAAAATGCATTGGATAGATGTGCATTCTACTCTACAACACCAAATCCGATTGCAATAATCATCCATATGTTTATCACTGTGATGGAAATCAATCACATGTTTAGGCAATTATAATTTTTCATTGAGTCGTTCATGACTACACACACTGTTCCTCAATTCTATTATCATTCAACATAGACTCATTGCCATTTTCTTTCATTGTTGCAATCAGTGGATTCATCCAATTGACCGAACTGGTTAATCAAACTG
The DNA here is from genome assembly GCA_027943335.1 of Chamaecyparis obtusa. Lineage (NCBI taxonomy): Eukaryota > Viridiplantae > Streptophyta > Pinopsida > Cupressales > Cupressaceae > Chamaecyparis > Chamaecyparis obtusa. Next base: position 331,456 of record BSBK01003577.1, read on the forward strand.
TAAATAATGAATTTCAATGGTTATAATCAATGGATCCATCCAACTACATAAGAGACTGATCAAAAGAGAGGATTGAGTTCCCTTTTTATTATAACCAGATTGAACCTTGCTTAAAGAATTCAAATGATCTTAAATATAATCCACTTCATGACTGTCCAAGTTATGCTTCTAAGAGTTGAATCAAAGTAGTAGGTATCATGTTGACACATGTTTGATGTTAGGATCAACAATGTGTTCTTCCCAAGTAAACACCCTTTATATCTTGGGCCTGTGGATAATACTATCATGTGAGATGCAACTGAGATGACATCCATAAATTTAATTTCCCATTCTTCAATCTTTTAGGACAATATCTTGAGATCCTCTTAACACTGTTCTATGGAGTAAAATCTGAACATTTCAATGCTGGCCTTATCAATGTATCATCCATATGAAGAATCTTCTCTGGTTCTTTTGAATATCTAAAACTTATGACTCCCAAACATCATTCCATTTGCTGAAAAAGATCATCAATAGGAGCACCAAGTCTTTACCAGGTTAGGATCTACAACCTACCCAAAATGAAGAGATTTTAACACAACCCACCCGACTTGAAGGAAGGAGAAATTGCAGGGATACCCGGAAAAGACCTCCTATCCTAGAGAGAAGATAGACCTAGACACTAACAAAAAAGACCTGACTTTACTCTAACATTGTCAAAAAATGGGTGACTGAAAGTCAGGCAACAAACAGCTAATGCAATATCTGGTCTTCTATGTACAACATAATATATCTTTCCGATCATAGATCTATACAGAGTCTGGTTAACTTCTACAACATCATCATTCATAGACAACTTTTTTCTAGTAGCCATGGGAGTACTTACTCGCCTTGAGTCTTCCATAACAAAGGTTTTTAGTATCTCATGAACATATTTAGACTGGGTGATGAAGATTCCTTTCTCCATTTGATATACTTTGAAACCAACAAAAAATTTGATCTCTCCAAACATACTCATTTCAAATTTAGTTTGCATTTCATTTGAAAATTTCTTACACAAGGCATCTTGTCCACCAAATATAATTTCATCTACAAAGATTTTGGCTAACAGGATTCCTTTACCTTCTTCATCTTTCATGTACAGATTGCTTGTGACATTTGTCCTTGAGAATCCAATCCGTATTAAGTAGTTGTGCAATCTCTCATACCATGCTCTGGGAGCTTGCTTTAATCCATATAGTGCTTTATTTAGTTTGCAAACCATGTGTCCTTTGTTTGGATCAACAAATCTTTCTGGCTGTTCAATATATACTTCTTCTTCCAATATACCATTTAAAAATTTAGACTTGACATCCATTTGGTATACCTTGAAACTTTTATAGGCAGCATGTGCAAGGAGAGCTCTGACTCCTTCCAATCTTTCTATAGGGGCAAATGTTTCCCCATAATCTATTCCTTCTTCTTGTGTGTAGCCTTTGCATACCGGCCTAGCCTTATTTCTTGTGATTTGACCATGTTCATTTAGATTATTATGAAATACCCACTTTGTCCAAATGACATTCTTATCTTCTGGTCCCAGCACTAGAGTCCAGGTATCATTCTTCTTTATCTAGTCAATCTCTTCATTCATTACTTCTATCTAGTCTTCATTTTCTAATGCTTCCTTTGTTATCTTAGGCTCATATTCAAATAGTAAACATGTTGAATCTCTTACCTTGCTTCTTCTTTGAATTTTGACATCTTTATCTCCAATAATCTATTCAGGCTTGTGATGTCTCCGTACATATTGTGCTAGAAAAGGTTCTTCTCTTCTTTCATTTAGCTCATTAGGTTCTCCAACCAGATTGTTAGAGTCAGCTTCTGAATGCTTGGTAACCTCTTCTTGATACTTGAAAAATTCTTCCTATCACTTGACACGTTCTTCTTCTCTCTTGGCATTGATATCCTGATGCTCAACATTTCTTACCCGAGACTCAATGTCAGGTGCAGGTCTGTCACTTGCCTCTTCTTCCTCTATATACATAAAAGATTCATAATCTTCTAGTATGCTATTATTGTCAGCTTCATTTTTCTCTACATATTCATCAATTTTGATATTTACACTTTCCACAATTTTATTAGTGTTAGAATTCAGACACTTATAAGCTTTACTTTTTGTAGAATAGCCTTGGAATATACCTTCATCACTTTTAGCATCAAAATTTCCATTCCTATTATCCTTCAATATGTAGCACTTACATCCAAAGATTCTAAAGTATTTTACATTCGGTGCATACCCATGCCATAATTCATAAGGTGTCATATTTTAACCTTTTTTTATCTATACTCGGTTAAGAGTATAAATAGTTGTACTTATAGCTTCTTTCCAATACTTCTATGCAACATTATTTTCAATCACTAATGTCCATACATAGTCCAAGATAGATCTGTTCCTTCTCTTGGCTATACCATTCTATGGAGGAGTTCTAGCTGCAAACATTTGTCTTTTGATCCCTCTATCATTGCAAAATAGATTGAACTCATTTGATGTAGATTATCCACCTCTGTCAGATCTCGAACACTTCAGGTTTTTACCTATCTCTTTTTCAACCTTGGCCACATACCACTTAAAAAATTAAAAAGTATCAGATTTTTCTTTTAAGAACATTACATGCATCATTCTGGTATAGTCATCAACAAATGGGATAAAATATCTAGTACCACAATAACTTTGTACACCCATCGGTCCACAAAGGTCAGTATGAACCAAATCTAAGACATTCTCTGAATTAAAGGTTTTTCTCTTGAAACCAGACTTGGTCATCTTACCCAACTGGCATTCTTTGCACATTACATTGTCAGGTTTGTTCAATCTAGGTAGACCTCTCACTTTCTTTTTCTTGCTAATTTCTACTAGATTATCAAAGTTAACATGATATAGTCACTTATGCCATAACCAAATATCATCAAGTTATGCAATCATACATGTTACTTCATATAGGTCTAGATAGAACAAATTATCTCTTGTCTGTTCTCCACTTCCAATCAGTTCACCCGTGGCATCAAATATTTTGGCCTTCCCTTAATGAAATTCCACTTGGTAGCTAGTGCTATTAAGCTGTGAAACACTTAGTAGATTATAATTAAGACCCTCAACCCAATAAGCATTTTCATAAGAGATCTTATCAGTCAGTTTAATCAATCCTTTTCCTCTAATAGGACATCGTGCATCATTTCCAAACTTTACAGTCCTAGCTTTATAATGGTTTAAGGTATCAAACTTTCTCTTATCTCCAGTCATATGATGTGAACAACCACTGTCAATAATCCATTTATCATTTTTGTTCACATAAGATATTAATGCAGTTTTCTCATCCTCATCAGATTCATCTTTCATTGCAACATAGAAAACTTCAATTTCAAAATCATCATTATCAATGTTAGTCTCTTCTTCAGCAATGTAGTAGGATTTCTTACCTTTCCCTTTGTAGTCTTTGTATCTTCAGTAACCTCCATCTTCTCTTTTGTCTTTTTGCTTGCTATCTCTTTCTTCATCCTAATTATCCCTATCAGGACATCTAGCAGCTATATGACCAACCTTGTTACATGAAAAACATATAATAGGGAGTTTACCTTTGTACCTTCCTTTTTTGCTTTTCGGTCTTCTAGCCATAAGAGCTTCTAGATCCTCAAGTTCTTCATCAAATGTGCCACTGTCACTATCACTTTCACTTTCATTTTCACTGATGCATCTTTATTTTTCCTTCTTTGACTTATGCAAAACCATATGAGACTTAAAAGTAGATTCAATACTACCAATAGTGAAGTTATCATAGTTAGAAAGTTCAAAAGCAGTAAGCTTGCTGACCAAACTTTCTAAAGTAAGGACATTAGGAGAGTTACATCTAGATTCTTGGATTGTAGAAATTTTTATTGCGTAGATAGGATGCAGAGTTCTCAATACTTTTCCTATTACATTTTCATCCTCAATAGTTCTATTTGTTCCTCTAATAGCATTTACAACTTTTATTCTACCACAATATTGTGCAATATTCTCACCTTCTTGCATTCTCATTTCATCAAATTTAGCTCATAGGCTCTCGACTTTTGCTCTCAACACATTCACATCACTACCATAGATGCTTGCAAGGGTGTCCCACATTTTCTTTGTGGTACTGCAGTCTTTGATGTCTTTGAATTATGGATAACTTAGGGCAGACACAATCTCCAACATTGCTTGGTTGTGTTCTTGTTTGGTTTTCATTTCCTTGGCAGTCAGAGGTGTAGTAGGTGTGACATAGTTATGTTCAATGTAATATTTAGCAGAATCACCAATACTGGCCAGATCTAGCTTCATCAAACTTTGCCATGTAGGAAAGTTTTCCTTATTCAGCTTGGGTACCTCCTTATACACCTTGATCACTTGCTTCAAGTACCTTCAAACTTGTTCTCTATAAGCACCAACAACTCTGATACCAATTGTTAATATGATTTAGAACAACAAAGAGGGGTGGAGGTGAATTAGTTGTTCTCAGATGTATAAAACAATATTTCAAACTCTTTAACAAATCAGATCTAATAACCAACACCTACTTGATCATTAATGATTACATAATAGAAACATATAACATTGCAGTCCACTTATCCAATAGCATCTAACTTGTAAAACATAGAAATGTTGAAACCAAAACATTCACCCAAGTATCAACACCAAGATTTATAGTGGAAACCCAATTAGGGAAAAACCATTTTGTAAAATGTTACTATTATGTTCACTCTTCTTAAGTGAGCTCGGTGAAAATCCAACCCTATCAAAGGTTACAAACACCCTATCAGGTGTTACCCGATTAAAGGATTTCAACCACTCTGTTAAAAGTGTGCCTTATTATAGGACTTACATACACTCCATTAGAATGAAACCTTGTTCAAAGGATTTATACCTATGACTGTTAGGTCAACCTTTGTTAAAATGATTTTGACTATTACAATGGTTAGAAAGTAGCAGTAATTTTGATTTGAGAAACATACAACTCACTTTGCAAATATCAGATCCAATTCCATACACATATGCTGGCTTACTGACTGTGAACCTTTTTCATCTCCATCACTAATCTTCTCAGAACCCTTCAAGCAATCACAACACTTCTCCTTCAGCCTTTTCTATTTAGACCATCAATAACAATACTTCCAGCATTCACTTCTTTCCATCTCCCCATTCAACCTCTTGCTTAGGTTTCCTTAATAATACCTCTATTAGGTCAATACATCTTTTTCCGCTTAATCTCCTTTGTAGATCTTAGGGTTAGGTTAGATTCATTAAATCCATCCTACATTATGTTCTTTGGCTTATCTTTGAAATATCTTGAATCTCTTAAAGATTTATAATAAAAACATTTTATAGTACATTAAATGCTTTCATACAATCAATAAATAAAGTCAACACATTTTACATAATTTAAGAATTCAATGATGTTGGCTGGAAATCCAAATTCTTCAAAAAATGCAAAATACTGACGCTTGGTCAATACTGTGTCCAACTTGTCAGTCTTCTCTAGAAAGCTCGGTCACCACATAAACTATTCCCTCAGCTAACACTGTCTTCCTTAGCAATTAACTGGTGTTTGGTCAACACTATTTTTACTCGGCATTCACTAGCTCGGTCGACATAAACAACACTTGGCTTTAACTAGATTTCTTCACTTATGCTTGGTTAAGCCTACCAGTTTAGTCTTCATTCTTACTAAGATAAATAGCACATTATCTTATCATTGTGCCACATAATCAGGTACTCATTGAAGTATCAAGATAACTCAACCTTTCCTTAGGTGTTGTTGTTACCAACCTTTCCTATCCCCTTAGCAACACTCAAATAGATATAGTACTTTCTTAAATAGAAATATTCTTACCAGTTAAGGTTTGACATCAATGACAATGCAACAATTTCTTCAATTATAGTTTCCAACAGTAGCTCCCTTTGACAAAGGGGGGATTGACTTTGCGGGTCCTATTTATCCATCTTCACAAGCTAAATCCTATATTCTAGTCTACACTAATTATGTCACAAAGTGGGTGGAGGGTAAACCTATGAAACATCCTGGGGATAACAATGTTGCTAATTTCCTCTATGAATTTATTTTTACAATATTTGGTGTCCCTAGGGAGTTAACATCTAATTAGGGAGCTCAATTTACTTCTAATTTGATAGCTTCTTTAGTGGAAGAATATAACATTATACATGGTAAATCATCACCTTATCACCCCCAAGCTAATGGCAAGGTAGAGGTTACTAAAAGAGAGTTGGAAGCTATTCTTACCAAGATAGTAGCAATCCATAAGAAATATTGGGCCACATGACTTCCTAAATCTCTCTAGGCTTATAGAACCACCTAGAAATCTACAATGGGCTTCACTCTTTTCGAGCTAGTCTATGGTGGATTAGCTATCATGCCTATATAATTTGAACATAAGAAATTAAGGATAGCCCTGTAGCTTGGTCTAGATCTCACTTCTACACAACATGACCATATTCTCAATTTGAATGGCCTTGATGAATGGCACAAATCTGCATTGAATAATATAGAACTAGTCCATCAGAAATGAAAGCAGTGGCATGGTAAGTTTATCAAGGATAAAATGTTTGTTGTTGGTGATTGGGCACTCCTTTATGATTCCAAGTATCAACATAATCTAGGAAAGTTTCAAACTCATTGGTTAACACCATATGAGATCATTGTTGTATTTCCAAATGGAGCGGTTCAATTATCTACTATTGATCTTGTGCGATTCAAGTTGTTAGTCAATGGTCAAAGGCTAAAATTATAACACAAACTACAAAGTATAGAAGAGTTCCTATAGTAGTTCTCTTCAATCATTGGTGAAATCTCTCTTGCAGCCTCTAGAAATGAGCATTCCACTCATTTAATTTCTTCTCTTTGAAAATTTTTAGTCACCTCATATTAACACTTTCTTCAAGAATGTAATTTCTCCATAATAAATTCCATATCATCACTTCTTATCTTTTCACCCATCCAGCTCATTATTCTTCACCAATGGATGACGACAAGCACTACCCTCAGCAATTTTAAGGTTCGTAAACTATCTGAGGTATTCATTTTCTAATTTGTTTTTCCAAATTATAGCTATGCCTCGTCACATGCACAATTATTGGACCAATTGCCAAATTAAGCTGGGGCAGAAGATATATCAGTTTTTTGTTTTATGTGTTCACAAATTATTATATTTGATTCTTTTAAACTTTATTCGTACTTCTACACTTTTCTTGTCATCTTTCACTTTGAGTGATGCAACAACCTTGAAGGAGCTATTATTTTGCACATAACATGAAATGGTGGCTATTATGAAGTTTGTGGTGTAATTATGAACAGTTAATGTGTGATATAGTTTTAAATTTGCACTCATATTTCCTTAAGACCTTGCATTTCCAAAATTCCAGTACCTTTTGTATTTGAATTTTCCTATAGCTTACCACTTCACCCACTCCTTGTCCAAGCCTTGTTGTAGTGTATTTGAATTTTCTACAATATTGTTTGAGTAATCTGATAATCTTGAGATGGCAGGAGATCTCATCAGGTGTGAACCCATAGTGCATGATATTTTTTTAAATGATCAAGTTTGTATGCCATATTTCCAAACAAGAGGATGGCTTGATTATATTCAAAGAATCACCAACTAGGATGGTGAGGTAGCTTTGTAGTTTTTGAGTACACTTAAGGAGGGAGTGGCTATGGTTAAGGGACTAAGGGTACAATTTTCATAGGTAGTTGTGGCTGACATTATGGGTCTACCGCAAGAAGGAGAGGAGTTCTCAGAAAACCTTGACCCAACAACATCTAGGGCACAATTTACTTTGCATTTGGATCTACCATTGGATGTTGATAGAAAGAAAGGTACACACAAGATGTCTTTACTAGACCCCTTTAGGCAGTGTGTAGTCCACATTATAAAATAATTTACTTGTGAGGGATGATATAAATTCTTGCATTTTGTTCACTTAAAGTTCTTGAGTTGTCTACAACATAATAATTGACCTATTAATGTACCCAATTTTATGTTCAATATTTTGAAGAAGTTATGCAGGAGCATCATAGGATTCTTGCAATCCTATATCAACCAAAAATAATTTTTTGTTTGAAGGTAGATTGTTAGTTTTGATCTTGATTTTGTAGAGTACTTGCTCGGTTTGGGAAACTGGTTGCTCGGTTTTAGTGTCTACCAAGGTGCTCGGTCTTTGAAGAATGCTTGGTAACTGAAGGTGTCGGTTGTCTGGAGCTTAGTGATAACTGCATTCCTCAGTCATGCTCAGCATGGTCGGTGTCTGGCACTCAGTTATTTCTCTATTGCTCGGTGTTGTTTCTTACTGACTCGGTTTGTTTGGTTGGATCAGCCTGGCCAATTGGTTCCATTGATTTGGCTCACACTTCTCAAGTTATGGGTTGACCGTTGGATGTATGGCAACCTAAATTTGGTGTGGTGCATTCTTCTATGTGGATCTGATGACCGTTTAAAGGCTGACATCACTGATTTTTATTTATTGTAAGGCTATTGAGAGATGACTGATGTTTTAGCATTTAATATTTGTTTGTAAGGGTTTATTATTTCATTAGCTAATTCATGGTTGGAAATCAATATTTATAGGATGCTTGGGTAGCTATTTCAGGAGGATCAGATAGTTAGAAGGAAAGTTAGCAGCCTACAAGCTTAGGAATAGGAAAATTACTTGGAAGTTTGAGTACAAGTTTAGGTCTCTCCTAGATGCCTACCAGTTTCCTATGTGTTGTAGACCTGGGCTAGCTAGATACTAATGTTGTAGAGAAGATTTGGATCCTTTGAGATCTTGTAGACTCTTACTTTCTTGTATCTAGCCATAACTAGGAAGGCCTTACAGCTCGACACATTGCATGTAATCAGTGGTTTGATGAATAAAGACTTCTGTTCTATTTCAGATTTATTGTTTTTGTTGTTGTGTATTTTCACTGCATATTGGTTTGGCTACAAGGTCAGTCAGTCCTTAATTGGAGCCACCAATCTTGACTGCATTAGGTGGTATCAGAGCAAAGTTGGTTCATGTTTGAGCAGAGTTGATCTGGTGATCAAAGTTGGTTGCTATTGGAGATGAGTAGATCTTTTGTTTTTACACCTGGATCTTGATTTAAAAATGTGTTCGAGAAGAAATCATGAGATCTTAGAGGAAGAGAAAACTACTGGAGAATTCAATCTTGATGATTTTAGGGCTTTGCAAAAACAAGTGTAAGATCTGCAAGAGGAATTAACAAAGAAGAAGCTTACCTTGAAAGAGGATAGTGATGATGAATTTGAGGAAGATCATTTTGAAGAAGCTGTATAAGAATCTAGAGATCCTAAGGAGAATCAAATTCCGAAAGCTATGTCTAAGATTGGGAAAAGACCTAAGATTGAAGTTTCTGCATTTGTTGGAAGCCTTAGGCCAGAAGAGTTGATTGATTGGATAAATGAGATTGATGAGTACTTTGAGTATGAAGAAATAGAAGATCCTGACAAAGTTAGATTTGCAAAGTCTAAGTTGAAAGGTTGTGCAAATATCTGGTGGAGAAAAGTTTAGTTGGAAAGAGGAAGAAGAGGAAAAGAAAAGATCACTAAGTGGAACTGAATGGTTGAAAAATTGAAGAAGCAATTCATTACGATGGATTATGAATTGTACATGTTTAAGAAGATGCAAGCTTTGAAGCAAACTAACAAATTGGTACAGGAGTATATCGAGGAGTTTTACAGAATCCTAATTAGGAGTGGTCATTTAGAAGATTATAAAGAGAAGGTTGCTATGTATGTCTATGGTTTGAGACCTAGTATTCAAGAAGAGTTACTTACTATTTGGATGACAACAATGGGTGATGCTTATCAGATGACATTAAATATTGGAGAGAAGTTGAATAAGAAGTATGAAGGAAGATAGAATAGTAAGAACCAAGGTGGTAAAACTGGTGAAGTAGTTGCTGAAAGTAATCTGACGGAGAATCTTAAGTTTGTTGTAGGTTCTAGCAGTGGTCAAGTTACTAAGAATGATGGACAGAGAGGAAGGTGGAAGAATGAGTTCACTGGTACTTGTCATAACTATGGTGAAGCTGGTCATAGAAGCTTTTATTGTCCTAAGAAAAGGTTGGCACTGGCTATTGAAAAAGATATTGTGAATGTTGTAGAAAAAGGTGAGACACTTATCACTAGGAGATTAGCTGCATGTGTCGATGAACTAGCACAAAGAAGGAATTTGTTTAGAACCAGAGGTAAGTGCAAGGATAAGGTATGTAATTTCATAGCTGATGGTGGTAGTTTTAAGAACATTGTTTCAGATGAAATGGTTAGTAAATTGAGTTTGAAAAGAAGGAAACATCCTAATCCTTCACATATTAGTTTGATGCAAGATGTGTCTAAGGTTAGGATTGAAGAACAATGCTTGGTTAATTTTCAAATTGGATCTTACCAGGATGAGATATTGTGTGATGTATTACCAATGGATGCTTGTCATTTGTTGCTCAGTAGACCTTGGCAGTTTGATATGAATGTTTTTTCTTATGGCCATGCTAATACCTATATGGTTAGGCATGAAGGAGCTCAACATAAGCTGATACCTTTACAAGAAAAGGAGTTAAGGGATGTGGAGTTATCAGGTGTTGTCCTTGTGACAAACCTTAGGAGTAGAGGGTTGATAAACCTATTCCTATGAAGTCTAGTTTGAAGGAGGAGAATGATATATCTGAAGAGTTTCCTAAGATTAAGAGGCAAATGATCTTTTTGAAAAAGATGGTAAAATAGATGGTGACATTCATGAGACAAAGATATGCAGATGATATTGACTTGATTGAGGAGTCTGGAAAGGATGAACCTTACTGAGGTATTGATGTGATCAGTAGTGGTCAGAGTTGATTGCTATCAGTTGCTGACCGAAAGGATAAGAAGAATGGAAAATAGAAGAACATGTTGTAGGGAGAGATGAATGAAATAAAAACTAATTGGGATGAAGGACAAGATGAGATATGGGTGAAGAATAGATTTGGCATACCTGTTCTGATTCCCTTGAGTTGTTCCTGATTTCCTTATGAGAAATTCTTCTTTACCTAGGGTGTCTAATGCAGGAGCATCCTAGGATTCTTGCAAATCTTGTATCAATGAAAAAAAAGTTTGTCTTTGAAGGTAGATTGTTAGTTTTGATCTTGATTTGGTAGAGTACTTTCTTAGTTTGGGAGACTGGTTGCTCAATTTCAGTGTTGACGTGGTGCTTGGTCTCAGAAGAATGCTCGGTAACTAAAGGTGTATGTTCTCTAGCACTCAGTGATAACTATGTTCCTCGGTCATGCTCAGCATGGTTGGTGTATGGAACTCAGTTATTTCTCTGTTTCTCGGTGTTCTTTCATACCGACTTGGTTTGTTTGGTTGGATCGTCTTGGCTGACTAGTTTTGTTGATTTAGGTCATGCTCCTCAAGTTATGGGTTGATCATTAGACATGTGGGGACCTAGATCTACAATGGTGCATTCTTCTATGTAGATCTGATGACTGTTTGAAGACCGACATGGCTAAATTTTATTTATTGTAAGGATATTGAGAGACGACTGATGTTTTAGCATTTAATATTTGTTTGTAAGGGTTTATTGTTTCATCAGCTGACTTGTGGCTGAGAATCAATATTTATAGGATGCTTGGGTAGCTATTTAGGGAGGATCAAATAGTTGGAAGGAAATTTAGTAGCCTCTGAGCTTAGGAACAGGAAGATTGCTTGGAAGTTTGAGTACAAGTTTAGATCTCTTTTGGATGCCTACCAGTGTGTTGCCTATTGTAGACTTAGGCTAGCTGGATACTAATGTTGTAGAGAAGATTTAGATCCTATAAGATCTTGTATACTATTACTTTCTTGTATCTGGCCATAACCAGGAAATCCTTACAGCCTGACACATTGCATGTAATCGATGGTTTGATGAATAAAGAATCCTGTTCTATTTCACATTTGTTGTTGTTGTTGTTGTTGTTGTTGTTGTTGTTGTGTATTTCCACTACATATTGGTTTGGCTACGCAGTTAGTCAGTCCTTAATTGGATCCACCAACCTTGACTGCATTAGGTGGTATCAGAGTAAAGTTGGTTCCTATTTGAGTAGAGTTGATCTTGTGATCGAAGTTTTTTCCTATTTTATCTTAGTAGATGTTGTGTGTTTTCACCTGGATCTTGATTTAAAGATGCCTCCAAGGAGAAATTCTTAGATCTCAAAGGAAGAGGAAACTACTGGAGAATTCAATCTTGATGATTTTAGGGCTTTGTAGAAACAAGTGCAAGATCTACAAGAGGAATTAACAAAGAAGAAGCCTACCTTGAAAAAGGATAGTGATGATGAATCTGAGGAAGATCATTTTGAAGAAGCTGTAGAAGAAGCTAGAGATCCTGAGGAGAATCAAATTTTGAAAGCTATGTCTAAGATTGGGAAAAGACCTAAGATTGAAGTTTCTACATTTGTTGGAAGCCTTAGGTGAGAAGAGTTGATTGATTGGATCAATGAGATTGATGAGTACTTTGAGTATGATGAAATAGAAGATCCTGATAGAGTTAGATTTTGCAAAGACTAAGTTGAAAGGTCATGCAAATATTTGGTGGAGAGAAGTTCAGTTAGAAAGAGGTAGAAGAGGAAAAGAAAATATCACTAAGTGGAACCGAATGGTTGAAAAATTGAAGAAGTAATTCATTCTGGTGGATTATGAATTGGACATGTTTAAGAAGATGCAAGCTTTAAAGTAGACTAACAAATCAGTACATGAGTATACCAAGGAGTTTTACAGAATCCTATTTAGGACTGGTCATTTTGAAGCTGATAAAGAGAAGGTTGCTAGGTATATCTATGGTTTGAGACCTAGTATTCAAGAAGAGTTACTTACTATTCGGATGACAACAATGGGTGATGCTTATTAGATGGCATTAAATATTAAAGAGAAGATGAATAAGAAGTATGAAGGAAGATAGAATAGTAAGAACCAAGCTGGTAAAACTAGTGAAGTAGTTGCTGAAAGTAATCTAACAGAGAATCCTAAGTCTGATGTAGGATCTAGCAGTGGTCAAGTTACTAAGAATGCTAGACAGAGAGGAAGGTGGAAGAATGAGTCCACTAGTACTTGTTATAACTATGGTGAAGCTGGTCATAGAAGCTTCTATTATCCTAAGAAAAGGGTGGCACTGACCGTTGAAGAAGATATTGTGAATGTTGCATAAAAAGGTGAGACACTTACCACTAGGAGATTAGCTGCATGTGTCCATGAACTAGTGCAAAGAAGGAATTTGTTCAGAACTAGATGTAAGTGCAAGGATAAGTTATGTAATGTCATAGTTGATGGTCGTAGTTCTGAGAACTTTGTTTTAGGTGAAATGGTTAGTAAATTGAGTTTGGAAAGAAGGAAACATCCTAATCCTTATTAGATTAGTTGGATAAAAGATATGTCTAAGGTTAGGATTGAAGAACAATGCTTGGTTAATTTTTAGATTGGATCTTACTAGGATGAGATATTGTGTGATGTATTACCAATAGATGCTTGCCATTTGTTTCTTGGTAGACCTTGGTAGTTTGATAGGAATGTTTTGTTTGATGGTCATGCTAATACCTATGTAGTTAGGCATGAAGGAGCTTAGGATAAGTTGATACCTTTATAGGAAACAAGGATTAAGGGATGTGGAGTTATTAGGTGTTGTCCTGATGACAAACCTCATGAGCAGAGGGTTGATAAACCTATTCCTACGAAGTCTAGTTTTAAGGAGAAGGAGAATGATATATCTGAAGAGTTTTTTGAGATTAAGAGGTAGATGATCTTTCTAACAAAGATGGTACATCAGATGGTGACATTCATGACATAGAGAGATTGATGAAGGGTGCTCCCCTTAATACCACAAACACATAACAGAAATAGAGAAACAACAACAGTAATATGCAAGAACAGGAAATTGGCTTCTTATTATCTCCACAAATGTGGAATTACAAACTTTCAGAATTACAATATGCAAAGCCACATGGGCATTCCCTTACAATATTTTGTAGGACAAAGCCTCGAATTATTGCCCAGATCTACTACCCAGAACTATTCTGAACTTCCTAAGACAATAATACAGCCTTCCTTATATAGGCAATTTTCCACCGCCTGGGAAGGTTCCAGAATTTTAGCCAATAAGGCCGACCAACTTAGAATTATTTTTATTTTACATTTCATTACATCATAGTCGGCTCAAGATAACCTTTGAAACCCGAACAGAAATTTTGAAGAAAATTATTTTCCGCCATTTCAGGTGGCCCAACTTCCGAAGACCATAAGTCATCACCAGTTGACCCGCTCGGCTATTATAACCCCATTTCGGAAACACCACGAAGCGCTCTACAGGCTTGACCCGCGCAAGTGCCCATCACCCAAATTTTCAACCTCATCCAGGGCCTCTAAAGCCTTCAAAATTGAGTTCAAAGTTTCTATACCCTGCTGCCAATACCGAAAATCTTCAATATCTTTCAATATACACTTGATCTGGCAATGAAACTTTACTGACAGACTTACATGACCAACATGAACCTCCAAGAAAGAAATCAGATCATTCTGAGCACATACAAAAATTACCAAAAATAGTAACTTTCCAAAAATAGCAGCTCTGCACAAAATAGCCGTTATTGAATACAAAAATAAAAATATTTTTTTTGGGTGATGCAAGATTGCTCTTACACCCAGGATGCTCCTGCATCAGACACCCAGGGTAATTTGAGAAGTGACCCTGTCACGTCTCAGGTGTGCAGAGGAAAACCAAGACGGCTAACCTCCTCCTTTGTCAGCCATGATGAATCTTCAACAGGTCGTCCTTTCCACTTGACCAGATATTCTTCATATGTCCTGTTCCTTGTGCTTCTACCAACATGACTGTCCAGTATATCTTTGATCTCCTTAGTGTCTGAACTAGTTGCTGGAATACTCCACTGTGCTGCTGTGATCTCATCTTCAACACCTCCCTCATGATACTCTGTCAGATCTGAAATGTTAAACACTGGTGAAATATTTAGCTTAGTAGGCAATTCTACCTCATATGCATTTCCTGAATCATGTTTCTTCAGTATCTTACATGGTCTAAACTTCTTCATTTTCAGCTTGTTATATGTACCAACTAGAAACCGCTCCTTCCGCAAATGAACCATGACTTCATCACCAACCTGAAATTCCTTATACCTCCTTTTCTCATCTGGCTTAGCCTTATACTGTGTGTTCATCTTGGTAATATGCTTCCTCACCTCCCCATGGATGTTCTTCAAGTGTTCTGCAAAATCCTCAGCTTCAGCACTACTTATTTCTCCTTTATCTATCTTTCTCAATTCAGATGCATTTCTTGGACTACTTCCATATACAATCTGGAATGGTGATTTACCAGTGCTCCTGTTGATAGAATTATTGTATGTAAATTCCGCCTGTGGTAAAATCAAATCCCATCCTGCTGGCTTATCTCCAACCAAATATCTCAGCAAATTTCCCAAACTTCTATTCACCACCTCTGTCTGTCCATCAGTCTGTGGATGATGTGATGAACTAAAATTCAAATCTGTCTTCAACTTCTTCCACAATGTACGCCAGAAATATCCAACAAACTTAGTGTCCCGATCTGAAACTATGGTCTTTGGCAAACCATGAAGTCTCACTACTTCTCTGAAAAACAATTCTGCTACATGAACAACATCATTAGTCTTCTTGCAGGGAATAAAATGTGCCATCTTTGAAAATCAATCAACTACCACAAAAATTGAATCGTGTCCCCGCTGTGTCCTCGGTAAACCAAGAACAAAGTCCATGCTGATATCCTCCCAAGGCTTCTCTGGTACAGGTAATGGCTGATACAACCCTCTATTCTGCTTCACTCCTTTCACCATCTGACATACTCTGCAACTCTGTACAAACTTCTTCACATCTTGCTGCAACTGTGGCCAATAATAATTCTCACTAACCAAAGAAAGGGTTTTATCACGACCAAAATGTCCAGCCAATCCTCCGTTATGCTTCTCTTTGACGAGATTCTCCCTCATAGAACTTCGTGGAATGCACAACTGACTTCCTCTGAATAGCATATCATCCTGGATGATGAAATCCAACCATTTCGTCCTGTCTAGAGTAACAGGTTCTGTACAAGCTTTCCAAGCTTCACCAAAATCAGGATCCTCTGGATACAAATTCTTGAGTTCCTCGAACCCAACCACTTCAATCTACATTTCTGTCAGCAATAGTTGCCTTCTGCTAAGAGCATCTGCAACCCTATTAGACTTTCCACTCCGATGTTTCAAAACAAATGTATAACTCTACAAAAACTCAACCCATTTCAAATGCCTTTGATTCAATTTTCCTTGACTATTCAAATATTGCAAAGCTTGATGATCAGTATACAAAACAAACTCCTTAGGAAGTAGATAATGTCTCCACTTCTTTAATGCCTGAACTATAGCATAAAATTCCTAATCATAAACAGAATATTTCCTCTTGGCATCATTTAACTTCTCACTGAAATAAGCAACAGGTTTACCTTCTTGGCTCATAACAGCTCCTATTGCAGTACCACTAGCATCACAATCTACTTGAAACACCTTATTAAAATATGGAAGTGCTAAAACAGGTTGTTCTGTAACTTTTTGTTTCAATAATTGAAAACTCTTTTCTGCCCCATTAGTCCACTTAAACTCTTTTCTATCCCCTCTCATTGTTTCAGTCAAGGGTCCACAAATACTACTAAAATTTTTGATAAACTTTCTATAAAAGCTAGCTAGACCATGAAAAGATCTTACCTCAGTAGCACTCCTTGGAGTAGGCCATTCAAGGATAGCCTGTACCTTCTCTGGGTCCATTTTTAGACCTTCTGCTGAAACTATAAATCCCAAATACACTAACTCTTTCTTCAGAAAATTGCACTTCTTCAAATTAATCAACAATTTCTCTTCTCTCAGCTTCTAAAATACGATACGAATATGCATCATATGTTCCTCCAATGTCTTACTAAAGATCAAAATATCATCTAGGTAAACAATGACAAACTTACCCAGAAATTCTTTCAGAACCTCGTTCATGAGCCGCATGAAAGTGCTCGGTGCATTGGTTAGCCCAAAAGGCATGACTAACCACTCATATAGTCCTTCCTTTGTCTTGAATGCAGTCTTCCATTCATCTCCCTCTCTGATCCGAATCTGATGATATCCACTCTTCAAATCTATCTTTGAAAAATACACAGCTCCACTCAAACAGTCCATAATATCATCCATTCGTGGCAATGGAAACCTGTACTTGATCGTGATCTTGTTTATTGCCCTAGAATCTGTACACATCCTCCATTCTCCATTCTTCTTTGGTGCTAATACCGCTGGTACAGCACAGGGACTCAGACTCTCTCGAATCAATCCTTTCTGTAACAGTTCATGCACTTGTCTGTTCAACTCCTCACTTTCTGCAGGTGTCATTCTGTGTGCTGCCTTATTCGGAAAACTCACTCCTGGGATCAAGTCCATCTGATGACTGATCTTCCTGACTGGTGGTAATCCATCAGGAACATTATCGGATAAAATATCCCGAAACTCATTCAACAAATGTGCAACTTCTACAGGAACATCTTCTACTTCCTCTTTACCAGCTTTTGGAATTAAAGCAAAACATACATGCTCATGCCTCATACCATCTAGGAATTTCCTTCCATCAACAAATGTTATTCTTGCATTACCACATACCTTTTCTTCGGTCTCCTTCAATGGCTTTAGCTTATGTCGCACTCCATCCTTTGTCAGGGAATAGGTATTTGCACGACCATCGTGTACAACACATCTGTCAAACTGCCACGGTCTACCCAATAACATATGACATGCATCCATAGAGATGATATCACATAGTACCTCATCTTGGTACCCGCCGATCTTGAACTTCACTAGGCATTGTTCATTGACCATGACCTTGTGGTCATCCTGTACCTAGGCAATCTGATATGGATGTGGGTGTTTCTGTCTCTTGAGTTTCAACTTTGTCACCATCTCTTCTGACACTAAATTGTTAGTGCTTCCACTATCAATAATCACATCACAACATTTACCTTCACACTTGCACCTGGTGCGAAACAGGCTCCTCCTTTGCTCAGGTTCATTCTCACCACTCAACTCTTCTGTTAATCAACGTTTCTCCTCTTTCAGCATCTTTAGAATTTGATGATCTGGCATCTTCATCTACATGTGCAACTCTGGCCTGGCCTTCATTTCTCCTGTCTGTTCTTCCTTGGGGCTGAGGACATTCAAATGCCCTATGACCTTCTTCTCCATAGTCAAAACATGTTCCACGGAAGCCACCTCTTCCAGATCCTTGTCCTCTTCCTCTTCCTCTCTGATCTCTATTATTCTAATCCTGGAAATTATTAGAATTATTTCCTCGCTGATTCTGACTGCTACTGGCCTCATCCTTATTTTTCAGATCTTCATTTCGGCCACCATATGACCGTCCACCAGATCGTCCACCGCGACCTCTTCCATTTTGTCTTCTCTCGAACTTTTTGTTCAGCTTTTCCTCTACTTTTAGGGAAAATTGGTATGCCTCCTCAATACTGCTCATTCGAACCAGATTCAACTCCTCCTGAATGCTTGGCCTTAACCCATTAAGGTATCGGGCAACTTTCTTCTTATCAGCTTCTGCATGGCCTGTTCTGATGAGAAGTCGGTAGAACTCCTCTGTATACTCCTGAACAGATCTTCCTGCTTGCTTCAAACTCTACATTTTCTTCAGTAGGTCAAGCTCATAATCAACAGGAATGAACTATCGCTTCAATTTATCCACCATCCGATCCCATCTTGTGATTTTATCTTTCCCTCTTCTATTTCGCTCTAATTGAATTTCTTGCCACCAGATCTTCGCATGACCTTTCAGTCTGGCCTTCGCAAATTTGACTCTATCAGGATCGTCAACATCTTTGTACTCAAAATATTCCTCACATTCATTGATCCAGTCAATCAATTCCTCTGGGTTAAGATTTCCAGAAAATGTAGGAACCTCAATCTTAGGTCTTTTCCCAATCTTGGAAATGGCCCGAAAAAGTCTTTCTTCCTCCTGGTTCACAATTTCAACTTCTCCTGCTTGATATTCTTCTTCGGCTTCATCCTCGCTTTCATCTCTAACATTAAGATTCATTCCTCTGCGAATCTCTTCTTGCAATGCTCGCACTTGTCTCTGCAGCTCTCTAACCTCAGGTGTTACGACACCAGCTCTTCCACCACGTTCCCTTCATGGAGGCATCTTCGCGATGCGCGCTGAAACCCTAGCCACGGTCCTGGTGCAAACTGCCTCACAGTCGGCGATCTATTTACACACTCAAGAACTCCTACTCTGATACCACTTGATGAAGGGTGCTCCCCTTAATACCACAAACACATAACAGAAATAGAGAAACAACAACAGTAATATGCAAGAACAGGAAATTGGCTTCTTATTATCTCCACAAATGTGGAATTACAAACTTTCAGAATTACAATATGCAAAGCCACATGGGCATTCCCTTACAATATTCTGTAGGACAAAGCCTCGAATTATTGCCCAGATCTACTACCCAGAACTATTCTGAACTGCCTAAGACAATAATACAACCTTCCTTATATAGGCAATTTTCCACCGCCTGGGAAGGTTCCAGAATTTTAGCCAATAAGGCCGACCAACTTAGAATTATTTTTATTTTACATTTCATTACATCATAGTTGGCTCAAGATAACCTTTGAAACCCGAACATAAATTTTGAAGAAAATTATTTTTCGCCATTTCAGGTGGCCCAACTTCCGAAGACCATAAGTCATCACCAGTTGACCCGCTCGGCTATTATAACCTCATTTCGGAAATGCCACGAAGCGCTCTACAGGCTTGGCCCACGCAAGCGCCCGTCACCCAAATTTTCGACCTAATTCGGGGCCTCTAAAGCCTTCAAAATTGAGTTCAAAGTTTCTGTACCCTGCTGCCAATACCGAAAATCTTTAATATCTTTCAATATACACTTGATCTGGCAATGAAACTTTACTGGCAGACTTATATGAACATGAACCTTGAAGAAAGAAATCAGATCATTTTGAGCATGTAGGAAAATTACAAAAAATAGTAACTTTTCAAAAATAGCAGCTCTGCACAAAATAGCCCTTATTGAATAAAAAAATAGAAATATTTTTTTTGGGTGATGCAAGATTGCTCTTACACCCAGGATGCTCCTGCATCAGAGATGCAGATGATATTGAGTTGATTGAGGAGTCCAAAAAGGATGAACCTTACCAAGGCACTGATGTGATTGGTAGTGGTCAGAGTTAGTTGCTATCAGTTGCCAACTGGAAGGATAAGAATAGTTGAAAGTGAAAGAACTTGCTTCACGGAGAGATGACTAAAGTAAAGACTACTTGGGTGAAGGACAAGAGGAGATATGGGTGAAGAACAGATTTGGCATACCTTTTCTGATTCCCTTTAGGCATTCCTGATTTCCTTATTAGAAAATTTTCCTTACCTAGGGTGTTTGATGCAGGAGCATCCTAGGATTCTTTCCAATCCTATATCAACCAAAGACAAGTTTATCTTTGAAGGTAGATTGTTATTTTTTATCTTGATTTGGTAGAGTACTTCCTCGGTTTGGGAGACTAGTTGCTCAGTTTTAGTGTTTACTGCGGTGCTCGGTCTCTAAAGAACACTCGATAATTGAAGGATTCAATTCTCTAGCACTCGATGATAACTAGGTTCCCTGGTCATGCCGGTGTTCTTGCTTACCGACTTGGTTTGTTTGGTTGGATCGGCTTGGCCGACTAGTTCTCTTGATTTGGGTCACGCTCCTCCAGTTATGGGTTGACCCTTGGATGTGTGGGGACCTAGATCTGGCATGGTGCATTCTTCTATGTGGATTTGATGACCATTTGAAGGTGGACATGGCTGATTTTTATTTATTGTAAGGCTATTGAGAGCTGACTGATGTTTTAGCATTTAATATTTGTTTGTAAGGGTTTATTGTTTCATCAACCAACTTGTGGCTGGGAATCAATATTTATAGGATGCTTTGGTAGCTAGTTAGGGAGGATCAGATAGTTGGAAGGAAAGTTAGCAGCCTAAGAGATTAGGAACAAGAAGATTGCTTGGAAGTTTGAGTACAAGTTTAGATCTCTCCTAGATGCCTACTAGTGTGTTGCGTGTTGTAGACCTGGGCTAGCTAGATACTGATGTTGTAGAGAAGATTTGGATCCTATGGGATCTTGTAGACTATTACTTTCTTGTATCTAGCAATAACCAGGAAGGCCTTACAGCCTGACATGTTGCATGTAATCGGTGGTTTAATGGATAAAGACTTCTATTCTATTTCAGATTTGTTGTTGTTGTTGTGTATTTCTCCTACATATTGGTTTGGCTGCAAGGTCGGTCAGACCTTAATTGGATCCACCAAACTTGACTAAATTAAGAAGAGGGCTTCTATGTTGCAAGAAGGTAAGCTTAATACTATCTGACATCATTGCTTAATTAAGTTAATTGTTGAGAAAACTTTGAGAGAACAGTTAGAGACATCATGGGAAGATTTTCTATTAGAAGGATTTAAGGAACAAACGCTAGAGCTTATAGGGAAAAGAGTTGGAAAGAGAATTCAAATTGAACATGGGGTCAAGAAAATCATTGTGGAACTTGCACCAGTGTCTTTCTCAAGGAAAAAGTCTTTGATTAAGACTCCTGAAAGTCCTCCTTGGTTTTCTACTTTTGGGTTGGCTCAGAATAAGAAAAAGGAGAAAGAAAAGGCTACTTCTTCATCAAAAAGAGTTTCTCGAAGGAAAGTAAATAAAAGAAGAAAAAAGGTCCCCGGTAGTAGTGGGTAAACAAAAGAGCAATCTCCTACAGCATCAAACAATCCTAAAAAGTGGAAAATTCCAGAAAAAGAAGTAGAAACCCCATTGAGAAGGAGTTGTAGAAGGAAGAAAAATGTGTCCACAGATATACCACCAGCAAGGACAATTGTTGAACCTGAACTTCCTAAGTCATGGAAAGAGGAACCTAAAAATAGTCAGCAATATTTTCTTGATAAGTTTCCTAAGGTCAGAAAAGAACAGGCTCCCGTGAGTCAAATGAATGAAGAATGCATTATAATTGGAGATGACTCCAGCTCTGATGAGCAGGCTTTTATATTCCAAACAAGACATTTATCTTTTAGGGATCCTTAGATAGTTAACAATTTTAGTGATTCAAAAAATGATGAGATGTCGGAGGAACGTTTTATAGTAGAAGAAGATTAACCAAAACCATGTCTCTTGCAGCAACAAAGGAGAATTCATTTGAAGGAAACCCTAATGTTAACATGAATCTTGTTAATAAAGTAGTAGAGCAGATATTAAGCAAGCATTTGGATGCATTGGCTTCTACTGCGTAGTAGTGTAGTAACACAGATAGATCTATGGTGGTATGAAGGGATCCCATGAAAGAAATGAGTTGGAATATTGGTAAGTCCCCTATTTCACATTCAACAAAAAACACTTGTGTCAATACTATGTCAGATGCTTCTTGCTCTATGTCCTTGTTGTCTGTTATTTTCTAGTTGTCTAAGCAATTAGTTCAAGAGAGAGAACAATGGAAGAAAAAAAAGAAAGAATTGAATAGAATCATTGACCAGCATTATCAAGAAGCCCTTGAAAGACAAGAAGAAGTGGAGAAACTCCATGCAAAACTCAATAAAGTAACATCCCTTATACCCAAGTAAATGAGTTGTAGGTCACCATCTCCTGTATATGCCATATTTCTTAAGGAGAAGCTTTTGAATTACCAAATGACTTGCATCACGCAAGATAGGTCTCCATTTTTATAAGAACCTTTTGAGTTTTCCCAAGCTTTCCATAACTCTCATGCAGCCATTGAGAATTTTTTGTGTGAGCTCTTTCTCGACAATCTATCAGTCCCTAATGATAGAGTTTAGAATCTGTTGTTGTATGCTGGGGATATCCAACTAAGAGCTCTCATGTCATGGATTCAAAATGAAATCAGTCAAGAATCATAAGCCAAAGTGTACAAAGAGTTGGAGGAGGAAATTCCTCTCTATCTAAGACCAGAGGCCAAGGACCCTAAAACCTATTATTATGACTAGTTAAGGATTTTCCCTTCAGATTCAGGGAGTAAACTTGATGAAGGGTGCTCCCCTTAATACCACAAGCACATAGCAGAAATAGAGAAACAACAATAATAATATGCAAGAACAGAAAATTGGCTTCTTATTATCTCCACAAATGTGCAATTACAAACTTTTAGAATTACAATATGCAAAGCCACATGGGAATCCCCTTACAATATTCTATAGGACAAAGCCTCAAATCAATACCCAGATCTACTAC
Source organism: Chamaecyparis obtusa (assembly GCA_027943335.1). NCBI lineage: Eukaryota > Viridiplantae > Streptophyta > Pinopsida > Cupressales > Cupressaceae > Chamaecyparis > Chamaecyparis obtusa. Next base: position 354,786 of record BSBK01003577.1, read on the forward strand.
CCATAACTGCCCTAGACAACACTACGGGCCTTCTTTATATAGGCAATTTCCACCGCCCGAGAAGGTTCTAGAAATTTAGCCCTTAGGGCCGACCAAACTTAGAATTATTTTATTTTACAATTTATTACATCAAAGTCAGCTCAAAATGAGTTTTGAAACCCAAACAGAAATTTTGAAGAAAAAATATTTTCTGCCATTTCAGGTGACCCAACTTCCGAAGACCATAAGTGATCGCTCGTTGACCTGATTGGCTATTATAACCCCATTCTGGAAATGCCACGAAGTGCTCTATAGGCTTGACTTGCACAAAGCACCCGTCACCCAAATTTTCAACCTCATCTAGGGCCTCTAAAGCCTTCAAAACTAAGTTCAAAGTTTCTGTACCCTGCTGCCAATACCGAAAATCTTCAATATCTTCAAAAATACACTTGATCTAGCCATGAAACTTTGCTGGTAGGCTGATATGACTGAGATGAACCTCCACATGTAAAATTAGAACATTTCGAGATTGTAAGCCCAACTTACTAAAAATAGCAAGTTTCCATAAATAGCAGCTCTGCACAAGATAGCACTTATTGAATACAAAAATAGAAATATTTTTTTGGGTGATGCAAGATTGCTCTTACACCTAGGATGTTCTTGCATCAAAACTCATTTACCCTCTTCAGAATGCATCCTTTGATGAATATGATCAGATAGCTGATATTGAGTTGCCAGAAGCTACAAACTCTATTCAAATGCAATGGATCATTTTGACTAAGGAAATAAGGAATAAGGAACCACATTCACCTCTTAACTTCAATATGGCAAATAGGCATGCACCATGGTACATTTCCTTGGGGAGAGTGAAGAGATTTTTTGGATTCCTCTCACATTTCAGCCTCCCTTACTCATTTCCCCTTTGTTGGAAAATTTAGAAAGCTTAGAAAATTATGATATGGAGGGGGGAGTGAATAGGTGGGAGAAGCATAGGGAAACCAAGGGATTTTATTGGATCTATGCACAGGTAGGCAGTGTACAAAAATCAGCTTTAGACTACAGGATGACAGCAAAACTCAAAAAATTTATGTTTTTTGTGGGACCAGCAAAAGTTCAAGCTCAGGGGCAATGGTGAGCCCAGTTTATGGCTATTTAGTTTATGGTTTTCTATTTAAGACTTAAGCATTCCATGGTTTTTAATAGACATTGATCAAAATTTCTATGTTTTGATACTATGCTTATGTCTGTATTTTGATTCTTTAGAGAATGAAAGAATATGTTATATATATATATATATATATATATATATATATATATATATATGTGTGTGTGTGTGTGTGTGTGTGTGTGTGTGTGTGTGTGTGTGTGTGTGTGTGTGTGTGTGTGTATTACATGTGGTTGTATAATGAAATCTAGTATTCTTTCCATTTTGTATTAATGGGGTAGTGTCTCTTGTATCCGTGTGATGAGGATAATGCTAAAGTAGGAAAAACTTATTGAGAATCTTTATCTTGGGTACGTGTTGTAGTTTTTGTGTGTGCTAATCTCTTGTAGGAAAGGAAGACTTGACATCAACAATGAAGTGGCATCATCAAGACAAATAACTATTTTCAAGATTCATAATGATTCCACCATTTCCTATCGGTAGCGGTTACTGTTACTGACTGAGTCAATTAAGCTTGCAGTTATTTTGGAGGAAATCCAACAATCACATGTTCCTATATTCCTGCATAGTTGAATGCGGTTTACTGCTGCACTAATTGATGTTGTTTCTCTTGCAACTGAAAAGTTGTCATATCCGTGTATTGGAATACTAGTCTTTAGGAGTTATGTTTTAAGTTGTTTATAAATAAGCTGGAGTTCATGATTCCTAGTTAGCTAGTTGTTCAGGAAATCCTTTTTGTAATCCAGCAAGTAGTGAATACAACTTTGTTAATACATCTTGAACTTATGTTTTTATGAATGAATGAATGACATTTTCAAATCTTAATCTTTGAGTTTTCAGTCCATTCACTCTTTCGTGGGGCCCACACATAAGGTGAGTTCAATTCATGCTTAAGAAGGAATTAGACTTAAGTTTTCTTGAAGTTTTTAAACTATGTTGCTCCTGCAGCCACTTGGTAACATAATCATTGGTTGTTCCCTGCAACATAGATGCATAGTTAGTTTACTGTTAAAGCATTATCTTAAGTTGTAGGTTCAGCTATTATTTCCATTCCTCATATAGATTTCCTCCAATATTTTCCTTCCTTTAGTAATAATGACTTTGAAGGTAGATTAGAGCATATACTTTGCAGTCACCATTTCAAGTTTACGCTCTTAGGTTGATAAATCTAATGAGTTCAGTGTGCTATTTTAAGTGTGATACTTGATGTTGTTTAACTATAGAATCATTGTAAAGGGATGTCTAATCCTTTGTTACTAAGGTATTATACTGACCAGTCACAAATATTAAGAGTAACTGATAAATGGAGGTGTATGAAGTATTATGAAGTGCAAAGATAAAAATTGGAAAGAAAGAAGAGTTTAGGGTATAAATGCATAAATAGAGAACTATAATTAGGATTTGAAATAATTTACTTGAAACTATTTCATTCCTTATAATCAATAATTATTGATGTTAGGTTAGTGCTCTAGTTTATGAAGATCATATATTTCGTTGAGGTTGGTGCCTCTACAAGGATTGTTCTTCTATCCTACCAAATCTTTTTCGTCGAAAGTGTGCTTCTTTGTCTATAACAAAATTTTTTGTAATCTACTATTCATATAGTGTGAGTTTAATTCTCACCATTTTTTCTATCTCATTGGAGTTTCCACATATAAACCTACTGTTCATGTCTTTGTATTATTAGTGAGTTATCTTTTATTGTACATTAGTTCAATCAAATAATAACAAGTATTGTTGAAGTAAGAGGTTCAATTGAAGTAAGAGGTTCAATTTTAGTGCATGCTAATTCATCCACTGGATCAATAGGAGAAGGAATGTTCAATAAGGAGTGTTTTTAAATCCAACCATGGTCTTATTTTAGAAAATGCTAAGGGTTTCTAGTCAGATACATTTATGAAAATAGATACTACAAACCTTTCTAATAGAAATATTGTTTGAATATATATTTTTTTTTTTTACTTGGTAAACATTGATGAGTTGTTGGACATGGTAAAACCTTTATGCCCAAGGCTAGTGTCAAAATATTACCTGGGTGCTCTTGAAAACATAATGGAGATGGTAGTGGTGGAGGCATTTAAATACCATAAGACATCTATTTGTGTAGATATCAGGAAATATTATTGAGAAATTTTTTATTATATTTTGTAATATGTATTCAACTCCTTTAAGACATTTTCCTTTTGCTGGAAGGACTACATTTTTTTCTCTAAAAAATGTTAGGGTTTTTTAGCTAGGGGGGATGAAAAATGCTTAAAGAATACATCAAGTATCAGAAAGGAAAATACAAGGTTAGAAGAGTTGTGGATGATAGTTGTATGAAAATATAAAATATAATAGTTTATATATTTATATTAGTGGTATTTATGGTTTGCTCTCTTTTGTGTGACAAAGAAAGTAGTCAGCTTAGTATATGTGAGCTAGTATGGAAGAATTTTTTTGACAATAAAAGCTCAACTCTATTTGGGTTAGAGTTTTATGACATATGGTAGGTGATCCCAATTATCACCCCATTTTGTTAGGTTTGGGTACCGAACATAAAAATATTAAAATTGTGTAAATATTTTGATAATAGTTACAAATAGAACAAGTCCTAAACCTGTGATTTAGCAATCAAAATAAAAATTAATGTTGCATAAATAAAAATATTTATATATTATTTTAAGATATTTATAAACTATAAAATTGTAGTAAAATAAAATAATTTATTTTTTTGAGGCACTACCTATTCTCTTATTTATAACATTATCCTTTATCATCTAACTTAACATCTCTATACGAAGTGTGTAAACCCATATGTCTCATAGATTCCTTTAACATCTAGAAAAAATGTATATGAGTGTGACTAAAAATGTAAATGATATCACATTCTACTTCTTTTCTAATTTTGATTAGCACAAAATGACAAATACAATATATAGAAAGGAAAAATAACACCCCAATTTAGTAGTAATATTTTAGAAATAATAATATTATCAATATAGGGAACCATTAATGTTTGAAGATTTCCACCCTTCTTGAAATCATGTATTTTATAGGTAAAACTTGTTATTTTGTAAAACCAATCGACAAATTTAAATATATATTGTTTGTAAATAGTTCTACATTTGCTTATGATGGTGGAGTGTTATAGCCCATAAAAGATGAAACATGTTAGATCTAGGCTAAGTTAGGAAAGACTTATTCTTGTTTTTCCACCCTAGATATATCTATTGAAAGAATATTATTTATGTAACAATAAATGTACCATAAGATTTAATTTTACCAACTTTTGTTAAAATATAGCTGTTCGAATTAGGAGAAATTCATTGACTATAAATCATCTATTGCTTTCTATAATCAATGGGCCTCCACTTTATGTTATGGCTGCTTTCTAATGCATAACATCTCATCCTATGAGAAAAGCTAATAACTCTTAGTTAGAGGACTTGTTAGGAGATTTAATAGCTATTGTTTTTTAAAAAATAGTTTTTAATTATTCTATTCAGATTGGCTTCTTAATTTTGTATGACTTAACAATAGATTATTTTAGGAAATTGAGTACTTCAATTACAACCAAATTTTTTTCTCCCATTTGAAACAATTATTTCTCAGTTTTAAGTATAGATAAATCCTAAACGTCACTAGATATTTAGAAGGAATTCTTAGACGCGGGAGTAAACAACATCCATAATTGCGACATGAATCAATCAGCTGTCTATATCCCACATAAACAAGGCAATGGACCATCCACATACAAATTGCTTAATAACCAGAAGGAAAAGGTGGCGGGGGGGACGCCATATCCATACGAACACGCAGACTTTATTCTACTTACAATTGGATTATCCGATTTGATTGTTTTGTAATATAATTCTTGCTCAACATCATCTATAATGTGTATGCACTCATGACTCTTGACTATGGAAAAGTGATTTATATCTCGGTGCTAACTGTCTTTTCGTTTTTTGCCATCATTATCCGTAAGCATTGCTTGTACTCGATGATTTCAACGTTCATATTAATTACGGACAATTTGAATGAAGATAGCGAAGTCAGAGATGGCTTTTTAATGGGTTTCATTTTTAATAAACGTGTTTTTCTGGGGATAAAATGTGGAAGCGAGTACCAGCTTGAATGTTGATAACATATAAAATCGCTTTCCCTGTGGCGTTTTATAGAAATAAGTAATCACCTCTTTGATATAATATTATTAAATCAGGAGCCGACTACCAGATAAGGATGAAATGTATATGGCCAAAAATTGACCTAGTAGACGTATAGCATGCTTTAATATTCTGTGATAATTATGATTTATCTCCACGACTTAAACAATTATTTCGTCGACAATTTGAGGATATTTGAACGTAATCTTATCCACTTTTCAAGTCTATGAAGAGATGATCATGAAAAGGGAAACTGAGATTTTCCCGTTTCTTTCTACTAGCTATTGTACAATTCATGTTTAGAGATAATAAATATAACATTAGTAATAAACAGTAATTAGGTATAGATTTGTGATAGTAAATGCGTGTAAGCGAGATAAGAAAAAAATAGTCTTATTTGTGGAGTTTATATGGTAGATAAATTTTATAATGGTGAATGGTTAAGAATTTTTTATATTTATTTAAACTTTGTTTTCACTTGATAAGATCATTTTCACAATCTTTTATTAAGAAAGGATAAGATTATGATTGCATACCAATCATGTTACACTTAGTCATGATATGCCTATGCTACCTAATTTCTAACCTATTTTTGTTTGTGTGCTTGTAAATAGATTTAAAAATGGGGGAAATTCTACTTCATTTCTCATTGTTCACCACCATTTGTTAGTTGTTGAATAAACGTGCACCACACTGCCTCAAAGAAAATAACACAGTTTAGTAACAATTAACTCGAATATCATTATAACATTACCTCTTGTCGGTTGTGAAGTCCTTCCCAATAGATGACCACTATAATCTTGATGGTTTTGGGTAGAAGGTGGGCGAGTTATGTATTCTCTACAATAGACAGAATGCCATAACTAAATGGCTCATTATGCAACTTCACATTCCTATGAAAAAGATGTATAGGCTAGAAGCCATAGAAGAAGTAGAAAAGAAGGCAAGGGACTAGACCCAAGGTAAGGGAGATGAAAGCATGTGGGGCCTGGCTAAGGATTTTGTGAAAAAACTTGTTAATTGGGAGATCATGGAGAACCAAATTCAAGAACTTAAGGCTCTAATTGCTTCGAATAGGAAAAAAAATAGATGATTAGTGTTATGGCGAACAGGAAGGCTAACGAAAACTAGTTCAACAAAAATTATAGGACTTGGTTTCATTAAGAAAGAAAATGATGGAAAACACTACTCTTCCCTTCAATACTTTGCATGAAGTTTTGGAAGAGAAAAGGGCCAAGAGTAGGAAATGGGAGGAGAGTCTCCAGGTGGCTATCAAAGGCAATGAAGGGACCTCTTATACTGCTCGTGTGCATCCTCACAAGAGATCTTCTTTTATAGAAAGCTTAAGGAGATGAATGATGATTGGAAAGGGGTTCATATTCATGTTGTTTAAGGTCTTATAGGCTGGTCCTATTTCTAGTTTTCAGATTTTGGGTCTTTTGCTGGTAGTTTCTCAGTTTAGTTACCTTGTTGAATTTGCTTATTGTAAAATTCTTTTACTCTATCTGCTAGACTTGATGTTACTTCTCTATAGCGTTCTAGACCTATCCTTCTTGAATTAATCAAAATAATTAATCCAAACATAGATTGATGCTCTATGACCATTCCTCATTATTGAGTGAAATGAAGGCTACCCATATTAATATTCTCTTTTGTGATTTTGAATGAAATAGGTCTTTTATTTGATATTAAATTGCAAATGTCAAATCAATGGAATTTTGGCATACATTTGGAAAATGAAATTGTATTTGATGGACCTAGCATCAATATATTAGAAATATTCAAAACTATTATGTGTTTTGTAATAAAGAAGATGTTGGTAAGAGCATAACCTCATATATATATTGAATTTAAAATATTTCCAATTTTAATCTTTGGTATTGATGAAACTATTTATGTCAAGACCATGAAATGATTGAAAACCAACTAACATGTTTATTATGGAGAGGAAAATAATTGTTGAAATTTATTTATTTTATCATATTAATGAATCAAAATATAAGTATTTTGATGAAGGGTGCTCCCCTTAATACCTCAAACACATAACAAAAATAGAGAAACAAAAACAATAATATGCAAGAACAAAAAATTGGCTTCTTATTATCTCCACAAATGTGGAATTACAAACTTTTAGAATTACAATATGCAAAGCCACATGGGCATTCACTTACAATATTCTGTAGGACAAAGCCTCGAATCAATACCCAGATCTATTACCCAGAACTGTCGTAGACAACACTACGGGCCTTCTTTATATAGGCAATTTCCACCGCCCGAGAAGGTTCTAGAAATTCAGCCCTTAGGGCCGACCAAACTTAGAATTATTTTATTTTACAATTTATTAAATCAAAGTCGGCTCAAAATGAGTTTTGAAACTCAAACAGAAATTTTGAAGAAAAATTATTTTCCGCCATTTCAGGTGACCCAACTTCCGAAGACCATAAGTCATCGCCTGTTGACCCAATTGGCTATTATAATCCCATTCTGGAAACGCCACGAAGCACTCTACAGGATTGACGATGCAACACGCTTGTCACCCAAATTTTCAACCTCATTCGGGGCCTCTAAAGCCTTCAAAACTGAGTTTGAAGTTTCTGTACCCTGCTGCGAATACTGAAAATCTTCAATATCTTCAAAACTACACCTGATCTAGCCATGAAACTTTGCTGGTAGGCTGATATGACTGACATGAACCTCCATATGTAAAATCAGACATTCCAAGATTGTAAGAACAACTTACTAAAAATAGCAAGTTTCCATAAATAGAAACTCTACACAAGATAGCCCTTATTGAATACAAAAATAGAAATATTTTTGGGTGACACAAGATTGTTCGTACACCCATGATGCTCCTGCATCTGACACCCGGGGTAATTTGAGAAGTGACCCTGTCACGACTCAGGTGTGCAGAGGAAAACCAAGATGGTTAACCTCCTTCTTTGTTAGCCATGATGAATCTTCAACAGGTCGTCATTTCCATTTGACCAAATACTCTTCATATGTCCTGTTCCTTGTGCTTCTGACAACACGACTATCCAGTATGTCTTCAACCTCCTTGATATCTGAACTGGTTACTGGAATAATCCACTATGCTACTGCAACCTCATCTTCAACACCTCCTTCATGATACTCTGTCAAATCTGAAATGTTAAACACTGGTGAAATATTCAGCTCAGTAGTCAATCCTACCTCATATGCATTTCCTGAATCATGCTTCTTCAGTATCTTACATGGTCCAAACTTCTTCATTTTCAGCTTGTTATATGTACCAACTGGAAACCGCTCCTTCCGCGAATGAACCATGACTTCATCCCCAACCTGAAATTCCTTATGCCTCCTTTTCGCATCTGCCTTAGTCTTATACTACACATTCATCTTGGTAATATGCTTCCTCACCTCCTCATGGATGTTCTTCAAATGTTCTGTAAAATCGTCAGCTTCAGCACTACTTATTTCTCCTTTATCTATCTTTCTCAACTCAGATGCATTTCTTGGACTACTTCCATATACAATCTGGAATGGTGATTTACCAGTGCTCCTGTTGACAGAATTATTGTATGTAAATTCTACCTGTGGTAAAATCAAATCCCATCCTGTTAACTTATCTCCAACCAAACATCTTAGCAGATTTCTCAAACTTCTATTCACCACCTATGTCTGTCCAGTAGTCTATGGATGATGTGATGAACTGAACTTCAAATCTATCTTCAACTTCTTCCACAATGTCCACCAGAAATATCCAACAAACTTAGTATCTCGATCTGAAACTATGGTCTTTGGCAAACCATGTAGTCTCACCACTTCTCTGAAAAACAATTTTTCTACATGAACAACATCATTAGTCTTCTTGCAGGGAATGAAATGTGTCATCTTCAAAAATATGTCAACTACTACAAAAATTGAATCATGTCCCCACTGTGTCCTCGGTAAACCAAGAACAAATTCCATACTGATATCCTCCCAAGGCTTCTCTGGTACAGGTAATGGCTGATACAACCCTGTATTTTGCTTCACTCCTTTCACCATCTGACATACTCTGTAACTCTGTACAAACTTCTTCACATCTTGCTGCAATTGTGGCCAATAATAATTCTCACCAACCAAAGCAAGGGTTTTATCATGACCAAAATGTCTAGCCAATCCTCCACTATACTTCTCCTTGATGAGATTCTCCCTCATAGAACTTTGTGGAATGCACAACTGACTCCCTCTGAATAGCATATCATCTTGGATGATAAAATCTAGTCATTTCATCCTGTCTAAAGTAACAGGTTCTGTACAAGCTTTCCAAGCTTCACCAAAATCAGGATCCTCTGGATACAAATTCTTGAGTTCCTTGAACCCAACCACTTCAATCTGCATCTCTGTCAGCAATAGTTGTCTTTTGCTAAGAGCATCCGCAACCCTATTAGACTTTCCACTCCTGTGTTTCAAAACAAATGTATAACTCTGCAAAAACTCAACCCATTTCAAATGTCTCTGATTCAACTTTCCTTGACTATTTAAATATTGCAACGCTTGATGATCAGTATAAGAAAAAAACTCCTTAGGAAGCAGATAATGTCTCCACTTATTTAATGCCTGAACTATAGCATAAAATTCATGATCATAGACAAAATATTTTCTCTTGGCATCATTTAACTTCTCACTGAAATAAGCAACAGGTTTACCTTCTTGGCTCATAACAACGCCTATTGTAGTACCACTAGCATCACAATCTACTTGAAACACCTTATTAAAATATGGAAGTGCTAAAACAGGTTGTTCTGTAACTTTTTGTTTCAACAATTGAAAACTCTTTTCTGCCCCATTAGTTCACTTAAACTCTTTTCTATCCCCTCTCATTGTTTCAGTCAAGGGTCCACAAATATTGCTAAAATTTATGATAAAATTTCTGTAAAAGCTAGCCAAACCATGAAAAGATCTTACCTCAGTAGCACTCCTTGGAGTAGGCCATTCAAGGATAGCCTGTACCTTCTCTGGGTCTATTTTTAGACCTTCTGCTGAAACTACAAATCCCAAATACACTAACTCTTTCTTCACAAAACTGCACTTCTTCAAATTAATCAACAATTTCTCATCTCTCAACTTCTCAAACACCATACGAATATGCATCATATGTTCCTCCAATGTCTTGCTAAAAATCAAAATATCATCTAAGTAAACAATGACAAACTTACCCAAAAATTCTTTTAGAACCTCGTTCATGAGCTGCATGAAAGTGCTCGGTGCATTGGTTAGCCCAAAAGGCATGACTAACCACTCATACAGTCCTTCCTTTATCTTGAAGGTAGTCTTCCATTCATCTCCTTCTCTGATCCGAATTTGGTGATATCCACTCTTCAGATCTATCTTTGAGAAATACACAGCCCCATTCAAACAATCCATAATACCATCCATTCGTGGCAATGGAAACCTATACTTGATTGTGATCTTATTTATTTCTCTAGAATCTGTACACATCCTCCACTCTCCATTCTTCTTTGGTGCTAATACCACTAGTACAACACAGGGACTCAGACTCTCATGGATCAATCCTTTCTGCAACAACTCATGTACTTGTTTGTTCAACTCTTCACTTTCTGCTGGTGTCATTCTGTGTGCTACCTTGTTTGGCAAACTGGCTCCTGAAATCAAATCCATCTGATGACTGATCTTCCTTACCGGTGGTAATCCATCAGGTACATTATCAGATACAATATCCTGAAACTCATTCAACAAATCTGCAACCTCTACAGGTACATCCTCTTCTTCTTTACCAACTTTTGAAATTAAAGAAAAACACACATGCTCATACCTCATACCATCTAGAAATTTTCTTCCATCAACAAATGTTATTCTTGCATTACCACATACCTTTTCTTCGGTCTCCTTCAATGGCTTTAGCTTATGTCGCACTCCATCCTTTGTCAGGGAATAGGTATTCGCACGACCATCATGTACAACACATCTGTCAAACTGCCATGGTCTATCGAACAACATATGACATGCATCCATAGAGATGATATCACATAGTACCTCATCTTCGTACCCGCCAAACTTGAACTTTACCAGGCACTATTCACTGACCATGACCTTGTGGTCATCCTGCACCCAGGCAATCCGATATGGATGTGGGTGTTTCTATCTCTTGAGCTTCAACTTTGTCACCATCTCTTCTGACACCAAATTGTCAATACTTCCACTATCGATAATCACATCACAACATTTACCCTCACACTTGCATCTAGTGCGAAACAGGCTCCTCCTTTGTTCAGGTTCATTCTCACCACTCAGCATGACTCTTCTGTTGATTAGCATTTCTCCTCTTTCAGCATCTTCAGAATTTGATGATCTAGCATCGTCATCTACATGTGCAACTCTGGCCTGACCTTCATTTCTCCCCTTGTTCTACCTTGGCACTAAGGACATTCAAATCCCTATGACCTTCTTCTCCATAGTGAAAACATGTTCCACGAAAGCCTCCTCTTCCTGAACCTTGTCCTCTTCCACTTCCTCTCTGATCTCTATTATTCTAATCTTGGAAATGATTGGAATTGTTTCCTCTCTGATTCTGGCTACTACTAGCCTCATCCTTCTTTTTCGAATCTTCATTTCGGCCACCATATGAGCATCCACCAGATCTTCCACCATGACCTCTTTCATTTTGTCTGCTCTCAAACTTCTTATTCAGTTTTTCCTCTACTTTTAGGGCAAACTGGTATGCCTCCTCAATACTATTCATTCAAACCAGATTCAACTCCTCCTGAATGCTTGGCCTTAACCCATTAAGCTATCAGACAACTTTCTCCTTATCAGCTTCGGCATGCCCTGTTCTGATGAGGAGTCGATAGAACTCCTTTGTATACTCTTGAACAGATCTTCCTGCTTGCTTCAAACTTTGCATTTTCTTTAGTAGGTCAAGCTCATAATCAACAGGAATGAATTGTCACTTCAATTTATCCACCATCCGATCCCATCTTGTGATTTTATCTTTCCCTCTTCTATTTCACTCCAATTGAATTTCTTGCCACCAGATCTTCGCATGACCTTTCAGTCGGGCCTTCACAAATTTGACCCTATCAAGATCCTCAACATCTTCATACTAAAAATATTCCTCACATTCATTGATCTAGTCAATCAATTCCTCTGGGTTAAGATTTCCAGAAAATGTAGGAACCTCAATCTTAGGTCTTTTCCCAATCTTGAAAATCGCCCGAAAAAATCTTTCATCCTCCTGGTTCACAATTTCAGCTTCTCCTTCTTGATAATCTTCTTCTACTTCATCCTCGCTTTCATCTCTGACATTAAGATTCATTCCTTTGTGAATCTCTTCTTGCAATGCTCACAATTGTCTCTGCAGTTCTCTAACCTCAGGTGTCACAGCACCATCTCTTCCACCACGTTCTCTTCGTGGAGGCATTGTCGTGATTCGCGCTAAAACCCTAACCACGGTCCTGGTGCAAACTACCTCACAGTTGGCGATCTATTTACACACACAATAACTCTTGCTCTAATACCACTTGATGAAGGGTGCTCCCCTTAATACCTCAAACACAATAGAAATAGAAAAACAACAACAATAATATGCAAGAACAGAAAATTGGCTTCTTATTATCTCCACAAATGTGGAATTACAAACTTTTAAAATTACAATATGCAAAGCCACATGGGCATTCCCTTACAATATTCTATAGGACAAAGCCTCGAATCAATACCCAGATCTACTACCCAGAACTGCCCTAGACAACACTACAGGCCTTCTTTATATAGGCAATTTCCACCACCCGAGAAGGTTCTAGAAATTTAGCCCTTAGGGCCTACCAAACTTAGAATTATTTTATTTTACAATTTATTAAATTAAAGTCAGCTCAAAATGAGTTTTGAAACTCAAACAGAAATTTTGAAGAAAAATTATTTTCTGCCATTTCGGGTGACCCAACTTCTAAAGACCATAAGTCATCGCCCGTTGACCTGATTGGCTATTATAACCCCATTCTGGAAATGCCACGAAGCACTCTACAAGATTGACTACGCAAAGTGCATGTCACCCAAATTTTCAACCTCATTCGGGGCCTCTAAAGCCTTCAAAACTGAGGTCGAAGTTTCTGTACCCTGCTGCCAATACCGAAAATCTTCAATATCTTTAAAACTACACCTGATCTAGCCATGAAACTTTGCTGGCAGGCTGATATGACTGAGATGAACCTCCATATGTAAAATCAGAGATTCTGAGATTGTAAGACCAACTTACTAAAAATAGCAAGTTTCCTTAAATAGCAACTCTGCATAAGATAGCTCTTATTGAATACAAAAACAAAAATATTTTTGGGTGATGCAAGATTGCTCGTACACCGAGGATGCTCCTGCATCATATTTTATTTTTAACAAGACAACTATAAATCTTAGCATATGTTTCCTTTGGTAAAAAATTCTACATATAATCATGGACCTCTATTTTAACTAAAGTAAAAGGAATTTATAGAGTAGAAATCAGAGCAAAGGAAGGGATGCTATGGTTTTGGAGGTTATCAGAGAGGCAAAGAATGATGATTTGAATATGGGGAGTGGCATTCATCTTTTTCTTTGTAGTTTCTTCTCTATCAGCTTGTGATGGTACTTGTGTCCTATTTTCTCAACACACGAAGGATTTGGTGCAACTTTTAGTGGTCTCAACTCTCTTTAGTCTAGGTTCAAGGCTATGATATATGCAGGAGTGTTGTTCGATGTCCCTTTCCTTATTTTGTCTTTATGCCTTGTATCTTTATTCTTGCCTATTACTAGGGTTTATATTAGTGTTTTTGTTTGTGGTGTTGTGTGTCTAGTTTATATGAGCCATTGCAGTAGTCAGTTTTATAGAGGTGATGGTATGATGTTGGTTGGATAAGTAGTCGTTGGGTCTTATACCGATGCTAGAGCCTCTATCGATAAAGATGTAGTGCTAATTGAGTCTCATGTGGAGAAACCCATATGTGGTTATTCATCCATTAGTCCTTATTTTAAGGATATTTCCATGCTCCTAGTTATGGTTGTGAACAATACTAATATTTTCCCCAACCACTCTTTGGTTGTGGCCTCTCTTACTATGTGTTCTTTTTTTAGATCTAGCTTTTTTCTCATTATGGTGTAATACATGCTTCTTTTGTCAGTTTTGATGTTTATTTTGGATGCAATTATATTATTATCAAATACTATATCTTTGACCCACTTTTGAGTTTTTACTCTCAATGCAGTTGTATCTTAGATTTTCCAAGTACTACTCTAAAGGTGTTGGATACTTAGTTTTCCTCCAGTGTAGGTAGTGCCTCCAATGTCTATTATTGATGGTGTTACAACTAGAGTTTCTATACTATAGATATGGGTTGTTGAGAATTCACCTATGGTTTTGGTTCATTTTAAAGATGAGATCTTGGGCCATATTTGTGTCTTTTTTGGAGACTATAGGCTATTTTGGTGTGCATTTTTAGTTGATCATCTCAAGTCTAGAGGTTCTACTATTTGGGTTTTGTGTTTTTCTTCCTATTTGAAGCTAGTTTCCTCAACTTTCTCTAGGCTAGTTTTAGATTATCTTTTTGGTTGAGAGTATCTTCTACCTTTCCTAGAGATTTCTTTTTGGAGAATGTTGAGGATCCTATCTTCCATTTTATATATTATAATTTTCTAAGGTCCCACATTGTTTCTTCTTTGGTAACATCTCATAAGTCTCCTATTATGGTGGAGAGTTCTTTGATGAAGGTTAGGTCCTTCCTTATGAGAAAGATTAAGGGTTTTTTATTTTTCTAGTTTGATTCATTTCTTATCAGTCCCTTCTAGGTTGATTCCTCTCCTATTGAGGTATATAATTTTGGTTTAGAACAGAATATTGATGTGGTGTTTTTGTGTAAGAGATAATTTAAAGTCTTTCTCTTAGTTATTACCTACAAGGTGGTTGATATTGGCCTTTCTTC